>JAPQNM010000040.1:4608303-4610803 GCA_029783475.1 Metacarcinus magister
GATATAAAAAAAACAAGAAAAACAAGAAAAAATGGGTCAGTAAGTATAGCAATATGTCAGGAAGGAAAAAAATATATATATATAAATGTTGTAAATTACTGTCAACTTGAAAAGAAAAAAATAACTCTTCGGGTGGCTTGAGGCGATAGGAATTCTTGGTATAGTAAAGAAGTCATTGCTTTTAATACTCGCTTTGTCACCGGGAAGGAAAGGGAAACAACAGATGGGAGGTGATGTAAGAACGACTATAAGAATTGTATATTGTATTGTATAAACTTGTCACGCCTTGCTAAGAGTACAGGAGAGGATACAAAACAGATAGATAAGAAAAAATTGATGATGAAAAAGAAGAGTAAGAAGAAATAAGAAGAGAAAAAACTACATAAAAAATAATACACAACCCCCACACATACACAGACATGGATCTTCACTGTACTTCTGACAATTATTTTCCTCCTTCCATCACACACACATCGTTTTCACTCTCTACCTGTTCATTCCAGTCATCTATCATCCCATTGAAGCCTCACCTTTGACCTTGACTGAGCTGACCCTTGACTTATGAGAGCACAGCCTCCCACGCCCTCTTCACCCGCGCCTCCCCCCTCCTCCTGCTGCTCACTCGCACTTCCACACACTCATTCTTCCTTTTCTCTCTCCTTTCCTTGCCCTCGTCACTTTTCCCTGACTCTGTATCAACACTGCAGAGAGACAGCCTTGCGTCGACCCGTGAATATGTAGCACTTTTGCGTTTGCCCGGGAGGAGTACTGAAAAATGTATGTGTGTGGGTGTGGGTGTGTGTGTGTGTGTGTGTGTGTGTGTTTAAGTTAAAGCAGAACAGGACCGCGCCTCGTTCGCTTTAAGTGTTTTTCTCCAACGCAATAAATGAATAAACAAACGCAAGAATAATTGACCGAACACACACACACACACACACACACACACACACACACACACACACACACACACACACACACACACACACACACGAATGAATAAATAAATAAATAAATAAATAAATATATTATACAACAAATGAATTAAACACTCAAACAAAAAATAATCCACAAAGAAACAAATAAAAGAAATCTACAACATTAACAAAGTATATTTCTTCCTTGCATCACCATTAATTGTAAGAAGAGGAGGAAAAGGAGGAGGAGGAGGAGGAGGAGGAGGAGGAGGAGGAGGAGGAGGAGGAGGAGGAGGAGGAGGAGGAGGAGGAGGAAGAGGAGCCTTGTGGTCGGCAGCAAAGGGGAAACATCTGGGCAAAAAGAGTATCATCTGGAAACGAGCGTCACGAAAAATAGCAGCAGAAATTCCAATTACCAGCCACAAAGACGTTCCTCCCAGCTCAGCTCGACCAAGCTTGCCTTTCTGCGACTCTACACAGCCTTCAGCCGGCCAACCCTACCGCCCTCCCGCCCTCCTGCCCGTCCTTCCTGTATCTCCTTAGCTGAAAACACAATGCTAAGGGATTTAAACTGTTCACACACCTTTACCTGCCTTGACGTCGCGCGGATCTGTTTAGCGTTATAAGTGCACAAGCTGGTTCGCCTGTTAACCAATTTACTTATAATTCCGAGTTTTGCCGCCAGATAGCAGTGTAGCCGTAAATTTAGTTGGAAAGCTTGCTGATAGA
Source organism: Metacarcinus magister (assembly GCA_029783475.1). NCBI lineage: Eukaryota > Metazoa > Arthropoda > Malacostraca > Decapoda > Cancridae > Metacarcinus > Metacarcinus magister. The sequence continues at coordinate 4,609,947 of JAPQNM010000040.1, forward strand.
TGGCATTGTGTATTTCAGAAATTAGCCGCTAAATTTGTCTGAAAGTTTACTGAAAGAGGACAGTGTTACCAATTTAATAACAACTAACACGTCTAGATAGCGAGAACATTTATCTTACGTTTCATTATTCAGCTGTTAATTTCCAACACCACCACCACCACCACCACCATTACTACTACTACTACTACTATTATTATTATTGCTTTTCCTACAACATTTATCATCATTTCACTCCCTGGACAGCGTAGTACAATTCATTACACACTAACACGTCCATGGCATTAAGTAGAAATTACACTAAATATCAAGGCGAAAAAGAGGGGCTGGCGGAAGGAGCAAGATGTGGGGGAGGAGAGGAAAGGTTGAAAAAATAATAGAATAAATGAAAAATAAGGCCATTAATTTTTTCAAGTAGTCAAGAAAATAATGGGATAATTACACAAGTGGCCGCAAAGAGGAGAAGGAGGAGGAGGAGGAGGAGGAAGATGAAGAGGAAAATAAATGGGCTGAGTGGGACGGGGGAGAGGCAGGGTGGAATCTCAACTAAACCGGTGAAGAAAATAGTATAGTAGTGTGCTGCATTTCAGACCAAGTCACTGGTTATCCTTCACTGCCCTTCCCTTCCCTTCCCTTGCCTTCCCTTTCCTCTCCTGCAACACAATACACAAATACTCTTACATCTTTCCTCCATCCCACCTTTATTTTTCTCTCTCTCTCTCTCTTTTTCCATTCTTTTTTTCATTCTCTCATCCTATTTCTGCATTTTTCCTTTCTCCTTCTTCGTCACAGGTCACACGTAAAGGTCGCTCATGCAGGTTTTAGGAATGTGTTTGAGGCTGGTCCAGAGCATCGGGCGT
>JAPQNM010000040.1:4615803-4618303 GCA_029783475.1 Metacarcinus magister
CCATCCACATATACTACATCATACACCCTCCATACATACATTTGAGGTTCATCTATATGCGGCCGGGCAATTGTAAACACTGATTTAGCATCCAGAACACGCCTCTACCCGCCACCTCCTTCCAGCGTCTAGAATAAACTCTAGATATTACTGGCGTTCTCAGACACCCTCGAGGCTGTTCCAGTGAGGTTGTGTTCCCTGAGTGTTGTACAGTTTTGTGTGAAGGACGTTTGAGAAAGGAGGTGATCTTCTTAAGGGATCAAGATTCAGTCGGTTAAGAGGATAAAATCTGAATTTGGGAAGTGAAGATAGTGGTAGGATGGTTTATATATATATTTTTTTTCTTTCTTTCTTTTTTCTCTCATACAATTATGTTCACAAAGAGATAATACCGAAAACCCACACATTACTTCCTTGTCTGTCTTTTCCTTACCATCCAACACTAAGTATTGTACACTATATAACACGGACGATAACGGAGAATCGTTCTAATGTCCTTCTCATACAACCATTAATAACGTGAGACAAACACTTCCTACGCAAGACGACAGTTAATCCTGTAGAAGAGTCTGCCTTTGGGTTTCCTCTACGATACAAATGTTCATAACGTAAATATATAGAATCATTACTGAGGATATATAGAGAAACCAAGATGTTTGCATTTTCTTGTTTCAGAAAATGGAGATAATATGTTATTGGCTTCCAAACAAACAAGAAAGATAATAAAAAAAAGAGCCTCGCTGAGTGCCACTCCACATAGAGATTTGCATTAATACTGAACACAGGAATCTTACGGAGGATAAAGGAGAATAACAATAAACCTTCAGCAAGAGGAGAGAGGCTGCAGAGGCAATATTCCCCAGGAAGGCGCTGCAGGACTGGAAGTGAGAGGAGGGCAGAGGAAAAAAAATTCAGCCTAGAGAATTTATATGTTACACGGATCCCCTGGAGGCAGGAGGCGGCGCAGCAACTAAAGAAGGAAGGTTTTCATAAGGTTTACTGCAAAGGTATGCGTGTGTATGTATCCAAAACTGGCGAACACGTACAGAACTTGAGGGAACGGAATGTCGCATGAGATTCGTGTAAGAATATCAACTTTAGAACTCGCGCTGACCTGGACGGTGAGTTTTAGTATCTTAACATAAAAAAAAGTGTAAAGTCAAACAGAAGGGATCCAAGAAAAATAAGACCAGGGAGTCATGTATATAATGTCGCTACCCTTTAGAACTCTCCAACCTAATGATAATGTTTATGAAAATACCCACAACATCAAGTGCACACAACTACAAGTGCAGCTGAAGATGATTGAAAAGCCAATGGAGATGGACCGACCACATATATCTAAATATTGGAGAACCAAAACCTTAAGGCAGGAAGAGGAAGAGGAGGAGGAGGAGGAGGAGGAGGAGGAGGAGGAGGAGGAGGAGGAGGAGGAGGAGGAGGAGGAGGAGGAGGAGGAGGAGGAGGAGGAGGAGAAGGAAGGGATACCTAATATGGACAAGAGGGCGGAGCGGCAGGACGTGGAGTGGAGAGGAGAGCAGGTTGAGTAAGCTGGACAGCATCCAAACTTAAGGGGAACCTCGGGAATAATAATAACAAGAGTTTAATCAACACAATGCCATCTGTGGGTATATGCCTGTAAGAAGTAGTATCTTGAAATGAGCGCATCTCCCCCGCTGCTATGGATCGTTAAATGAAAAAAATCAAATAAAACAAGAACATATAATTAACTAACATCCTAAAATTTTACCTAAAGAACCTGCAATATCTACGAGTTACCTATTGACTTCCTCTCCTCTATCCACCAGGAGGCAGCACTGAAGGAGGAAAGGGAGGTACTTAAGATTCAAATATTCATAAGCTGCACTAAAAAAAAGAATACATAGTAGCAATTATTCACGGGTTCACGGTTCTACCTCAAGTACTAGAAGGCAGCGCAGGCCATCGCTCCACTCTGCTCTTTACCAAATGCCTTGGCTAAGCACCACGTCATATTTGGGTTTGAGAGGGGCCGTGCCGTCCACCCTCAGGGAAAGGCCTAAGCTGACCGGGATCAACGGCGTCCCTCGGCTTGACTCCCGCCCACACCGCCCCTTCCCCTGTCATCCCTCCTCCTCCTCTTATTGTCCTGAACACAATATCACTAACAACAGAAAGGGAAAAAACACAAATAATAATAATAATAATAAACATGACAGTCAATAAGGAAATAAACATATAAATAAATGAGTCAATGGTTAAATCTAGAATCAACATAACTTTAATTCTAGTTAGATACAAAACGAAGTCTGTGATTATAGCGATTTGTTAAAAACGACATCTTGGAGTGTCTTTTTTTTTTTACTGAACTGCACAATTTGAAACGAGGGGAAGGTCTGGAAAACAAAGAGAGGGATGCAAACAAAAAAATAGGAAGAACCCCGCAGAGAGGCAGCAGAAGAGCGCCTATAAACAAGGGTCTGCGTGGTCACCAATAAGGACTTGATACTCTCCCGTCTTG
>JAPQNM010000040.1:4620803-4623303 GCA_029783475.1 Metacarcinus magister
TCATCTGCTCGGGGTATGTTTTTTTTCATGACGTCACGTCCTGAAAGATCAGCCATTGGGAGGAAGATGGATGACGTCATGACACCCTTAGGTCCTACGGATGACATGAAAGCCTCGTCTGGTGACCCAATGGGATGCAGCGAGGTCACGAGGGCATAACAGCCGCTACGCACACACTCAATACTACAAAACCTGTCCATAGTCTTGGTGAACCGTTAAAAAAATAAGCTGATAAGAAAGATTAGAAAAGACGTGAGAGATTGCGTGCAGAAAGCGTGGCATCGTATCTGTGGCAGCCTGCGAGGGGCGCAAGTTAGGTGGGTGGCGTCTCCATAACTCCTGCCACAGAGCCTCCCGCCACCACACCCTTAGCCCGCACTCGCTCTCCTGAGGCCGGACCAGCAGCACAGGAGCGCTCCCGGGTCTCTCACTCTCACTCTCGACCAGCGCGGCACCAACATCACCATGGGCAGTAAGACGGCGGTGATGATCCTGGCTCTCTCGCTCCTCGTCAGCGTGGTCCTGGCACAGCCCCTCCTCGAGGAAGGTAAGTGTTATCCGAGACACGTCCTGCTGCCTTGAGATGAGGCAGCGAAGGTGACAGGTGTGAAGCCCACCGCTGGCCCCAGGTGTTTGAGTCGTGTGCTGCACTCATCGAAGCGCCCTTAGGAGACTCAACTGTATGAGTTAGGAGCATATCACGTCTTCATTGGCACCACAGTTTTTGTTTTTAACTTAGTTATATTGGACGCGTCTTGCATAAAATGTAGTGAAGATGATGAATGGTTTTTGAGCCATAATGCCTCGGGGAGAGGTTTCAATTTCCCTTTCCGTTAAAGTCACCTTTACATGAAGTGAAGGTGATAGGATGGGTGAGCATGAGTAGTGAGAGGAGATGAGATGAAGGAGGGAACGCGTGGGTCAGTTCACGGTTAGGTTGGTGAGCGTAAAGAGATGAGCAGAACGAGGTGGGATGTGTAAATGGCTGGCAAGCTGTTTTCTCCGTCACAGCATCTGTCCTTGACAGTGACACTTTCACTTTAGTTAATGTCATGGGTCTCAGTGAACCGGGCAATATAGTGTGACATTTCATCTCCAGGAAATGCAAGATGTTGTCAAGTGAGATTCTGGCCTTAATACGAACATTGATCGTATTTATAAGATAACACATTTGAAGGCAGAACGTTCATGAATGTGATAACAATTTAAAGTAATACAGATGATGTTGACACATGATCAAGCAGCATAAAGAGGGCAGTAGGCGGCGGGTGCCTCGTGCTTTATAGATGGGAAGTGGAGGGAGATAGCAGAGGAAGAAGGGAACAGAGGTCTGGTACTGACACTTGACACTATTTTGCCAGGATGAGGGGCGGGGAGGCGGGGAGGCGGGGAGGCTGGGGTGGCAGGTGCAGTGAAGCGTGACGCGAGAAGTGAGTCAAAAGTCAAAACATTTCTTCTGATATTTTTGCGAATGTTTTAGGACAAAATGTTCCACGTCCCTCACCTTTACACACACACACACACACACACACACACACACACACTCACACTCACACACACACACACACACACACACACACACACACACACACACACATATATATATATATATATATATATATATATATATATATATATATATATATATTTATTTATTTATTTACATATATTAAGAAAATTGCACAAATTCATATATTTTCAAGTTTACAGCCCTGTCCACACAGTTGACTCTTAACAACACGCATACACTACTCCAAAACAAAACTTTCAACCTAAGACTTACAAAACTCACTGCACACACTTGAATAAGTAAATCGAGTTGAAGGAAAGAATTCCAGTTCTCAGCGCAAACGCGTCGCCAGTGTGGTTGATGTAGCCTCAGGGAAGGGCCAGCGAGAGGCTGAGGGACACGGAACACGACCATCATTAACGCAGCTGACATTTTTTATTACTAAGTGTCACCAATACCACCACAGCCTCGCCTCTCTTACATGGAGTGTGGTGGTGGTGGTGGTGGTGGTGGTGGTGGTGGTGGTGGTGGTGGTGGTGGACATCCTCACCGTGCCGTGAATTGCACGCTCGGCACACATGCTCTTTTAAAGCGGAACCAACTTTGGTGAATGGATCTGAAGCGGTGACTGATTAATGCTGCTGACAGGATGGACGATTGAGTTTATATGAGTTCCACAGGACAAGGTTTCATCTTGGTTTGATTGTGAATAAAAGATCCTTGGAGCCGGGCTTGTGTAGACCATATAGTAGCCACGTTAGGATGTCAGTCACGATCGAACAAGTAACCTTTTGGCCGCGAACGCAACACTATAAGTACCACAGAAATACCAGGCTCCTAGTCTCTCTCTCTCTCTCTCTCTCTCTCTCTCTCTCTCTCTCTCTCTCTCTCTCTCTCTCTCTCTCTCTCCTCTCTCTCTCTCTCTCTCTGTTGATTTCATCCATTTCTAGATTAAATTTTAAAACCAGACCGTTTAGTTTTGACAATAAA
>JAPQNM010000040.1:4625803-4628303 GCA_029783475.1 Metacarcinus magister
GTGGCACACCATTTATAACGTCTCGTCAGTTAGATGATTTACCATTTATGACAACGCGTTGTTTCCTTTCTGAAAGCCAGTCAATTTTTAAGCCGGGGACTCTTCCAGAATTCAAAGATTAATTGAATGGTATTGTAAGAGGTTTGCTGATTTGATACTTTGCCTCTTTAAGACTATCGGTGCAATACAATCAGGACCAAGAGTTTTATTTACTTTAATCTTATCACTTAAAGGAATTAAGTTAGGTTAAGCTGGGGTTATTTCCTGGATTTCATAGGTGTCTTCAACGGTAAAAACGGATGCAAAGTAATCATTTAGTACTTCAGCCATTTCTGATTCTGTATGTGTTACACTATTTTCTTAATCTTTATTTTTATGAATTCTGAAAATTATTTCTTGACAACAATCTTCCAATCTCGTGTGTGTGTGTGTGTGTGTGTGTGTGTGTGTGTGTGTGTGTGTGTGTGTGTGTGTGTGTGTGTGTGTGTGTGTGTGTGTGTGTGTGTATGTGTGTGTGTGTGTGTGTGTTTAGGTGCAGGAAATGCTTCATGCAGTTAACTATGAAATAAATTAAAATACGAGTATGATAAAACAATTAGCGTGTTGACATGGAAAGTCCTCTCTCATTTTCTTTTATCTCTCCCTTTCTGTTAGTTATTCTCTTTCGTTCCTTACAACCACTTACTATTATCTTTGCATTCATCGTTCCTACCAAATTAATTAAGACTTATTTTTCCTAAATTTCCTAAACACTTCATGGTAGACAACCTTTGACATTCTTGTATTAGTCTTTCATTATTCATGCACACTTTTGACACTCACACACACTCTCTCTCTCTCTCTCTCTCTCTCTCTCTCTCTCTCTCTCTCTCTCTCTCCCCCTATATGTGCAGAGTATTCTAGGACCTGTTTGTACCAATATATTAACTCTAATATGAAAGTATAATAAGGTAAAGGAGGAATAATATGCCTTAACACGTTCTGGGAAATACAATATGGTGAGAGGAAACAGATGGCTCGAGTTACGGGGAAGCTGAAGTAAGTGAATCACGGCATCAACTTACCGTAGAGTTTATTATGTGAATGTAATCTGCCTGTGTTGGACGCTGAGAGTGGGGAGAGAGAGAGAGAGAGAGAGAGAGAGAGAGAGAGAGAGAGAGAGAGAGAGAGAGAGAGAGAGAGAGAGAGAGAGAGAGAGAGAGAGAGAGAGAGAGAGAGAGATTGGATTCGACCTAATACTAGTCATTTTATATCCTTCCTAAATCATTTTATTCAATTCTCTCTCTCTGTCTGTGTATGTCTCTGTGTCTCTCTGTCTCTCTCTCTCTCTCTCGCTCTCTCTCTCCTCCTCTCTCCTCTCTCTCTCCATCCAATAATCCTTCTTCCCCTCCTCCTCTTCCACCTCCTTCATGAGTCATTTCCACTCCATAACACTTTTACCAATCCAAATATTTTTCTTTATATTCCATTACCTAGAAACTAAAAAGAATAACTTGACTTCCACCTGCTGACATCCCTCTCTCCATCACTTTCCTCTATTCTCTCACACTTTCTCTCTCTCTCTCTCTCTCTCTCTCTCTCTCTCTCTCTCTCTCTCTCTCTCTCTCTCTCTCTCTCTCTCTCTCCTCTCCCTCTCTCTCTCTCTCTCTCTCTCTCTCTCTCTCTCTCTCTCTCTCTCTCTCTCTCTCTCTCTCTCTCTCTCAACACATTAAATGTAAACACACATACCAATCCTCTCCCTTCCTCAATCTCTCAACATTCATTCAAGTGTATATACTCTCTCTCTCTCTCTCTCTCTCTCTCTCTCTCTCTCTCTCTCTCTCTCTCTCTCTCTCTCTCTCTCTCTCTCTCTCTCTCTCTCTCAGCTACCTCTCCTCATCTCCTCACACACGTAGCCTCCCTTCACATAATGGTGTCCTCACCTCTCCCTCCCCTAGCAGGAGCGCGATACCTTCCATTAAGAGGAGATGATAGTGAATGCAAAGCTTCATCCGGTACCTCTAGGTGAAGCTGAAAGGGGATGTCGATTCCAGGCCCTTGTTTGTGAGACTACGGAGAAGGATTAGAGAGGGATTGTATGCTTTGTAGTGACTGGTGTATAGCGTTGACCATACTAAACTGCCCGTCCATCCGTGTTAGACTTGTAGGGGACGTGACGAGTGGTTGTTAATTGAAACGTCAGGAATGTAAATATTTCGTACTATGTGGGATGGTGAGTAATTTGATGACAAGCTGCTGCAAGTTATGGAATACCCTGGATGTGGTATATATATATTGGGTTGTTTTTTTTGGGGTGAGGTGGGGGGTACATTTTATCACGTCAGGGTACAATTACAAAATCCATCAAAATTGACAAGCTAAAAAAAAAAAGAAAATTGTGGACTCAAACTGATGCAATAGACGGTATGAAAAACGCTGTCATTTTTTTTTCTCTCAAAGTACTATAGACATAAAAGGATAAAAAAACCAAGTGATATAATAGTGAACTGAACGTCAACGA
>JAPQNM010000040.1:4630803-4653303 GCA_029783475.1 Metacarcinus magister
CAACAAAAATTGACAAAATCATGAAAAAAAACAGAAATGCAGAGAAACTGATACGGAGAGACAAACACCAAGACAAACAGACGGAGAAACAGAGAGATGGACCGACAAACACGACAACAAACAGAGAGAGAGAGAGAGAGAGAGAGAGAGAGAGAGAGAGAGAGAGAGAGAGAGAGAGAGAGAGAGAGAGAGAGAGAGAGAGAGAGAGAGAGAGAGAGAGAGAGAGAGAGAGAGAGAGAGAGAGAGACAAGCAACACAAACCCACACCAAGGAACACTGGAGGAGTAGAATCACATCTTTCTAGTCATATAATCGAAGCAACACTTAATACCAACACAAAGGAAGAACAAACATCAGCAGACTGTTTGGTGTTGGTGGATCCAGACGAGAATTTTTTTTAATAAACTACATGATTTGATATAAAGTAAGAGACGTAAGTTAGTGACAAGGAAAGGTATGGCTGTTCTTTCCTCTCTCTTCTGGTATTGTATAAGGAAATCCAAGACTGTCTTTATCTTTTTATAGGAGACGAATCAAAGTTTATATTACGTAAACTTGAAATTATAAAGAAAAGGCCAATCAGTTGCATCTTTCTATATGGTTAAAAAAAATTGAAAAGGCATATTTAGTCCCACTCTTTAGTACTCAAAGGAACTCTACTGTAGAAACGTAAACATTATCAAAACTCTACAGCCTGCGCCGCCGCCTCCTACAGAGTTACATCTTCGTTAACTTCATTCAGCCGTTTCCCTTCAGGTCAAAACGTACATAAAGTTCTCCATAAGGTTACAGATTCAATAGACTCTTTGTAAAACAGTGAACAGCGCCGCAAGAGATAAGGGAGAAATACCACGAAAGGGAAATCTTGCTACAGATGTGTTTGTTTTCTGTAGTGATTTCGTCCACCTTGCGTTTTCTTTTTGTATCGTTTTCTTCTTTATTCATATTGGTTAATTTCATCTTCTTTTCGTTTTAGTAATTTTTTCATTTTTTTTTTTGGGTGTGGTCAAGGTTATTATTCTCTATCTTACATTTTGTTTTCTATATAAGTTTGTTTCCTTTTCACTATTTGTCAAGTCTTGTTGTTTTTTAGTGTTTCCTGCCTTCTCAAATGGGGTTTCCTGAAATTGCACTCGATTCCCTGTGTTTTCTAACCTTTTTTCCTCTTCCTACTCTCTATATATCTCCTTCTCCATATATCTAGTATCTTATTCCAGTTTAATTTTTTTCACTTTCTTCCTTTGGCTGTCATCGTCGTCCCCTCCTTCTCTTCCTCTTCTTCCTTTCATGTTCACCTTCGTCTGCTCCTCATTCCGCCAATCATCCATCTTCCCGAAACTCTTCTCGATCCACCCAATAAAAAATTAATCTTGGCCACAACCTCTCGCTTTGAAGTCTGGAACCTTGACTCATCGGGTTTCTTCTCCTTCCGTCCGCTTCCCTATCCCTCCATCCACTCTCAAGATGCCAGGCTGTGTTTGTTTAGTAATGTGTCCTGAGGGCGTGTGTGTATGAGCTCTATTACTGCTGCTACTCCTTCTCTTTCTACTACTACTACTACTACTACTACTACTACTACTACTACTACTACTACTACTACTGCTGCTACCAAAACATCATCAGCAGCTACGATAACCCACAAAATCAGGGAATAAAGCCGCCGCCACCACCTCATCACTAGCCTGACAGCGGTGTGAAAGGAGGCAGAGGTGAGCTGAGGGCAACATGCACACCTTTAAGACCCAATTGAGACCCTACACCTCCATCAGGCAGGATATCGGGACCTCACGGAACACTGCCGATACCCGATAAAGCCTCCCCTCTTCCATCTCTCCTCCCTCCTGCCTCCCTGCATCCGTAGTCGCCTGCAATAACCTGGCGAGGGAGAGTTGCGTCCTGGTGGTCTGTTTGAGTTTCCCTTCCAACGCTTTCCTCACGTTACTTTCGTCTCTATACTCCATGCAATTGCTCCTTGTTCGTCTGTCTGTCAGTGTCTTTATCTCTGTCTGTCTATGTGTCTGTCTGTCATCTTATCTGTGTGAAGGTCTCGTTGTTGTTTCTCTCTCTCTCTCTCTCTCTCTCTCTCTCTCTCTCTCTCTCTCTCTCTCTCTCTCTCTCTCTCTCTCTCTCTCTCTCTCTCTCTCTCTCTCTCTCTCTCTCTCTCTCTCTCTCTCTCTCTCTCTCATTGTCTGATTTTACTTTTATGGCCTTTTGTTTTTTTCTGACACGATTTTAGACTCAATGTTTGTTGCTACGTGAGAAAACAAACACACACACACACACACACACACACACACACACACACACACACACACACACACACACACACACACACATTTCCACGAATAATAATGTTTCAGAGGCGTGACGTTAGCAAGCTATTTGCATTTCCTAATCCAATACAAACTTAGTTATTTTGCTTCTACCTAAACACATTTTTGCTACTTGAATATTCCTTTTTACTTTGTTGTTGGAGGGATTAAAGCGAGAGAGAGAGAGAGAGAGAGAGAGAGAGAGAGAGAGAGAGAGAGAGAGAGAGAGAGAGAGAGAGAGAGAGAGAGAGAGAGAGAGAGAGAGAGAACAAAAATCTTTCATATGCTAATGTACACATCTTCCATAAATGATAATGATAATGATAAAAATAATAATAATAATAATAATAATAATAATAACAATAATAAAAACGTATATAAGCAATACTGAAATTTATTTACACACACGCGCACACTCACACACACACACACACACACACACACACACACACACATACAAAACAAACACTCCAACCCTCACTTCATTCACCAAACACTATACAAATTTAACGCTTGTAGATTCACACAAAGGAAGCCTTGGTGGGTGTGCACGACCTGACGAGCAATTACTTTCGTTCTGAATGTATATCTTTTTCCACCTCCAATGAGCAGCAAACAAAAAGGAACAAAGTTGATAAAGCAAATACAAATACTTCTCAACAAAGAGTCAGGAATTGTCTGTCTGTCTCTCAGCTTTTGTGGCCCAGCGGCTTCATTAGTAAGGGGGAGGGAGGGGAGAGGAAAGGGAAGAGTAAAGGTTGCGGATAGTAGATGTTGTGGCGTTGAGAGAGAGAGAGAGAGAGAGAGAGAGAGAGAGAGAGAGAGAGAGAGAGAGAGAGAGAGAGAGAGAGAGAGAGAGAGAGAGAGAGAGAGAGAGAAATGGGAGGTAGGGAAGTCAGAGATGATAATGGTGGCAGTGGTGGTAGTGGTGGTGATGGGATGCTTTTAGTTGTAGTGATGAGAGTGTGGAAATGTGGAGAGTGCAGTGGTAATGAGGGTGGTAGTGGTGGTGGTGGTGGTGGTGGTGATAATGTGCTCATATACTCAACGTTGTAGTAGTGTTTGGAGAGGTAACAGAGGTCAGAATAAAGTTGGGGGACAGGTAAGTATAATAACAGGTAACATGTAACAGGTAACAGGTGGAAGGTGGAAGGTGACTATCAGCAGGTAGGAGGAACGCAATAGTACAGGTGATGACGCAGGTAACACAGGTGGGAGTGTAATTATGTGTCGGGGTGTGACGGTGATGGGGAAATGGGAGTGGGTGTTAGGTGACGTGGTGGTCGTGGTGGTGGTAGTGGTGGTGGTGGTGGTGGTGGTGGTGGTGGTGGTGGTGGTGGTGGTGGTGGTGGTGGTGGTGGTGGTGGTGGAAGCTGCAATGAGAGAGAAGAAGGAAAATAGATGACGTGCAGGGTGATAAAAAGTCGTGGAAGGGAGTAATACTGAAACTGAAAGAGAGAGAGAGAGAGAGAGAGAGAGAGAGAGAGAGAGAGAGAGAGAGAGAGAGAGAGAGAGAGAGAGAGAGAGAGAGAGAGAGAGAGAGAGAGAGAGAGAGAATATATATAAGGAAAGATAAAATAAAAAAAAGACACTGGTAGAAATATAGAGAGAAACCCGTTCAATGGAGAGAGAGAAAGAGGAAGTTAAGAGTGGAAGAAAGTAGAGAGGATGGAGGAAAGGAAGCATTAGAGAGGAGAGAGAAAATTGGTAATGCTAAAGATGAGACTAAAGTGGCGGAAGATTATTCGACTCCAAATTTAATAACATCCAACCTCGTTACTGTGGTGGAGACTGTGGTGGAGACTGTGGTGGAGACTGTGGTGGAGGCTGTGGTGGAGGGTGTGGTGGTGGCTGTGGTGGAGGCTGTTTGGTGTGGGTGGAGGAGGGTGAAGGTAAAGTCATAATGATGTATATAGGTTGTTTGAACTTTAACCTTATCCAACCATCAACACAGGGGAAGGGATCGATTATGTTACAGGTTATGGCTTGTTTGATGTGGTGCTAAAGATCTCTCTCTCTCTCTCTCTCTCTCTCTCTCTCTCTCTCTCTCTCTCTCTCTCTCTCTCTCTCTCTCTCTCTCTCTCTCTCTCTCTCTCTCTCTCTCTCTCTCTCTCTCTCTCTGAATAAATTTCTTTTCAATTTTCAAAAAGAGAAGAAAAAAAAGAAAGAAAATATACATAAACAAAGAGAAAACCTCCTAATAATCCTTCTTTCTACCACACACACACACACACACACACACAACACACACACACACACATTCTAAAGGGCGTCAAATTGAAGTAATTGGATACAATCTCCCACTGCTACTTAACAATCCCTGGCCTGAATGGCTGGCAAAATTGACTACTAACAATATTACTGCCACAACAACCACGATAACTGTAACCAGTGCTACTACTAATAGAACTACTACTACTACTACTACTACTACTACTACTACTACTACTACTACTACTACTACTACTACTACTACTACTACTACTACTACTACTACCACCACTTTCACTTTCATCAATACCAAACCAAAAAAAAAAGTGAAGCTCAACACACAAAACACAACAACTATTATGAGAACATTTCACGGTGTTGTAAATGAAAGACATTGAATATTAACTTAGCAATTCCGATTACATTTACATTTTTTTTTCCCTCTTCTTTTCATTAAGTGCAAAGTGGGCAACACGGACGCTCTCGTTTTCTATGTAATTGAAGCGCATTTAGAATCGTATTTTGGTACAAGATCCTGTTTATTTATTTATTTTTTTATTATTTTATTATCTCATTCTATTTTATTTTACTGCTTGTAGTTTGTATTCGAGGGTTTGATCGGAACACGGAACGCGGAACACGGAACGAAGAAGAAACAGGGAAAAAAATATATAATAAGTGAGGGAATAATGCAACACAGATAGACTAAAGGAAAAAAAAAAGCATAAACAAAGGGAGACAATATAAACGGAATACAGAACAGGGCGAATAGATAACAGAAAACGGAACAGGGAGAGAAATATATATCATAACACGAAACAAAAGTAATAAATAAATAAATAAATGAATAAATAGCAAATACAAACTGAACATGGATGACGCAACTTTCCCTCCTTCTCCTCCTCCTCCTCCTCCTCTTCTTCCTCCTCCTCTTCCTCTTCATCTTCTTCCTCCTCCTTTTCCCCTCACCTGGTCTTATAATCTGATTACCACACCCTCCCTACAACACACCTGCCGCTATTCTCCTGTGGTGCATCGCTACAAAATACTTAATTCCTGTAGTCATATGTGTATTATTCAACAGACAAGCGGACAAATTACAGACGTGGCAAGACATATATGTATTAATTCATGTATTTAGTCACATGTGTATGGCTGTTAATTTCTGTGTTTTGTCATATGTGTCTATCTGTTGATTTACGTATTTAGAGAGAAAGAGAGAAGAGAGAGATTTTTGTAAGTGTGACCCGCAAGACATATACGAAGATAGGAAGAGGAAGGAGGAAGGGATGGAGGGATGAAGAGATAGAGGATGCTTCAGACTGAGTGAGAAATAATGATGAATATATAAAAGAGAGAGAAAGAGGAAGAAGAGGATAAGGAGGAGGAGTAAGAAGAGGATTTGTAAGGAGATTTTGTGCCAAAGAAACTAGAGTAGATGAGGAGAAAAGAGTGAGAGTGAGAGAGAGAGAGAGAGAGAGAGAGAGAGAGAGAGAGAGAGAGAGAGAGAGAGAGAGAGAGAGAGAGAGAGAGAGAGAGAGAGAGAGAGAGAGAGAAAAAAAAACATTATCCATACAAGAACAGAAGCCAGGAAACGTAAGAGGAAAGGCATCAGACAGAGAAATGCACAAAAAAAATAGAAGAGAAGAAAGAAAGGAAAGAGAAGGAAAAGGAAACGCAGCTGTATGTAATGAGGAAGGACACACCAGAAAGGAAAAGAAAGCATGTAACTGACAGGAGAAACGAGAAAAGGAAGGGTAACAGGGTGGAAAAGTGGACGAAAGAAGATAAAACAAGTGAAATACAAGAATACAACACAGAGAAAGACGGAGATAGATAGATAGATAAGAAAGATAGATAAATAAATAGAAAGAGAAAATGAAATATATATATATATATACAGAAAGACTGACTGGAGGGCTTTTGGAAGGACCAGGAGTTTCGAAAATAATGAATGAATAGAAACACAAAGAATATACGAAGAGAAGAAAGAAGAATGAAAACATAACAGACTCAACCCCTGAAGCATATTGCATGAGAGCTACCTCACCTGGGAGAGAGAGAGAGAGAGAGAGAGAGAGAGAGAGAGAGAGAGAGAGAGAGAGAGAGAGAGAGAGAGAGAGAGAGAGAGAGAGAGAGAGAGAGAGAGAGAGAGAGAGAGAGAGAGAAAAAAAAATATTCAAACTAATATTTCCTTCTCAACCAATATATTTTCATCTCGTAACCTGGTCTTCACAAGGACACCATCTAGAGTTACCTGAAGGCTTCTTAACACATGTCTTTGTATTCTGTCTTAGCGCCAACCCTTCCACCTGTGCGTGCTATGGGAATCACACGACCAGATGTTAAGTTAGTAATAATAATAATAATAATAATAATAATAATAATAATAATAATAATAATAATAATAATAATAATTCAAAGCCTGTTCTACTTTATCGTCCGTGAAAGTTAACTCTGTCTTATATTGATCAACTTAGCTTCCTGAAAGTCGCTTCTCATTGGGTTTCATCAGTAAGAGACAACCTTGTGTGCTGGAGATCAAGGGAACGATAAAATAACCTTCGTGTCTCAGTAAATTCATCGATCCTGCCCAAGGGTTATATTCAATGGAAAGCGAGGCTGCGTGGAGGCGTTCCCAAGGGAGATATCTGGGAATGGTTTCTTATTGGTCGGGGTAGTAAGGGAGAACGTAAAATTTCCAGGCGTCACTATAAAAAATTCCAAAAACCTACGCCAAATAACAGGCAAGAAGCAAGTCCATCCTGTCTCTGTTAAACTTACTGGCGCCAACGGTTTGTGATATAGAAAAGAAAAGAAAAGTATGAAGCAGGGCACACTTTCCTTCTTCTTTCTAATGTATGCTACTGCAACTACAACTACTAATGTTACTATTTATGCTGATATTGCTAAAACACTTGCTTTTCTTACTGCTAGAATTCCAATGCTTTCTAATCTTATTAAAAAACAACAGCAGTAACAATAACAATAACAACAACTAGAGTAATTACGACTACTACTATAACTATTAATACCACTACCATTTCAATTAATAGCCCAACGCGACTAAAACGTCCAACTAATTAGCCATCATTCAGCGTCTCATTATCTCCTAATAAGCTAATACACGAGCAAAATGTATGATAAAAAATACATCAATTTTAATATAAATTGAGTTTATTAATACGGCGAGGGTTGGAGTGAGGGGTTAAAGGGGGAGGGGTTAAAGGGGGGGAGGGAAAAGGTAAAAAATGAGGCAGGTAAAAACAGTGTCCACGCTCAGGTGTACTAATTAAGCATCATCAAGAGGCTGCCTTCATATGTATTATGTAAATATTTCATTGGGAATCTATATTTTTCTCCCCCACTTTATATATGACGTCAATCGAGAAAGAGATAGAGATAGAGAGAGAAAAAGAGAGATAAAGAGAGAGAATAACTTTCCACAAACTGTTAATCTTCCCAAACACACTAATGATGAATGCTACGCACACACTCTTCTAATGTGCACCAACGCTAACAAGCTACACACACACACACACACACACACACACACACATACACACACACACACACACACACACACACACAGTTACCTTGCCTTTCCACATTCACTCTACGTTCAGTCGTAAGTTTTTTTTTCTTCTTTTCTTTTCTTCCATAACACTCCAACTTAACGACTTATTCAACAAACTACAACGAGAGAGAGAGAGAGAGAGAGAGAGAGAGAGAGAGAGAGAGAGAGAGAGAGAGAGAGAGAGAGAGAGAGAGAGAGAGAGAGAGAGAGAAAGAGAGAGAATAGAAACCACACTCCAAAATTTTCCATAAGGTGGCGGAGGGAGTGGAAAGGAGTCAGCGGCAAAGGCAAGAGAAGTTCAGAGAAAATATAAACAGGAAAGTATCTAAAGAGGCTACACTCAGGCCTCTCTTTGTACTTCCAACACATGAAAGAAAGGAAGAGGAGGAGGAGGAGGAGGAGGAGGAGGAAGAGGAGGAGGAACAGGTGTGAGGAGAAATCTTATGCAGAAAGAAGCAAGAAGGAGAGGTAGAGAATAAAAGCAAAAATGATGAATGTAAGACAGAAGAAGGAAAGGAAAGGAAGGAAGGAAGGAATGGAAGGAGAAAATAAATAAGAATAAAGAGATAAGTGAAAGGAAGGAAAAAAACATTGAAAGGAGAAAGAAGAAAGGAAAAAAATAAAACAGACAAACAAACATAAACGAAGATAGACAGGAAGCTAGAGGAAAAAGGGTGATAAATAAAGAAGAAAACGAGAACGGAAGGGAAGAACAGGGGAGAAAAATAGAGAAAAAGAGAAGAGAAGAGAAAAAGACCGACAGAGAATAGTAGTAGTAGTAGTAGTAGTAGTAGTAGTAGTAGTAGTAGTAGTAGTAGTAGTAGTAGTAAAATAGGAGTTAAAAGAAAACCAACAATAATACAACAGATATAATAAAAAACAATACATAAAAAGGAGAAGAAAACAATGCAAGAGAAGGAGGAAGAGGAAGAGGAGGAGGAAGAGGAGAAGGAGGTTAAAGAGCAGGAGGAAGAGGGAAGAAAGGAAAGGAAGTGCATGAAAGAGGTAAAGGGTCGACACTAATGAGAGAGAGAGAGAGAGAGAGAGAGAGAGAGAGAGAGAGAGAGAGAGAGAGAGAGAGAGAGAGAGAGAGAGAGAGAGAGAGAGAGAGAGAGAGAGAGAGAGAGAGAGAGAGAGAGAGAAAGGATGAGAACCTCGTACTTCCATTTAATCTACATAATCGTATCGTAGTCAATTTCACACAAGAACCTTGAACTCATTTGAATGTTAATTACGACATTATTGCTAATCTGTGAGTCCACGTGTGAGCAGGGGCCTAGGGGAGGGAGGAAGGAGGAGGGAGGAGGAAATAGGGAGGTGGTAGGAAGAAGGAGGAGGAAAGTAGAGGAAGGTTACGTCATGGCTCTGGTCTGATCTAGCGTAAGAGAGTAAAAATTAATAACCTTATCTATACACGGAATATTACTCTACATTCTACAACTACTAATATTCTAACGCTACTATAACAACGCCTACTATTACTTATACTACTTCTATGACTATTCTACTATCACTAACACTGCTATTATTTCTACTGTGCTTTGCTACTGTGCACAACTCCGTATCCCTATTGTTTGTATTGAGGTAAAGACTCATTATAGTATAGTCTAATATATAATCGTTATTTATGTTACCTCAAGACGTATATTACCAGTCTTATATTGATTTTCTAGACATCTATGCTCAATTGGGTGCCTTGAGCTGGATTCAAACCCTTGCACTTGCCTTTGTAGATCACATTCCCACCACACCACCGAGATAACGTACTCCCAGCGGCGTATCTGGAGTCTTAGGTTTAGCAGGGTAACGAGACTGTCTGTTTTATCCCACAAATCCTGTGATGTATTGAGGAATTCGTGGACTGAGCTGGAAAACACAGAAATATTGTCTTCCGGTCTATTTTTTCTCTCTTTCTCTTTTCCTTTTGTGTTTCATATAATAAGGAAGTGTGAGGTAGTTTCAGTTTTATATATATTTAAGAGATTTTATGTTATGTTTGTAGATTTTGATATGTAATTTTGTGTAACAGGATAAGTAATGAGTCTCTCTCTCTCTCTCTCTCTCTCTCTCTCTCTCTCTCTCTCTCTCTCTCTCTCTCTCTCTCTCTCTCTCTCTCTCTCTCTCTCTCTCTCTCTCTCTCTCCCATGATTTACCAGTGTCCTAACGTGTGTTGTCATAATGTAACGCAGGAAAGAGGTTGAAGCTTAAGAGGCTGTCCCCTGCTTATCGGGGCCCTGGTATCGGGTTTACTAATGGCCTTGTGTCGCCCCGATAATGCATGCTCCTCCGCCTCCGACCTACTTGTCCTCTTTTCTCGACCTCCTTTCCTCCTCCTCCTCCTCCTCTCTTCTTTCCAGTGCACTCTTCTTTTTGCTCTTCAATGGTTTTTTTTTTCTCCTTTCCTCGTTATTACGTAATGATACTCCTCTTCCTCCTACACACACCACACACACACACACACACACACACACACACACACACACACACATATAGCAAGCCCAAATCGGTATAATTGAACTCAAGGGAAGGTAAACAGATGAGTTTGTTCATTAAACATAGCGAGGTAAACGTCTCTCAAGTGTCAGACGATCCTAATTTGGTTACTTAAGTATGTGCCTTAGTTGAGGAGGCAGCGAAGGGAGGAATGACAAAAGGACAAGTTGAGGAAGATACACGAGGATGATGATGAGGATGATGATGATGATGATGATGATGTGATTTTTGTGGATAATTATGTACGAAGCTCTAGCTCGATTTTTTTTTCTTTTTCTTTTTCTTAGTTATAGTAATGGTAGTTTTCGTATCAAACCACCCCCCATCCACCCAAAAAACAAAACAAAATTGATCCAAGCCAATGAAGAATAGAAAAGGAATTAATAATACCAAACAAATCAAATAAAATAAAATATATACATTCTAAACACAACAACAACAACATCAACAATAACACACACACCACCCACCAAAAAAAAAAATAAATAAATAAATCATTAACATTACCACACCTCCATTTCCACATCACCTCCCAAACACCATCGAATCCAATTACCTAACTTACCAACCATCTAATCAGCCGAGCCAGTAAGCAAGCAAGTAAGTGGCCTGAAGGTGGAAGCAGGGAGGTGTGTGAAGCCTGTCTGCCAAGTTGGTGACGCTAGCAAGTTCACAACAAAATACTAGTGAGGAAGTTAGACACGTTGGAGTGGCAGGGACGAGGTTACTAAGATAGGTAATGAGAGAGAGAGAGAGAGAGAGAGAGAGAGAGAGAGAGAGAGAGAGAGAGAGAGAGAGAGAGAGAGAGAGAGAGAGAGAGAGAGAGAGAGAGAGAGAGAGAGAAGAAGAAAAAATAAACAAGAGAAGGGAAACAGCGAACTAAAGAGGGGAAAATAAACACACAGGAAAAAAGTTCTAAAGAAAGACAGATAAATGAGGAGAAAAACAAAGAGAGGACAAACGAAAGTAAAAATAGGAATAAGACAAAAATAGAATGGACAGGACGGCTAGGGAGGAAAAAAAAAATAGAGGAAACATGAAGAGAGAAGGAAGGGAGCTCCGACAGCATATCAATACCTAGTTTCCCTTCGTGGAGGAAATATTGACGCCGATAAAACTTTCCTGAACGTGATAGGACGACCAAAAAGTTACATCAGTTAAAAGAGATATGCAACAAGTGTTCTCAAAGGAGTAGGAAGAGGAAGGAGGAGGAGGCAAAGGGGGACAGGAAAGAAGGAAGGATAGACTGTAGGAAAAAAAAAGGAAATGTATGGCTACTAAAGGTAAGGGAAAGAGTGATAAGCATTGAGTGGAGGAAAAAATGTATAAGGAAGGGAAGAAAGAGATGGTAGAAGGGAGAGTAGGGAGGTAAAGGCAGGCAGGGGAGGGAGAGAGGGAGGCAGGGAAGGTAATAACAGACAGTTGCAAGAGGTAAATGAAATGGAAATGTTTAATTAATGGAAACATCATCTTGGCGTCTTTAGCTTCCAGTGTGTGTGTGTGTGTGTGTGTGTGTGTGTGTGTGTGTGTGTGTGTGTGTGTGTGTGTGTGTGTGTGTGTGTGTGTGTGTGTGTGTGTGTGTGTGTGGTGAGTTAATAACGTCTGTCAACATCCTTTCTCCATAACCATCTACTACCCTTCCTCCTCCTCCTCCTCCTCCTCCTCCTCCTCCTCTTCCTCTTCATGCTAACAAGTAACCCACACACACACTTTCCTTCCTTTCTGCATCTTCCTCCCACGCCGCACTTCTATCTCTCACGTCCACGAACTCATCAAGGTGAAAGAGATCTGATTCCTTATCGAAAACGTGCCATCCAGCATGATTATGAAAGAGGTTTGTGATGCGAGGAAGGGAAAAAAAAAATTATGAGAAGAAGAAAGAGGAGGAGGAGGAGGAGGAGGAGGAGGAGGAGGAGGAGGGAAATAAGCAGCATAGTAATGAGGTAAAATACACTGCTTATTAAGAACATGAATCTAGTATTACTGCCAAATAAACCAGAATAAAGAAATTAAAAAAAACATTACCAACATTGGGAATAATTAGGTAGCGAGCATTAGCTGGAGTGTGTGGTTGGTGGCTTGAAGGAGAGAGGAGGGGAAGGGAGGGAGAGGAGGGAGAGGAGGGAGAGGAGGGGAGAGGAGGGGAGAAGGGAGGTAAGGGGATGATATGATGTGAGTGGGAGAGGGCAATGCAAACTTATGACCAGCGGAAAAGAGGATTATTAAGAAGTGAACTTGCACACATAATTCTTTTTACGATTACCGCAAATAAATGATGTTAATTCAGGGAAAAAAATATAATGGTGAGTAGAAATTGTTTAGTGATGTGGGATGGTGTGTGTGGGTGTGTGTGTGTGTGTGTGTGTGTGTGTGTGTGTGTGTGTGTGTGTGTGTGTGTGTGTGTGTGTGTGTGTGTGTGTGTGTGTGAGTGTGGGTGTGTGTGTGTGGGTGTTGACATGCTATAAAGTGAGCGGATGGAATGTAGGTGAGACAGAAATCCCTATGAGAAGGAGGAGGAGGAGGAGGAGGAGGAGGAGGAGGAGGAGGAGGAGGAGGAGGAGGAGGAGGAGGAGGAGGAGGAGGAGGAGAAGAAAAAAAATCAGTAGAAACAGAAGGAAGAAGCTAAGAAGGAGGTGAACAGTGGTACAAGGAAGAGAAGAAGGTTGAGGAGGAGGAGGAGGAGGAGGAGAAGGAGGAGGAGGAGTGGGCGTGTAGGCAGGAGAAGCAGTGAGTAGGTGGAGGTGGGTGGGGCAGAGTTGCTGTTAAAGGAGAAACAACACAGTACAAGGCCATTCTCTCTCTCTCTCTCTCTCTCTCTCTCTCTCTCTCTCTCTCTCTCTCTCTCTCTCTCTCTCTCTCTCTCTCTCTCTCTCTCTCTCAAATCCAGACATACATACCCTTACTGGTGTTTTCATGGCTTCCCCTTACCCCCTTTCCCCTTTAAACCCCCACCACCACTCCCCTTACTCCTTCCCTTCTTCCTTCACCCACTACACTCCTTAGAATTCCTCTTCCTATTCCACCCACCACACACCATGTTGTTCTCTTCCTCCTCCACCCAACACTACCATTACTACTCTCTTCCCCTTCCACCCACGCCCTCTACATGGACCCATAATCGCCCCCACCACGCCCACGCCTCCACATTGCGACTCTCCCACACTATTTCTCCAGTATACACGGTAATTACACGTCCATTAGCGAGCCACGACCCTCTTAAGTATTCCTGGATACTGTAAACACATGTACTAGAGTCAAGTTATTCAGTCGTTTGGAAAGGAGTGAGTGAATGAGTGAGGAACGAAAGGACAGAATGAGTTTACAAATGAGGGAGGGAGTGAAAGAACCAGGGAAGAGGATGAGTACATGAATGAGTAAGTGGAGGTGGTGATAAATCTTTAATGAGGGAGTGAATAAAGGAAGGGGGAATGGGAGGGAGGGAGGGAAGGGGAGTGGGGGAAGGGAGGAGGCTGGGGAAGGCTCGACAGTATAAGATGGTAATTATGATACCGAGAGGATGGTGGTCCGTTGAGGTAAGATAATTTTTTCTCATTAACAGGGAGGGAGAGAGAGAAGGGAAAGTGTGCGTGTGAGTGTTGGGAGGGAAGGAAGGGGGAGGGTAGAGAGCGAGAGAAAAGAACATGATTTTTTTCTCTCTCTCATTTATATCTGACTCCTTCGTTTCTTCCCATATCCAAAGAGAAAGAGAGAGATAGATAGATAAATAGAGGGAGACAAAAAGAGAAAGAGAGGGAAAAAAAATTGTGAGAAAGGAGTAAGCAAATATTTGTGAACCAAAAGATGACGGGAATTATTAATTTTTTTTCGCAAGAGAGTGAGTGAAAGTATTGGAAAAGAAAGGAAAAAGATGTGTACATACGAGAGAGAGAGAGAGAGAGAGAGAGAGAGAGAGAGAGAGAGAGAGAGAGAGAGAGAGAGAGAGAGAGAGAGAGAGAGAGAGAGAGAGAGGAAACAGGATGGAAAAAGAATGGGATGGACAGTTTAATTCACTTAGGGGGCAAAGAAGGTATTTCCTGCATCATCTATCTTCATATTCCTTTTATAACATTAATATTCACCTTTTTTCCTACCTACCCATTCTTCTCTCTCTCTCTCTCTCTCTCTCTGTCTTTATTGGTATTTATCTATTTATCTATCTATCTATATATCTATTTAGGTATGTGTATGTTAAAAAATAAAGATAAGATAGAGTGAACAAGTGTGAGAGAGATAACAGTACCTTGCCTTCTTCATTCATTTCATTGGTAAACTCTAGAATGATTAACTTTTATTATGATTTTTTTTTCTACACCTTCCTACGACGTGAACATTTTAAAGAGGTGAGGATGGAGAATCTACTACAACTAAATTGGTTTCCCCTTTAAAAAATTCATCCACTACATGTTTTCGTTTTCTTTTTCTTTTTAGAGAGAGTGCAGCGGTAAAGTGAGGATTTTTTTAATATAAATTTCTTTGTAGAACTTGGTTTAGTTTTCTGTAAATACAAAACAACAGATACATATTTACAGACAGACATACACATAGACAGACAGACAGACAGAGACAGAGAGAGGGAAGGAAAATATAATTGCAATAAGCACTCTTGTTATATATCCATCCAAGTTTCAGTCATTAAATATGAATAATGAAGGAAGTTTGTATAAATGTAAACAATTATTCATGAATTTTCATTTATATAATTCTTTAACTTTATTTCCTTTTCCTTCAAGTATTAGTTTCCTTCTTCTTCGTGTGACTTGATTAAATTATGGTGACGAGAGAGAGAGAGAGAGAGAGAGAGAGAGAGAGAGAGAGAGAGAGATAGAGAGAGAGAGAGAGAGAGAGAGAGAGAGAGAGAGAGAGAGAGAGAGAGAGAGAGAGAGAGAAAAGATACAAAGGAAAAAAAAATAGCATACATCACAGCCTTTCATTAAGTTTTCCAAAAATTCATTAAAAATATACAAAAAAAATAACTACAGTATATATTTTCTTTCTCCTCGTTAGCATATTCCTCAAACATTTTTTTATCCCTAAACTCTCAAGGACGTTACGTAAGACTGAACAGAAAAATAATAACGAACCACCAACAGGAATTTTTTTTATTCTTTCCTCTTTATTTTTTTTTTCCCACGAGATCAAAGTGTATATTTTCCCTCCTTTCAATAATTGGTTATAGGTTCTCTTTTACGTCACTCTTTTTCCCTTCTTCCTTTTAATGGTATGTAGATCAAAGCCTTTTTTTTCCTCTTTTCTCTTGTCTAAACTAATACGAATTTTCTTATAGCACCTCGCAGGCAAGAAAATAAAATGGAATCGCAATTTTCAGCCAGGATTTGAGGAGGAGGACGAAGAGAGAGAAGAGGAGGAGGAGGAGGAGGAGGAGGAGGAGGAGGAGGAGGAGGAGGAGGAGGAGGAGGAGGAGGAGGAGGAGGAGGAGGAGGAAAAGGTTTATCTCTAAATATAAAACAAAATCATCATATTCCTGACGATTGTGATGAGAGAGAGAGAGAGAGAGAGAGAGAGAGAGAGAGAGAGAGAGAGAGAGAGAGAGAGAGAGAGAGAGAGAGAGAGAGAGAGAGAGAGAGAGAGAGAGAGAGAGAGAGAGAGAGAGAGAGAGAGAGAGAGAGAGAGAGAGAGACATCCATTTGCCTGAGCAGCTTCGTCAGGAGTCAACTTCATTCAATTAGTTTGGCACACTTGTCACCCTCGGGAGAGAAGAGGAGAGGGAAAAAGAGAGGGGAAAAGAGAGGGGAAAAAGAGAAGGGAAAAAAAGAGGGGAGAGGGTGAGGGGAAAAGGAGAGGGAAAAGCAGAATAAAGGAAAATTAGCAGCGAGTGATAGAAGAGAGGGAGGAAACGAGGGAAGTGAAAAAGAAAATTAAGAAAGCAAGGAGCGAGAAAAAGAAAAATGAGTGGAAAAAAAAATGTTAATAAGGTAATGTAGAAGTAAAATTAGGAGAGAGAGAGAATAGATAACTAAGAGATGAAAACAATGGATACAAAGCAAGGAGGAGAAGAAAAGAAAAATAATGATATGGAGAGAGAAAGAGATGAAAAATAATGGGAAACACGATAATGGTAGGAGGAGGAGGAGGGAAAGAAGGAGGGATACATAGCAAAGAGAAAAGAAGGGGAAACAGGGAAACAGGGGAGGAATAGGGAAGCAGGGAGGTGGAAGGGAATGGCAAGTGAGGGAGAAAATCAAAGCATTTGGGCTGAAGGTGTGTGAAGGTATACGAGAGAGAGAGAGAGAGAGAGAGAGAGAGAGAGAGAGAGAGAGAGAGAGAGAGAGAGAGAGAGAGAGAGAGAGAGAGAGAGAGAGAGAGAGAGAGAGAGAGAGAGAGAGATTGGTTACATGAGGGGAAAGAGTTAGGATAGGAAGGAAACAACCAGAGCAAAGCCAGGAAGGGAGGGGAAAAGGAGAGAGAGGGGGAGGGAAACTATAAATAAGGAGGGGAAGGGAAAGGGGAAAAAAAAGAGTTAGTATGAGAAGCGAAACATACAAACAAATACATGGACGAGAGAGGGGAAAAAAGTTTACGAGGAGTTTTGGGGAAATGTGAAATTGTGAAATAAAAGACAGATATGAATAGATGAATGTATAAATGAATCAATACATTAAATAAATAAATTAATAACGCTAATTTTAGGATTACATTGCATACATTTCAAGTGCAAACACAAATAGAATTGCTATCACAACAAATCGAGTTCTATAGTTTTACATTCCAAAACATAGAATTGAAGGCAATTTCTCCCTTTCTCTTCACAATTTAGCTTCTACCAATACTTTTCTATATCCTATTTTCCTCTCCCCTACTTACTTTCCTTCCCCTATTTCCCTTTCATCTCTGTTTCCTCTTCCTTCTTTCCTTGTTTTCCTCCTTCCTCTCCCTGCCTTTCTCTGTTACACACACCAAGAGCCAACGTACGGACTCATTACCTTAATTAACCTGCCACTTCCCACTTACCTTACTTGTTCTACTCACAAAGAATATCGATAAATTAAAGAAAAGATGAAAAAAAGATCTGAGTTAAGATTAAAATAAAACAATGATAATAATAATAATAATAATAATAATAATAATAATAATAATAATAATAATGATAGTAATAATAATAATAATAATAATGATAATAACAGACATGAACAAAAACTACTACTACTACTACTACTACTACTACTACTACTACTACTACTACTACTACTATTACTACTACTACTGCTACTCATAAAAATAGTAAAAAAAAAAAGATAATAATAATAACAATAAGAAAGAAAAAAAATTGTTGCAACACAGAGATTTATATGGAAGCCTTTACTAAACTTTACTGTAGATGACATTTTCTTGGCATTGCATAACAAGGATATTTGTATACATGGAAGGCAACGCTTTTAGGTGAACTGTACACTCTCACTCCCTCTCTCTCTCTCTCTCTCTCTCTCTCTCTCTCTCTCTCTCTCTCTCTCTCTCTCTCTCTCTCTCTCTCTCTCTCTCTCACCGTCCATACAATCTCCGTTCCCTCTCTCAATCTCCGTTTCTGTCCCTCTATCCCATCTTATTTCCCTCCCTCCGTCCTCCCTCCACCTCCACTCCAGTATGTTCCCCTCACCACATCCTCTCCTCCATTCCTCCTTGCCTTTCCATCGCTCACCTTGTTAAAAGTTTATCTATAAGTGTATGGATGGCAGTTTCTCAGTTATTGAAGTGTCACAAGACGAAACTAATTTTCCTCTTTTTTTTTCCCCTCTCCATGCCTTACCAATGCTTATATCCCAGTTTCCTCTCCTTAATGATTCTCCTTCTACCAGTCTTCCTTTTCCTTCGCCTTCCCTACACGTGACTCTGCTCATTTTGTCTCTCTTTCATCACCTTGTATTCTTCTTTTCATCCTCCATCCTCCTTCAGCTCCTACTCGTTTTTCTTAAGTGACTCAAGGAGATGAGTGAGCTGGCTATTAACATAATTTTTTCTCGCCCTTTGTAGGTAAGCGTGCTGGGGGAGGCGGAAGCGTGCCGAGGAGAGCATGGGTGGTAAGTACTCAGGCGTCTCCATTGTCTCTGCGTTCTGGCTACGTAATACCCTTTCAGGTGCGTCACGGGTCATCACACGTGTCCTGGCTGGCTGACAGGTGTGGGGGCGATGATGGGTGGGAAGGTTGGGTTGTGTGGGTGTGTGTTTGCGTCACGGAGAATGTAAAATCAACTTATTTGTTATGCCTCTGCTAGCGTTGCTTTAATCTTGTTCCTCCTCCTACTGTTTTCTTTACTTCTTCGTCTTTTTTCCTCCTTCTTTTTCTTCTCCTCCTACTGGTCATCACAATCATCTCCTTCTACGTAACAGAATGGCCCGAGAGGATCCAGGGTCCAGAAAGGGAAGCAATAACGTAAGCTCGTCAGTGGTATATAAGCAGAATGGTCTGTCCCTCCCAGCCATTCAAGCCTCGCCTCTGCAACCACACAGCTACTAGTTTCATATCTTTACTTCCACGTATGTATATATATATATATATATATATATATATATATATATATATATATATATATATATATATATATATATATATATATATATATATATATATATATATATATATATATATATAATTTTCCTACGAAGTTCCCCAAGAGACAGTCACGTTATACTATAAAAAGATGAATTGTTAAAGCTTAAAGATATTTCTACTGAATATTTAGCTCGTGCTTCCCTCCCTTCTCGTCCCACTCCTTCCATGTTGTAGTTTCTCTTTCACTATTTACTGTCAGGTTTGAAAATGATTTCTTCTTCACACTCACACCCACATGAAAATTAAAACGACGCAGTTATTCATCTATTCTTCACTCACTCATTACTGGACCCTTGCCTTCCCAGTACACACGCCCACTGTATCTCACAGTTCAATAGTTTCACTTCATTCACTCCCCTTCTAGTTCTGCTTTATACATTTTCGTTTGTGTCATAGAAATGAAAATATTCATTCATATTTCCTCCATGCCTGACATCGTTCCAGCTCTGACGACAAGTGCTATTATCATAATTACTATTATCATCATTATAATTTTGTATCATTACTATTATTATCATCATTATCATTACTACTACAACTACTACTACTACTACCATTACTACAACTACTACCATTACTACTACTACTACTACTACTACTACTACTAAAGCTTCTCACGTACAGACTACTTCCTTCACTGGTCGATAAACCAAATTAATAACGTTAATGGTGTTAATAAACTTACGACTGTTGGCCTTTCTCACCCACCCAGCAAGACAATCTCCTCCTCCTCCTCCTCCTCCTCCTCCTCCTCCTCCTCCTCCTCCTCCTCCTCCTCCTCCACCTCCTCCTCCTCCTCCTCAGCCAGGATATCAGCAAGTGTCGTTCTCCGCCTCCACGCGTAGAGAGCCAAGGTTTCCTCGGCCCCTCGGCATGGACATGAGTGAAGCCTGGCCTGGCGCGGCTAACGACCCCTTTATCCCTGTCATAATGAGTGCGTTAATGAGACACAGTAACGAGTATGCAAATGGAGCAAGTAGGTGCAGCTTCCCCGCCCACGTCCCCGCCCCCCCCCACCTTCCCTGTGAACCCCCCAGAACCATGACGATTGAAGCAGTAATTAAGATTCTAATATTAGTATTCGAAGCTTCGGAAAACTGTGCCAAACGTAATAGCAAAATACACAAAAGACTCATGATTTTCGTGTTGACCTTTTAAGCATTTAAGTCAAGGGACAGGGAATCTATTTCTAATGAGTGTCTGGCGTGGGTGCCTGGAGCTGGGGTTACTGTCTGGTGTGTGGGCGTGGCAGGGACGAGTGGGCGTGGGATGGTGTAGTAAATGGACGTGTAAATTGTAAAGCGTGTAGACGTGGTGGTGATGTAATAGCATGGGAGTGGAGGCGTGTGTGGGAGATGTAGGAAGAATGGTGTGTAGGCGTGATGTGGTCGTGTGGGCGTAGTGGGGGACGTGTGAGGGCGTGTAGGCGTGCGGGCGTACGCTACAATTTATAATGTTATATGTGGCTACGTATTAACTATTAATTTTGTTCATTTAATTTGTTCACATCTCGTGTCCCATTAACTTTACGAGGCACTGTTTACGAGCGTCATATGAACAACTTTCATATAGTTTTTTCTCATTAACACGAAAATATAAGTGTTTGAATTTCATAAACGTAATGTCCTTTTTTTTCTCTCTCTCTCTCTCTCTCTCTCTCTCTCTCTCTCTCTCTCTCTCTCTCTCTCTCTCTCTCTCTCTCTCTCTCTCTCTCTCTCTCTCTCTCACACAAGCCATCCATCACACCACAAGAGTACCCCCCCCCCTCCTCCACCCTCTCCAGGTGCCCCTAACACCTTCATAATACAAAGGAGAGAACGCTGACAGGATGACAAACCGTTCCAACTTACCTGAAGCTGCCTATTCCCCCCTAGACCCACCCCACACCCACTCACTGCCCACTCACCGCCCACTCACACCCTCTCGTCGTCACCAACATTAATCTTCCTCATGCAAGATTGGTCCGCTCACTCGAACATTTCACCGAGGAAGAGGTAAACTTTGAGAGCTGATTTTAATGAGTTTTAGAAAGAGAACTACGAGTTTTGAAATTTTTTTGCTGGCTGGAGGGAGAAGAGGAGGATGGGAGCGTCTCTTTCGTGTCTCTCTAAGATAAGGGAAAAAAGGGAAAGTTACAGCCTTAGTTTCTGAGTTACGCCGTCCTGGGAAGTGCCCTCTTCACGCTTTTTTTTTCTCTTTCTCCTTTCAACGATGCAACTGTCACTAATGTTCGACTCACTCTGCATTATGTCGCCTTTGGAAGGAATTTCATTGTTAGTGGAGAATATAGAAAAATATATATATAGATAAGCATCCTCAGCCACAAAACAATAACTTTTTCTTCCCCTGTTCTGGACTTGGAGTTTATTGTCCTTCCCACAATAGACGTCACGACATAACAAATGACTATCGCTTCTGCCTCGCTGACGCCAAGTGATCTCAGGAGGCGAAAAAGGAATTATTTGGTCACGACTTCTGCCTAAGGGAGTCCCAAGAAAGAGATTCCCATTTTTATCCCTTTTCTCCTTGTAATGAAAAGGTAATAAAAAAAATTCAGGATCGGGAATTATTGAGAGTCCAAAAAATTCTAGTCAATTCCAGCCAGTTCTAAGAATTACTTTAGGATTTTGAGGAAGCGAATTCTAAAACTAGTTCCAGGTAGACACAGTGCACTCCATTCAGTAGTAAGGTTTCAGGATGCATGGCGAGTCCTACTGAATCCTTTTTCAGTCCTCGTGAGTTTCAAGGAGTGCAAGAGTGGCGGGTCCTAATGAATCTGAATGAGTCTTTCCAAGGTCATTACAGCTGCAGTGAATCAACATTAAGTCTCCGCCGTGCCAGGGAAATTCAGTCACACACGCACTTCTCAATACCTTCACGACAGGGTCACAATGTATATTTTTTAATTATTTTACTTTACAATTCATAAAGTCTAATTATTACAATCGCGAAACATCAAGAACAAGTGTTGAAAAAAAGATATAAGAGCGACTAATGTATAAAAGATACGTATGTGTTCTATTTTACGCGTGAGTTTACAATGAAGAACATAAAAATTAACATAACCTTCATAATAAACAAATAGAAAATATGAAGTAAGAACGCTCCACCGGTTCCCCATTTAACACATCATCCACCTCAAACGGTGATGCGCATTTGTTTCTAGCACGAGGCAATGAGTGGAGAAGCAACAGGCAAGCGAGTAGAGTGGATGTGATACGCGAGAATTCACACTCACCAATATACACACATTCCCAGTCTTTCCTCATGTATACACGCGGTGAGAGAGGATCCAGCGGAAGGAACAGTGAATCCAATACTACAAAGGAGGGTTCTGGGTG
>JAPQNM010000040.1:4660803-4663308 GCA_029783475.1 Metacarcinus magister
TCAAAGAGAGAGAGAGAGAGAGAGAGAGAGAGAGAGAGAGAGGAGAGAGAGAGAGAGAGAGAGAGAGAGAGAGAGAGAGAGAGAGAGAGAGAGAGAGAAATAGAGAGAATTTAATAGGCTCGTGAGGACAAAGCCATCTGTATAAAACCAAACGACACTAAACATAAAACAACGAACAAGCAATAAACACTAAACATAAAAGAGGAACATCAATACAAAATTATGGGAAGACAAAGGGAGGAGGAGGAGGAGGAGGAGGAGGAGGAGGAGGAGGAGGAGGAGGAGGAGGAGGAGGAGGAGGAGAAGAAGACTATTAGATATTACAAAAAAAAAAGATAAAAAGAAACGAGAAAATAAAGGAAGAATGTGAGAAAGAAAAAAAAAACGAGAAAGGAAAAGGAACTATAAATTATTTTCTTCCTCCTTTACAACAACTTATTATTATTATTATTATTATTATTATTGTCATTATTATTACTCTTACTATCATTATTACGATTATAATTCCTCCTCCTCCTCCTCCTCCCCCTTCAGCACCCCTCGGGAAGGTAGTTGACTGGCTGGCTGTTTAGCTTCAGTTAAAAAACCATTCATTCTGTAAGTGGCAGGGGAGAGTGAGTGTATGTTCGTGCAATGTTCTATGTGACTTAGCAGCAAGGCACAAATAATGGTTTGGTAATAAAGGGAGTAAGTGTGAAAGAAAGAGTGTGTGTTGAGTGTGTGTGTGTGTGTGTGTGTGTGTGTGTGTGTGTGTGTGTGTGTGTGTGTGTGTGTGTGTGTGTGGTCGATACCATGTAATGTATGAAAGTGAGGGAAAAAAAGGGAATGAGGTGAGAGGAAGAGTAGGGTAAACAAAGAGAGAGAGAGGAGAGAGAGAGAGGAGAGAGAGAGAGAGAGAGAGGAGAGAGAGAGAGAGAGAGAGAGAGAGAGAGAGAGGAGAGAGAGAGAGAGAGAGAGAGAGAGGAAGTATAAAAAACAGCAGAGTAGAAGGGCGAATTGCAGAATGATGAAAGGAAGAGAAAGAAGAAAAAAGGAAGGAAGGAAGGGAATATATTAATGAAGAAAGGAAGGACAGCAGGAAGATAGCATATATAAATAAGTAATGTGTAGAAAATAAGGAGAGGTGTATGACAGGCAGCCCGTCATTACCTACACGTGTCAGAGCTAGAAGTACCGTCCCTGAAATACCGTAATGCCTCTAAAATATTATTCCTTTGAACTAAATTTATATACCCATCGATTTTAAAGAGAAAAAAGATGACATGACAATACATAAGGACCAATATTTATGCAAGATAGATCATTTTCTCTTTCTCTATCTATCTATCAATCAAAACCCTTTACATCATTATAAAAGAGTTATGCTTCAATAATCACTAACTTATATTTCTCGTTGACTTGTGTAAATTTATTCTTCACTCTTACACAGCAGAGTCAGCTATTAATAACACTATAACATTATACTAAAAATACTATAACATTATACTACACGAGTAACTTAATGAGGCTGTTCTTGGACGCACTTTCTTTGACGAGCGAGGGAGGAGGTTGAGGAGAGGTCGTTATGTAACGCTCTTTCAAAACAACTTCAGATAATATGGCAACAAAAAGTAACTAGACAAAAATGGAACAAGTAATTAAGAGGTTTTCGAATGTCCTGATTGAAAAGGTTATATACTTGTTACCATTTTTCTTAGTATAAAATTATGAATAAAGGAATATTTAAAAAGCTATATATAAGTTGTTTTGTGTATTATTCTAAGTATTCTTCTTCTTGTTTTGAGTTCTTTCACAACACTTTAATAGCAATTCAATAAACCTAGAAAATTAAAAAATGACTCGCCGGGGAAAAAAACAGACAAATTAACTCGCATCTTGAGCTCACTAACAAGATGCAAAAAAAGTCATTTAAACTTAATCTCCACACAGTATAGAAGAAATTGCTTTCATCCTCTAAAATATGTAAAAAGGAGAAGAAGAGAAGAAAAAAAAACATGCATCAACCCGTAAATAATACTTTCATATTTTTTTTCCTTCAACGTCACTTTGATGTCACTTCCCTTTTCGATTCACGTGTTCCGAAAGGAGGGTTGTGGTGGTGGTGGTGGTGGTCAACGAGGCAGGAAAAAGGGGCCGAAAGTGAACCCAATTTACGAGAGAACATCATGGAGGAAGAACGAAGAGGAAAGTGGAGAGGAAGAAGGAGGTTGTTGCGAGAGGAGGCAGTGGAGTAATGGTGGCCTGAGCTGCTAAAAGGATGGTAGGGTGGAAGTAGATGGTGGAAGGTAAAAGAAGGGGGGGAAGCAGGATTAGGGGGATGTAAGAGTGAAAGACTTGGGGGTAGGGAGGGAGTGTTGAGGTGTAAAGAAGGCTGTATGGTGGTGGGTGAGGGTGAGGGGATGGGGTGGTAGTATGGGTGAGGGGGTGGTGGTCGTGTACGTGGGGTGAGGCCTTCATCCTTAACCTTTTCACTGTCTCACCCGAAGAAGAAATAAAAGCTAAAAA
>JAPQNM010000040.1:4665908-4693408 GCA_029783475.1 Metacarcinus magister
CAATTTAAAAAGGGGACTCTATAGGAGAATTAAAAGGGGAGAAGTACAGGTAGTAGGGCAGTATAATGACAGAGTAGGAGGAATATGCCCAGTATCATCCAAAGTAGAGTTGGTAGCAAAGGTTTGAGCGAAGAGTTCAGCTTTAGAGAAAGAAGAGACAGATGTGGGGCCATCTGGTTGAAGTAAAGGAGGGAAAGATGAAGAAGTAAAATTGTTAGAGATATTATTGGCTAGATGCCAGAAATCACGAGAGGAGTTAGAGTTGGAAAGACTTTGACATTTTCTCTTGATGAAAGAGTTTTTAGTAAGTTGGAGAATAGATTTGGCATGATTACGGGCAAAAATATATAGGGCATGAGTTTCAGCAGATGGATGGCTACGGTACCGTTTGTGAGCCACCTCTCTATCATTGACAGCATGAGAACAAGCAGAGTTAAGCCAGGGCTTTTTAGCTTTAGTATTAGAGAAAGTAGGATGAATGTATAGCTCCATGCCAGAGATAATCACCTCTGTTATGCGCTCGGCACAAAGAGAAGGATCTCTGACATGGAAGCAATAATCATCCCAAGGAAAATCAGAATAGTACTGCCTCAGGTCCTCCCACTTAGCAGAGTTGAAATGCCAGAAGCACCTCTGCTTAGGCAGGTCCTGAGGCTGCACTGGAGTGATAGAACAGGTAACAGAAATAAGATTGTGATCGGAGGAGCCCAACGGAGAGGAAAGTTTAGCAGAGTAAGCTGAAGGGTTGGAAGTTAGGAAAAGATCAAGAATGTTGGGCGTGTCTCCAAGGCGGTCAGGGATACGGGTAGGGAACTGCACTAGCTGCTCTAGGTCATGAAGGATAGCAAAGTTGAAGGTTTGTTCACCATGTTGGTCAGTGAAAGAAGATGAAAGCCAAAGCTGGTGGTGAATATTGAAATCCTCTAAAATGGAGATTTCAGCATAAGGAAAGTGAGATAGGATGTGCTCCACTTTAGAAGTCAAATAGTCAAAGAATTTTACATAGTCAGAGGAATTAGGTGAGAGATATACAGCACAGATGAATGTAGTTAGAGAGTGACATTGAAGTCTTAGCCAGATGGTAGAAAATTCTGAAGATTCAAGATTGTGGGCACGAGAGCAAGTAATGTCGTTACGCACATATGCGCAACAGCCAGCTTTGGATTTAAAATGAGGATAGAGAAAGTAGGAGGGAACAGAGAAGGGGCTGCTGTCAGTAGTCACAGACAACTGTGTTTCAGTTAGGAAGAGAAGATGAGGTTTAGTGGAGGAGAGATGGTGTTTCACAGATTGGAAATTAGATCTAATGCCACGAATGTTGCAGAAATCGAGAGTAAAAGTGTTAGAGGAAGTGTCAAGACACCCGAGGTCGTCAGCAGAGGGGCAGTCCGACCTGGGGACGTTTGTGGTCCCCTTCCCAGATGGGGACTCCGAGGCTGGGTGTGGTTAAGCCCTTTTTAAATTTTGATTTGAAGAGTGTAAAAGTGTAAGGTGTAGTAATGTTATGTAGGTAGTAGAAGAAGTTGTCTTTAGAGGGCAGGCTGCAGCTGCTCTCTTGTGTAAATGAGACACTAAGGGAACCGGGAAGAGAGGACACGGGGAATCACTCAGTCTGCAGCACTGCCTACATCCCCGTAAGTACCTCTCCTGGAGTATTCCACCAAGCGGCAGGTGTCTACTGCCTACTCTATATATTATGAAGAAACTCCATACATTGAGAAGTTAATATAGCCGAGAGGTGAAGGAGATGAAGACATCGCAGAAGTCAAGAACAGGTACAGACGACCTGTATCTACCCAGACTGTGGTGCTACGACGTCTTGGCTTTCCTTGGTGATGGAGATACACCTCGATATTCCACTTCAAATCTAGATGAACTACTATTAGCAGCCGCAGCTTTATTGTCTTGGATGTCCACAAACCGCCCCCCCGCCCCTAAACCCCTCACTGAGCCTAGTCAGAGGTCGGCGCACAAGCCATAGTGTGTACGGGGCTTTAGAGGCAGACAGATAACGCTCAAGAGAGCGACCACGGGAATTCACCACGGAATCCACATATAGCGTATGTCGACAATTAGGAAAAGTCACTGACTATAATCAAAGGGGAGGAGGGAAGTTGGGAGATTAGATCGTGAAGGTTATTGAAATGAATAGGATGGAAAGATGAGGAATAAACAGAAACAATTGTAATCCAACGTTGAAGGAAGATTCTTAACAAAGTACAAAAAATAGTAGTTTCAGTGTTTAGGTAAATATATGGTGTCTTATGATGGATAAGAATAGAAGCATCAGCAATAGAATGATGAGAATGGATGGAGTGGTAGTTAAGGATTGGTGTAGGTGGTTGAACCAAGATGGTTTCTTGAAGGTATATAACCTGAGGTTCATAGATAGCGGAGGTCATTTCCATGGGGACGAAAACAATGGATATTCCAGTGGAGAATGGACATCGTTGAATAATGAAAGAAAGAAAATTAACGAATTGTGATAATGGTAGGGATAGGAATACTGGGATCATGAGAAGTGGAGGGATCAGAAGTAGGAGTATCTGGGCAGGATGGATTTTGGATAGATGAATTATGTAACAGGGATTCGCAAGATAATCCAGGAGGTAAAGGATAGTCAAAAGAAGATTTTTTGGTATATGTAGCTGTGGGGTGAGAGGTGAAGAGTGGGAAAAGGGTGCTGAGAAGGAGGAGAGGAAGATGGGAGAGGAGCAGAAGTGAGAGTTCATTTGAAGAAAAAAATAAGCGCTTGATATCAGAAGTCATATGGCGCTCTGTTAAGCTAAAAGGCAGACGGGCAGAGTAAAGATATAACAGCAAGGAAAGAATGGTTAGTTATAATGAAATGGTTAGATTAAATGGAGGATAAGGGTTTGTCAAAGAATGGCAAAACCAGAGTTATAAGGGGATTTAGAGCCACCCGTAAAAATAGGAGTATAATTGGCATGCAAGGAAAATTGTTCAAGAAATGGGATGTGTTGAGAGAGAGAAACATGTTAGAAGTCACTGACATGGACTTTTTGTCTAGCTTCTTTGAGTGTTAGGGCTCGGCCACACGGCACGGAGACATGTTTTGAGGCATGTTTGAAACATTGCTTCAGCCATGTTCGGATTCATGTTCGATATGACTCATTTGGACGTTCAAACCCCCGAACATTCGAAACACTACAGTGTGGACGTTTTGTGGCCGGGAACAAGTATGCAGCCAACCACTCGTGTGAACCAAGATCCAGATAGATAGACTCGGCTCATGGGGGTAATGATAACGTGCCAACCCCCTATTCGTGACGTCAAACGGCCTGAACTGCTCATTTCGCGCATAAAATTGTTTAGTTTCTAGAGATATTTCCTACCTTCTAACTATGTTTATGCGTATGAATTATATATTGCTATCTTTATAGAAATGTTTTCTATAGCATTATCAAATAAAATAAAGTAAAATAAGCTAAATTAATCATATTATGGGCCTTAGAATGAATATGGATCAACTTCAACTCGTCATAGCAAAATATTTTGTGAGCCAACTATTAAGGTACAACATACCAAAAGATGTGGAATTGTATTAGCTTCCAAATGAAAAAAGTTTTTTTTGTTGTTAAATGGATTAGCACCATACACAAATTAAAAAACTAAACCGTTTTCGGGAGACCGCGCGATAAAAGTAAATACATATTAGTGTTCACACCATATTTTCTCGAAAATGTTCTCTGTTAAGTAGTTATTTTATATACTTATAATAATGGGACATTTCATAAGGAATGCCTTCAAGATATCTGAAGTATTTCCCGAGATATCTAATGTATCTTGGTGTGTGTGTGTGTGTGTGTGTGTGTGTGTGTGACAGATGATGGTGAGAAGTGAACGGGCGGTGAGGTGTGCGTGACGTCATGCCTAGTCTACGCGCGTCGCTGTGAGTCGAGCTGGTATAGAGCTCCTGCATCTGATGTCACACCAAGACCCAGAATGTAAACAACCGCCATATTTGTAGGCTAGTCACTGTCATAGTGAATTTTTATTTGCATTACAGGCGTGTATATAAACACTGTCATCGTGAATAGTTATTTGCATTACGGTCGTGTATATAGATACTGTCATATAGAATAGTAATTTGCATTACAGTCGTGTATATAGACACTGAACAGACTCCATACTATACTGTTGGGATCGTGGGTATAGCTTATGTATCGGCACCCTTGCACATCTCGCCGAGGCAGGTGCCAGGTTACCACCCCAGAAGACAGGTCACAACCCCTGGCTAATATCCGGTACCCATTCACTGCTGGGTGGTCAGGGGCATGGGTGTAAGGAGACTGCCCAACGTTTTCCACTCAGCTCGGGGAATAGCTATTTGCATTACAGTCCTGTATATAGACACTGTCATAGTGAATAGTTATTTGCATTACAGTCGTGTATATAGACACTCATAGTGAATAGGTTAGGTTACGGTTATATTATGGTTACGTTAAGTTAGGGTAAAGATTAGGAAGATGACCCAGTCTGTTTCTGGGACAAAGCAATTTTTTTCTGAGAAATTTTTATGTGTTTTGAGTTAATCTGATGTTTGTTATGCCATACAACTTTTTTTTCCAAGTTGAAAATTGCCACAAAAAAAGTCAGATTAATTCAAAACCATCACAATCAATAAGAGAAAAATTGCTTTAAGTAATCCTAAGCAAGCCTAATTAAACCTAACCTAAGCAAACCTAATTAAACCAAACCTAACCTAACCTATTGGGTCGTTTTACGAATCTATACTTAGTTTAGGTTTGATTTGGTTACGTTAGGTTAGGTTAGATTTAATTAGGATTGCTTAGGTTAGGTTAGATTTAATTAGGTTTGGTTAGGTTAGGTTTAATTAGGTTTGCTTAGCATTACTCAAAGCAATTTTTCTCTTATTGAATGTGACGTTTTTTATTAATCTGACTTTTTTGACATTTTTTACCTTGGGAAAAAAAATTGTATGGCATAACAAACATCAGATTAATTCAAAACATATCAAAATTTATCAGAAAAAATTACTTTGTCCAAAAAAAAGACTAGGTCGTCTTTCTAATCTTTACCCTAACTTAACCTAACCATAACATAACTGTAACCTAACCTATTCATTATGAGTGTCTATATACACGACTGTAATGCAAATAACTATTCACTATGACAGTGTCTATATACAGGACTGTAATGCAAATAACTATTCCCCGGGCGAAGTGGAAAACGTTGGGCAGTCTCCTTAAACCCATGCCCCTGTCCACCCAGCAGTGAATGGGTACCGGATATTAGCCAGGGGTTGCGACCTGCCTTCTTGGGTGGTAACCTGGAACCTGCCTCGGCGAGGTGTGCAAAGGTGCTGATACAAAGGCTATACCCACGATCCCAACAGTATAGTATGGAGTCTGTACAGTGTCTATATACACGACTGTAATGCAAGTGATCAGCGTTCGGGCATGGGAGCCTAGGGTTCGAGTCCCCGATATCCGCTGACCACTTTTCAATATCACCGCTGAGTGGCCAAGGACTACCCAAATTGCTACCATACTGTCCTCAGACGGGACTTACAACGTTAATATGCATCTGAGGCTGTAGCAGTAATAAGCCTCACTCGTTCTCAACATATTCAAGAGAACTTAATCATTCGAGGCGTCACTATAAAAATTTTAAAACCTACACCAAATAACAGGCGAGGCAAGTCCATATGTGCCTCTATATGCCTACTGGTGCCAACGGTTAATGATATAGAAGAAAAAAAACTATTCTATGACAGCTCTATTCTATAGAGCTCCTGCATCTGACGTCACACCAAGATCCAGAATGTAAACAACCGTCATGGTTGTAGGCTACCCGACCAAATTATTGGGAGTACAATTACAAGAAAACACCAATAGACTTGCATAAAATTGACCATTTTCAACCATGGTAACTAGCTGTTGTGCATACAAATGTCACACCAGGCCTGGGTAGGTTATGGGGAGGCGTTTTTACAAGATTCCAGGCGACAAAGAAACCCCTGACAAATGGATTTCTGCATTAAAGAGAGCCCAGAGCAAAAAGAAGCCTCATAAGCGGTGGGATGCCAAAGGAAGTCATTGGCGAGTGTGCAGTGATCACTTT
The DNA here is from genome assembly GCA_029783475.1 of Metacarcinus magister. Lineage (NCBI taxonomy): Eukaryota > Metazoa > Arthropoda > Malacostraca > Decapoda > Cancridae > Metacarcinus > Metacarcinus magister. The sequence goes on from JAPQNM010000040.1 coordinate 4,672,017, forward strand.
GTTGGAAGTATATAGTAATGAAAACATCTGGCCACTATGATAATGTGATTTTTCTTTACAGCTACTGCTCCAGCTCTTTCTTTTTTCTCTCTTTCCCTATGACTATACATAGTGTTTCAACACATCTGTGAAGGTTTCTGGCGGTGCTCACCATTATTTACCTCGAAAAACGTCTTTGAAGTTATGTTATGTTATGTTGGTTAGGTTAGGTTAAGGTTTTAGGTTAGGTTATGGTTAGGTTATGGTTAGGTTAAGTTAGGGTGAAGATTAGTAAGACGACCCAGTCTGTGTTTTGGACAAAACAATTTTTTTTCTGATATATTTTGATGTTTTGAATTAATCTGATGATTGTTTGTTATGCCATACAATTTTTTTTCCCAATTTAAAAATTGCCACAAAAAAGTCAGATTAATTCAAAACCATTACAATCAACAAGAGAAGAATTGCTTCAAGTAATCTTAAGCAAACCTAATTAAACCTAAACTAACCTAACCTAAGCAAACCTAATTAAACCTAACCCTAACCTATTGGGTCGTCTTACGAATCTTTACCTAGTTTAGGTTTGGTTTGGTTAGGATTGCTTAGGTTAGGTTAGGTTTAATTAGGTTTGCTTCGGTTAGGTTAGGTTTAATTAGGTTTGCTTAGCATTACTTAAAGCAATTTTTCTCTTATTGATTTTGATGGTTTTGAATTAAAAAATTGTGGAAATTTTTAACTTGGGAAAAAAAAATTGTATGGCATAACAAACAAACATCAGATTAATTCAAAACACATCAAAATATATAATAAAAAAATTGCTTTGTCCAAAAAACAGACTGGGTCGTCTTCCTAATCCTTACCCTAACTTAACCTAACCATAACTTAACCTAACCTAACCAACATAACATAGCATAACTTCAAAGACGCGAGGTAAATAATGGTGAGCACCGCCTGAAACCTTCACAGATGTGTTGAGTACACGTATAGTCATAGGGAAAGAGAGAAAAAAGAAAGAAAAAGAGTAGGAGGAAGATGGGGAGAGGGTATGGGAGAGGAAGGAAAATCATTGAGTGAGGGATTGAGTTAACGGGGATAAAGGTCATATGGCGCTATATTAAGGGGAGAGATCGCCAAAGGTCGCGTTGCCAACTAGTGAAAATTTTCTTATATTTTTTTCACCCACTAAACATTATTCTTTTACAGCCATTTTTTGTGTGAATGTTCATGCCTTCACAACCTATTCATAGATGTACATTTTATAACTATAGAATGGATTTTTGTTCAAAATTTCTTTACTTTAATGTTTTTAATTTTTTTTTTTAATTTCAAGTTCTTCATTTTGATATTCCTTACATGTATTCATATGTACATACATGATACTTAGTTTCGTGTTAAAACAACCTATTAACTACAAAATTAGGGACAATCAACCCTGAGCATATCATTGTTTCTGAGAAAAAAAATAATGTATGTGCAGTTGTATTTTTTCATTGTAAAATTACTTTGAAAAATTATTTACATAAAATAGGCTATACCAGGTGCTGAACAATGAACATCCCTAATTATTTTACCCATTTAATGCTTAATACAAATCAGTTTGAATTTCTCAAATTGATCAAAAACTTTTTGAGAAATAAGAATGTTTATACCAATAACTTACATTTTGAGAAAACTGCCATCAAAGTTTTGCTTGGGTTTAAAAATTAATTAACCATTTTTTCAACCCTTTATCCATGTTTTATTGATAAATTAACATTTTTGTGGCATGCACAATTGCTAATTTGTCTTTGATGATTAGTATTTCACCGTACCACAGCCCCATGGGCCTGACAAAAAAAAATAAAAAAAATTCTGATATACATACAACACCAATCTCACTAGAATGCGTCTGCTTCATACTGTGTTCTCTGATGACCTCTTCCTCTATTTGGCTGATGGGTTTTTTCCTGATTTTATGCTATCTTGTTCATCAAAAAAAGCTGTCACAATGAGGCCAGCATTGCTGCCTTCTTATAGTCAAATGTGTCTCTTGAGCCAAGAAATTTATTTTTACTAAGCCTGCAAATTTATTTTTAGCACACTTATTCCACAATTTGGAATGCAGGCTCTCATTGGGATTTTGGGTGAACCCATGTAAGCATCTCAGCAGCAGGTCCGTGTACACCTGCTTGATGCCTTCCAGCTTTTCTTTTGGAAAAGTAGAGAGGCAGTGAGCTGAGGTGATTTATCAGCGCTGAGCTGCTTCCTCTTCATTGTTTTAATGCTTGCTGCTGCTACATTACACTTCTGAATATTGATCTTCTTTGATTGCCTCCCTATCTTGCAAAATAATGAGGATTCACGTGGGACAGGACAGTTCGTGACAGCGTCACCTTTTCCATGACTGTGAGGCAGCATTGAGTGACAGTGGAGGAGTGAAGATGTGTGAATCAGACTAGCAGCCGCTCCCTATTGCCATATAGAAAGCAATAAATTTTTTTTGGAAAGATTTTGTTATGGAAAAACAAAATAAAAAAAAAGCTTGCATGGAGGAAATCCATAACTGAGTTGCCAACGCGTAATTTTATATTGCAAGAGTGCAGCAGTAGGCGGTGCTTTTTATTTTTTTTATAGGCTGTAGAATCATCGCACATCTACCATACTATAAAAAAATATATATAGACTTCCGAGATTCGTCAAGGACAGCTCTTTGCGGAGGAATATTTTCGCGAAAATGATAAAAAAAAAAAAATTGTGATCTCTCCTCTTAAGCTAAAAGGCAAACGGCAGAGCAAAGAGATAACGACAAGGCTAAATATGTGGACGTAATACCCCCTTTACATACACGGATTTTTCTTACGAGTCCTTACGGATCGCCAACTCGTAGCCAATCGCAAGCATCCGTAAATAGCTCGCTGGTATCCGTAAATAGCTCGTAACAATTCGCAACAACTCGTCGACACTCGTAAGGATCCGTAAAAGGAGAAGCAAATTTTTTGACATGTCAAAAATCTTCTTACGATTGTCCACGGATTTATTTTTCCGTAAATAACTCGTAACAATTCATAAGCGATCGTAAACCGCTCACAACAACACGTAACCATCAGTAAACTGCTCGCAAGAATCCGTAAATGACTTGTAACAATTTGTAACAATTTTGTTTTGTTTTTTGTGACAGTATTTTACGATTTGTTTCCGGAATATTTACAGATTATTACAAGTGCTTACGTGTTGTTTACGGATTGTTACGAGTTATTACGAGCACTTTACGTGTACACCTTTTCACCCTCATATTTAAAAAAATTAACATCAAATTTTAAAAACTGAACATCAAATTAAAATAAATGAACATCAAATTAAAACAAATTAATTTCAAATTAAAAAAAGCTGAACATCAAATTAAAATAAATTAATTTTAAATTAAAATTAATTAAATTTATACTAAAATACCTAATGTGATACGGTCTCTTGACAATCATCACCACCACTAGTCAACACCACCAACAAAAAAAACACCACCAATAGTCAACAACACCACCATTACTAATAGTAAACACCAACAGCACCATCACCACCACCACTAATAGTCAACATCACCACAACCAGCACCAGCACCATCACCAACACCATCAACACCACCACCACTACCACCACCACCATCAGTCAACACCATCACCTAAACCAACACCACCACCAATAGCCAACAACACCAGCACCACCCCAACCAGTCAACATCAACATCACCACCACCACCACCACACCACCAGTAGTCAACACCACCATCACCTCCACTACCAGTAGTCAACACCAATTAACACCACCATCAATCAACACCAGTCAACACCACTACCGGTAGTGGTGGTGGTGGTAGTGGTGGTGGTGGTAGTGGTGGTGGTGGTGGTCAAGAGTACCTTATCACATTAGGTATTTTAGTATAAATTTAATTTATTTTAATTTGAAATTCATTTATTTTAATATGAAATTCATTTATTTTAATTTGATGTTCAGATTTTTAATTTGATGTTCAGTTTTTTAATTTGATGTTCAGTTTTTGTTTAATTTGAGGGTGAAAAGGTGTAGTTACGAGTACTTTATGAATAGATGCAGATGGACATGGACATGGACATGCAGATGGACATGGATATCAATATAGATAATAAGTTAATCAAGCTTTCTAACTACATCTGTTTCAGAAGAATAGCTGCTATATTGTAGATATAATAGATAATTTTCCTTAAGGGGGGCTTTTTACCCCACTTAAAGGGGGCTTTTTACCCCATTCTACCCTATTGTTATGGCGACGCATTTAGTATGTGCTGATTAGGAGGCTGGGATTGGCTTTATTCTGGCGGCCTATCTCAGACGTCCCAACCATATGTGTTAGTTTGTTCGTGTGTGTGTGTGTGTTTCAACTACACGTATCTGACGGTACTGGGGACAGAGTTACGATTGGTTGACAGTAGCAACCAATCGTAGACGAAGCCGAGGTTATATAGAGGTATGTGCAGCCTGGGAGGGACAGAGAGGCTTTGAGCAGGGAGAAAGGCAGAGGAAGAGAGACAGAGGCTAAGGGTGGTTGTGTAGAGACAGTATCTACAAGCATGGCTCCAAAGAAGAAGGCAGTCAACAAGAAGTCTCCTGCTCTTCGAAAATCTCCGCGGAAGAAGAGGACATGCTCGCCTTCCCCTGAACCACAACCGCAGCTAGACCATGTTGATGTAGAACACACTGAAGACACTGAAATTGAAGTTGATATAGTAGCCAGTGAACGTGACTCCTCGATCTTCAGAAGTGATGCTTCGGACGATGGTGCAGTTACAGCTACTGCCACGATTTATATAGTTTTTGGCAAAAAATCCTAAGGACTCGTAAATACTCGTAACTAACTAGTAACTGTTCGCAACAACACGTAAAAGCTTTGATGAATAGTATTATTCCGTAATATATTCGTAACAATCCGTACAAATCTCGTAAAATGCCCGTAAGTTGCTCGTAGTTGTCCATGACAACTCGTAACAAATTGTGGAATTTTTCCGTAAATACATCATAATAATCCGTAATAAACCGTAAATAGCTCGTAATAGCTCGTAACAACTCTTAAATCGGTCGTAAAAGTGGCCAGATCGTAAGGATCCGTGAATTTGTGCGATCCGTAAGGACTCGTAAGAAAAATCCGTTTATGTGAAGGGGGTATAAAGAATGGTTAGTTATAGTAAATGAGTAGAAAAGTGTTCCAAGACAAAGGGATCATAAGATGTATGTTAGTGTATCAGACTTGAAAGAACATAGATTTAAAGTAGGAAGCGGAGGCAGTAGGGAACCGGTGGCCTAGTGGCTAGCGTGGGGGACATACCAGCTCAGAGTCCCGAGTTCTAGTCCCCCGACGAGCTGGCCACTTTTCTATGGAATAACCGCCGAGTGATTACCGTCAAAGATTACCCACATGCTGCCATAACACTATCCTCGACGGGACTGCAAAGTTACATGCATCAAGGAACTTCCGCGGGCAGCATGAGCCTCTCAGCAAGAAAACGCGGCGTTACTATAAAAATCTAACCTGCGCGGTACTAACGGATGGAGGCCAACCATCTAACGTCTCCATCAAGCCTACCGGAACCACAGGTGCATGACAAAAAAAAATTATGGGCGCAAAAAGTAGTTTTTTAAATAAAATTAACGAGTTGTAATAATGTTAGGAATAGGAATACTGGGATCGTTAGATGCGGGGGATCAGAAATAAGAGGTATGGAAGTAAAGTGAAAATACTCCAGGGTAAGGAGAAATACTCCAGGAGAGGTACTTATGGAGATGTAGGCGGTGCTGCGGATTTAGTGATTTTCCATGTCCTCTCTTCCCGGTTCCTTTAATGTCTTACTTACACAAGACAGTAGCTGCAGCCTGCCCTCTAAAGACAACTTCTACTACTACTTACATAACACTACATGCCCCTTATACTTTTACACTCTCTTCAACTTACAATTTATAAAAATGGCCTCACCACGCCCAGCTTTTGAGTCCTCATTTGGGGATGGGACCAAAAATGTCCCCAGGTCGGATTGCCCCTCAGCTGATGACCTTGGGTGTCTTAACACCTCCTCTAATACTTTTTATATTGATTTCTGCAACATTCGTAGCCTTAGATCTAATTTCCAATCTGTGGAACACCATCTCTTCTCCACTAAACCTCATCTTCTCTTCCTAACTGAAACACAGTTGTCTGTGACTACTGACAGCAGCCCCTTCTCTGTTCCCTCTACTTTTTCTATCCTCACTTTCAATCCAAAGATGGCTGTTGCGCATATGTGCGTAACTACATCACTTGTTCTCGTACCCCCAATCTTGAATCTTCAGAATTTTCTATCATCTGGTTAAGACTTCAATGTCACTCTCTAACTAAATTCATCTGTGCTGTATATCTCTCTCTCACTTAATTCCTCTGACTATGTAAAATTCTTTAACTATTTGACTTCTAATGTGGAATACATCCTATCTCACTTTCCTTATGCTGAGACTTCCATTCTTGGGGATTGCAATGTTCGCCACCAACTTTGGCTTTCATCCTCTTTTACTGACTAACCTAATGAACAAGCCTTCAACTTTGCTATCCTCTACGACCTTGATCAGCTGTTGTAGTTCCCTATCCGTATCCCTGACCGCCTTAGAGACATACCCAACATTCTTGATCTTTTCCTAACTTCCAGCCCTTCAGCTTACTCTGTCAAACTTTCCTCTTTATTGGGCTCCTCCGATCACAATCTTATTTCTGTTACCTGTTCTATCACTCCAGTGCAGCTTCAGGACCCGCTTGAGCGGAGATGCTTCTGGCATTTCAACTCTGCTAAGTGGGAGGACCTAAGGCAGTGCTATTCTGATTTTCTTTGGGATGAGTATTACTTCCATGTCAAAAATCCTTCTCTTTGTGCCGAGCGCATAACAGAGGTGATTGTCTCTGGCATGGAGCTATACATTGTTCATACTTTCTCTAACACTAAAGCTAAAAAGCCCTGGTTTAACTCCTATGCTGATGACATCACCTTGCATTTTTCAACATCATACAGCAGACGCCCAACTCAAGAAGAATTAAGTGATTCATGGCAAGATGCTAAAGGAAGCCTAAATTTTGATCTTTCACTAGTTTCTGATTGGGGCAGAGCAAACCTGGTTCTGTTCAATGCCTCAAAAACTGACAGTGGTCAGCGTTCGGGCATGACAACCTAGGGTCCCGAGTTCGATCCCCCGATATCCGCTGGCCATTTGTCATTATTTGATATCACCGCTGAGTGGCCAAAGACTACCCAAATTGCTGCCATACTGTCCTCAGACGGGACTTACAATGTTATATGCATCTAAGGCTTTAGCAGCGCTTAGCCTCTCTTTGTTCTCAACATATTCAAGCGAGAACGTAAACTTTTGAGGCGTCACTATAAAAAATCTAAAAACCTACGCCAAATAACAGGCAAGAGGCAAGTCCATCTGTGCCTCCATAAAAGCCTACTGGCGCCAACGGTTTATGATATAGAAGAAAAAAAAATAAAGAAAAAAAAATAACTATCCCCTCTTCTTCAATGACACTTTTCTCCACATTAAACACATTTGGTCTATCCTTTACTAAAAATCTAAACTGGTAATTTCATATTTCTACTCTTGCTAAATCAGCTTCCAAGGAGTTAAGTGTCCTATGTAACCCGCGTTCATTTTTCTCTCCCTCCCAGCTGCTTGCTCTGTACAGAGGCCTTATCTATCCATGTATGGAGTATGGTTCTCATGTCTGGGGGGTTCAACTCACACAGGGTGGATTCGAAAGCTTTTCGTCTTATCAACTTTCCTCTAACTGACTCTCTTGATTCTTTAAAGTCACCGACGCAATGTTGCATCTCTATCTATCTTCTACCACTATTTTCATGCTGACTGCTCTTCTGAACTTGCTAACTGCATGAAGGAGTAAAGGATGTAGAAGAGGAAAGGTAGTGCTAGATGTGTTACAAGGGGTGTTGGTGGAGATGTGCTGAGAGAGAGGTTTGTTTGTTTGTTTGTTTGTTTGTTTTTTATTATTATTATTATTATTATTATTATTATTATTTTATAACACATTAAAAGAGCACTGGCCAAGGGAAAACAGAAACAAGTTTTTAAAAAAACCCGCTTGTCGCCACACCCTGCAAAGAAGACAGTAGGAGAAATAAAAGCAAAGGGTGGAGTTTCAGTTAACATTAAAGGTGTCTTGACACTCTATTGAAAGAGTTTAAGTCATAGGCAGGTGGAAAAACAGACAAATGAAGAGAGTTCTTGAGTTTACCAGTGTAAGGGATGAAAGAGTAAAGATACTGGTTAACTCTTGCATTAGGAAAATGGACAGAATAGGGATGAGAAGAAGTAAAAAGTCTTGTGCAGCGAGGCCGCGGGAGGAAGGGGGACATGCAGTTAGCAAGTTCAGAAGAGCAGTCAGCATGAAAATAGCGGTAGAAGATAGATAAAGATGCAACATTGCGTTGGTGACTTAAAGAATCAAGACAGTCAGTTAGAGGACTAGAGTTGATGAGACGAAAAGCTTTAGACTCCACCCTGTTAAATAGAGCTGTGTGAGTTGAACCCCCCCAGACATGAGAGCCATACTCCATACATGGGCAGATAAGGCCCCTGTACAGAACAAGCAGCTGAGAGGGAGAGAAAAATGGACGCAGACGCCATAGGACACCTAACTTCTTGGAAGCTGATTTAGCAAGAGTAGAAATATGAAATTGCCAGTTTAGACTTTTAGTAAAGGATAGACTGAGTGTGTTTAATGTGGAGGAGAGGTGAAGTAGAGGGCTATTGAAGAAGAGGGGAGAGTTATCTGGAAGGTTATGTCCAGTAGATAGTAGTAGAAATTGAGTTTTTAAGGCATTGAACAGAACCAGGTTTGCTCTGCCCGAATCAGAAACTAATGAAAGATTAGAACTTAGGCGTCCTATAGCATCTCGCCTTGAATCATTTAATTTGTGTTGATTTGGGCGTCTGTTGTACGACGTTGAAAAATGCAAGGTGGTGTCATCAGCATAGGAGTGGATAGGGCATTGAGTCAGATTTAGAAGATCATTGATGAATAATAGAAAGAGAGTGGGTGATAGGAAATAATCCTGAGGAACACCACTGTTGATAGTTTTAGGAGAAGAACAGTGACTGTCCACTACAGCAGCAATAGAACGATCAGAAAGGAAACTGGAGATGAAGGTACAGAGAGAAGGATAGAATCCGTAGGAGGGTAGTTTAGAAATTAAAGATTTATGCCCTACTCTATTGAAGGCTTTCGATATGTCAAGGCCGATAGCAAAGGTTTCACCGAAGACCCTAAGAGAGGATGACCAAGATTCAGTTAGGAAAGCAAGATCACCAGTAGATCGGCGTTTACGGAAATCATACTGGCAATCAGAGAAAAGGTTGTGAGGTGATAGATGCCTCATTATCTTCTTGTTAAGGACAGACTCAAAGGCTTTAGAAAGGCAGGAAATCAAAGCAATAGGGCGGTAGTTAGAAAGATTGGAGCGGTTACCCTTTTTAGGGACAAATTGAATGTGAGCAAACTTCCAGCAAGAAGGATAGGTAGAAGTAGAGAGACACAAACGAAAGAGTTTGACCAGGCAGTGAGCGAGTTTGGAAGCACAGTTTTTGAGAACAACAGGAGGGACTCCATCCGGACCATAAGCCTTCCAAGAATCAAGGCCAGAGAGGGCATGGAAAACGTCATAATGAAGAATTTTAATTTTAGGGATGAAGTCGTCAGAGGGTGGAGGAGTAGGAGGAATATGCCCAGTATCATCCAAAATAGAGTTGGTAGCAAAGGTTGGAACCCATTGAGACGGGCTTCTTGTCTAGCTTCTTTGAGTGTTAGGCTATGTTTGCAACAAAGCACATTACCCTCCGATTCCAATTTGTAGACGGGACAGCCTCGGAAGAAATTATGTTCTTGAATGCAGTTTGCACAAATGCGTTTTGCTGAGAGGCAGTTTGTACGGGTATGGCGAGGTAAGGCAGAGAGAGGACAACATGTAGTGGATCTACAGTATTTTGCTGGATGTGTAAATCTCCAGCAGTTTTGGCACTGACGGGGGTGAGGAATGTAAGGTTTAACTTTACAGAAAGCCCCACATATGTATACACAATTCGGAAGATCTTGCCCTTTGAATGTAATATTTGCAATATTTGCGGAGTACTTGTGGCGGCCGTGAGGGTTAACAGTAAAGCAGGATACATGAGCAATATCATGCTCGTCTGCAAAGAGTTCAAGGAGTTCAGAAGATTGGTCTGGCCAACTGACGGCCACTGGGCAGACTTCATGGGGTATGAGAACGGTACCAGTACGAGTGTTCAGCTGGGTATATGAGAACACTGGTAAAGGTTTACCAACAAGGTCTTTGAGAGTAAGCATAGCTTCAGCTTGGGATTCAGAGTCAACAATGACTATGAAAAAGTCATTGTTGACTCTGAATCCCAAGCTGCCAAATTTGTTTGGTCATGTGTGGAAAGTTACCCTTCCCACCTGCTTTTGCATGCATTTTTGAAATTGGAAAGTGTTTACTGAGTTTACTGAGTAGGGAGCATGAGCAAGGAGGATTGGAAAGGGAGAGAGTAATAGATTAAAGGTTTTACTATAAAGGCTTCAATGTCAGAGATGGTCTCACTAGGGGATGGAAGGAATAATACAGTAGGAGTAAAAGTTTCCTTGGCTGTAAGGAAAACATTTGTGATTAAGGATGAAGTAGGATCAGTAGACGGCTTTGGAGGAGACGCACAGGAGCAACGCTTGGTGTTTGGTTTACAAATAAGACATGGAAAGGGGGCAAGGTTTGAAGTTGAAGGAGTAGAGGTTTGGGTGTCTAAGTTTAGTGGAGAAAAGATTATTCACTGGCACTTAAGTAATTACAGGGCAGTTGAGAGAAGTGGAAGAGGTAAAAGCAATGGTGGAGGTAATTGTGCTAGTTGAAGGAAAAAGAGTAGTGGAAGAGGAAAAGGTATAAGTGGATGAAAAAGGATAGGATGTAGTAGGGGGAAAGGTAGTGTTAGTCGTGGTCTGTGGAGTGTTAATGGAGATGCGCTGAGAGAGAGGAGCCTGTTGGAAGCCACTGAGACTGGCTTCTTGTCTAGCTTCTTTGAGTGTTAGGCCATGCTTGAAGCGCAGGAGAACAACGATTCAAATTTGTAAACAGGGCAGCCTCAGAAGAAGACATTATGTTCTTGGGTGTAGTTTGCACAAATGTGCATTGTTGAAGGGCAGTTTGTACGACTATAGTCAGATGAGGCACAGAGGGGGCAACGTCCAGTGGATCTACAATAGTTTGCTGGATGTCTGAGTCTCCAGCTGTTTCAGCACCGACGCTGGGGAGGAATGTAAGGATTAACCTTACAGAAGCCCCCACCTATATATGCACTAAGATCTTGTCCTTTGGTTGTAATTCTTGCAATATTCGCTAGGTATCTGCAACAGCCACGACGACTAATGGTAAAGCAGGACATATGAGCAATACTATGTTCATCTGCAATCAGTCAGAAGAACAATTGGGCCAACTGACGCTCACTGGGCAGATTTCATACGGAAGGAGAATGGTACCAGTATGATGTTCAGTTGAAAATCAGGAGATACTAGGAAAGGTTCCCCATCAAGATCTTTAAGGGTGAGCATAGCTTCAGCTTGGGATTCCGAGACAACAATGACAAGGCGAGATCTGTTAGGTCGTGGGCGGAAGGCTAACCTTTCCACCTGTCTTTGGAAGAATTTTTGGAATTGGAAAATGTTTTTTGAGTATAGAGCATGAGATGAGATATGGAAGTATTTGTTCCATTGGCAAGGACCAATGGGGCTGGATAAAGGAAGGTGATTAGTGGTAGTGGATGGGCAGAGTAGAGAGTTAGTGAGTGGTTTTACTTTTCGGAGGTATACAAGGTTCTAAGGTGGTTATAATGGAGGAAGATACATATGTAAAACAAGGGGTTGGTGTTAGTTAGTTAATTAGGTAGTTAGTTAATGCAAAAATGAGCAAGTGCCAACCATCAGAGGTCATATGGTGGTATGTTAATCTAAAAGGTAGACAGTATAGCAGAGATGATGGTAAGCCAAATTATGGAGAGGGAAAGAGCAGTTAATAATAGTCAAATGGTTAGATCAAATGAAGGATGTGTATTTATTGTAGGAAGAAAATTATGTTGTCTAAGTGGAAATGTGGTGATTTTATCAGAATATCATTAAGGCGTCGAGATAGATGAGTTAAATTAAGTGAAAGAAAGCCAATGAGTCGACACATTTATTGCCATTAATACCAGCATGGCTCGGAACTCAGCAAAAACACAGACTTTTTACAAGCATAGAGGCAAAATAGCCGCTCTTGGATTTTACGAACTAAAGGGTGAATAGTATAGATGGAGTGCAGAAGAGAGAGAGAGAGAGAGAGAGAATTTTAAGATTTTGAAAATTACAAAGGATGAAAATGAGTAGGAAAGAAGCTTTTTCAAGGAAAAGAGAATAATGCATAGCTCAGTCGTAAGGAAACTGGATACGCTTGGTAATTGGAACTGGAAGTATTGGGAGGGGAACAGAACAGCAAAACCAGAGCCATATTGGAATTTAGAGCCATCAGTATAAGCCGGGGTTCAAGAATAAGGGTTAGTAAGATGTAAGTTGGTGTATCAAACTTGGAAGAATTGGAAAGGGCAGAAGACCAAATTGAGGTTGGGGGTATAAGCCATGGCAGAAAAGAAGGGGTATGGAAAGGGAGGACATTTAAATCAAGAAGGAGGGAGTGAGAGAAGGGAGTGCATACAAATAGAAAGTGGACATGGTAATCATGGATGGGAGGAGAAACTACTTTCGAAAGCTTGTGGAATAATGATCTTAGAGGTAGAAAATTGGTGGTCTGAGGGAGGGAGGGTCGGAGGAAAAGGTGGGTGTGGCGTCGGGAAAGTGATGGGAAGCCTGATTCGGAGTACACGCTTACCACTGGAGGAAAATCAAAAGGCGTAAGCCTAAGTAATGGATGTGGTCAAGTTAAAGAGAGTGGCAGAAGCTGAAGAGTATATATGACATCCGTAATCAAGAGTGGAGAGCATTAAGGAAATATGTAGATGGAGAAGTGTTTTCCTATCTGCACCCCAAGATATATAGAATTTTTTAGAAGTTGGAGACGTTGAAAAACACATTGTTTTATGGTTGCAATGTGTTCTTTCCAGTAAGTCTATGGTCGAAAAGGAGGCCTAGGAATTTGCCTGAGGAGCAGGATTCTAATTGAGTTTCATAGAGATACAGATGAAAGGTTCAATCACTTAAGGAAAGATTAAATAAATACACCTATGTTACCAGTAATTTTGAGGGAGGATAGCTGATGAAGTATATGATATCTCCAAGTAGTATCATAAGCTTTCTCTAAATCGAAGAATACTGTGAAATCTGACTGTTTATGTGGAAAAAGCTGTTAATATGTAAGTTTCTAGATATGCTAGTGGATCTGCAGTACTTCTAGCTCATCGGAATCCAAATTGTAAAGAAGAGATCAAATCTTTTTACTAAGAGCCACATAAGGTGTGCGGTGGCCTAGTGGCTAGCAGTTGGGCATACCAGCTCAGGGTCCCACGTTCGAGCCTCGGCACGGGCTGGCCACTTTTCTTCAATACTACCGCCGAGTGGCCTAAGATCACTCACATGCTGCCATAACACCATCCTTGCCGGGACTGCAACGTTATATGCGTGAGGAGCTTCTACTGGCAGCATGAGCCTATCAATAAGAAGAAACAAGGTGTCACTTAAAAAATCTAACCTGCGCTACTAACGGGCGGAGGCCAACCATCTAAGGTCTCCTTGAAGCCTACAGGCGCCACGGGTAAAAGATTTATAAAAAAAATTAAATAAATAAATAAAAAATTTAAAAATTTAATTTACCATTCTTTCCAATAGTCTACATAAGCAGCTAGTCAAAGCAATAGGCCGGTAATCTTGTGGGAGATTACCGGTTTTTTTACGTTTAAGGAAAGGCATAACAAGGGCTTTTCACCATACAGTGGGAAAATCTCCGTTCATCCAGATTCTATTAAAAATTGCTAGTAGGATAGCTAAGGATAATGATGGTAGGTGTTAAAGCATAAGGTTAAGGATACCATCAAGACCTTCACAGGTATTATAGCAGTACTTGAGAGCTGATATTAATTTATGGGAGGAAAAAGGAGCATTATAAGACTCTGGATGATAAAGAGATGGTGATAAGGTTTTATTGTGCCATCAATTTAAAATTAGTGGACTGTGGAGAGAGATGAGATCCACTACTGATTTTGCTAAGGAATGAGCCTAGCTCATTAGCTGCCAGTAGTGGATTGGCAATGTGTTCATCATTTATTTGTAATACCGGTGCAGGAGACGGGGGATGTTTACCAGAGATTTTAAGTATTCATCTCCATATAGCTAAAAAGGGTGACCTTGATTTTAAGGAAGAGACTTAGGTTTTTTTTATATGCTTATTGTTTTTTCTAAAAACAGCAGATCTTTTGAAAAATGTAAAAGCCGAGAGGTGTCCAGTTGTGTTGCTTTTGCAGCAAAAACTACACCAGGCAGCACGCTTTACATGCAAACCTCTGGCGCAGTCTAAGTTCCACCAAGGAACACATTTAGATGTAAAAGGTCAAGTGGTATGGGGAATAAAAGTAAATGCAGCACTCAAAATAGTTATAGAAAAGTAGGTTAGCATGTCAAGCGTGGTAGAGAAAGATGATGGAGGCAAGGGAAGATTTGAAAGTGAGGTGAAAGAATGCTAGTCAGCTCTTTTAAAACATGAACGGGGTGGATTAAGGGTTGGAATGCAAGAAGTAAAATAGGAAAATGGTCACTAAAAGGATATTGGTCTAGAACTGACCAGTGAAAATACAGACTGAGGGAAGGGGTACATAAGAATAAATCTAGACAAGGAAAGGATTGAGTTCTTGTATCAAAATGTGTAGGAAGGTCTGAGTTGAGAAAAGAGGTAAACAGGCAACGTTCAAGAGAGCGACCACAGGAATTCACCACGGAATCCCCCCAAGCGTATGTCGACAATTAAAGTCACTGACTTTAATCAAAAGGGAGGAGGGAAGTTGGAAGATTAGGTCGTGGAGGTTATCAAAATCAATAGGATGTGAAGGTGAGAAATAAACAGAAACAATGGTAATCCAACGTTGAAGGAAGATTCTTAACAAAGTACAAGGAATAGTAGTTTCAATGTTTAGGTAAATATATGATATCTTATGATGGATAAAAATAGAAGCATCAGCAATAGAATGAGAATGAATGAATGAAGTGGTAGTTAAGGATTGGTGTGGGTGGTTGAACCAAGAAGGTTTCTTGAAGGTATATAACTTGAGGTTCATAGATAGCGGAAATCATTTCCATGGGGACGAAAACAATGTATATTCCAGTGGAGAATGGACATTGTTGAATAATGAAAGAAAGAAAATCAACGAGTTGTGATAGTGGTAGGAATGGAAGTACTGGGATCAAGAGAGGTGGAAGGATCAGAAGTAGGAGTTATAGAAGGAAGAGCAGTATCTGGGTAGGAGGGATTTTGGATAGATGAATTATTTAACAGAGATTCACGAGAGAACCCAGGAAGTAAAGTATAGTCAAGAGGAGATTTTCTAGTAGATGTAGCTGTGAGGGTGAGAGGTGAAGAATGGGAAAGAGGTGATGGGGAAGGAGGGAAAGATGGGAGAGGAGGAAGAGGAGGAGGCGGAAGAGGAGGAGGCAGAAGAGGAGGAGGCGGAAGAGGAGGAGGAGGAGGAGGAGGAAGAGGAGGAGGAGGAGGAGGAAGAGGAGGAGGAGGAAGAGGAAGAGGAGGAAGAGGAGGTATAGGAGTGGAAGTAAGGTTATTGGGTGGTTGATGAACATCTGCTGAAACACAGAGGATGTCCTTGGAGGTGGTATGTGGTGAGGTTAAGGATAGAAAAGGGAGCGAGATATCAATGAAAGATTTTGCTATAAAGGTATAAAGGCTTCAATGTCAGAGATGGTCTCACTAGGGGGAAGAAGGGGATGAGAGAGTGGGAGGAAAAGTTTTCTTGGCCGGAGGTTGTAGAGAAAAAGTTTTAATGATTAAAGAGAAAGTAGGATCAGTAGGTTTTGGAGGAGAAGCACAAGAGCGACGCTTGATGTTTACTACACGAATACGACATGGAAGGGGGCAAGGTTTGAAGTTGAAAGAGTAGAGGTTGGGGTATTTGAGTTTAGTAGAGAAAAATTATTATTCACTGGCACTAAAGTAACTACAGGGTGGGTGAGAGAAGTGGAAGAGGTAGTTGTGCTAGATGAAGGAACAAGAGGAGTGGGAGAGGAAGAGGTGTGAGTGAAAGAAAAAAGATGGGATATAGTAGAAGGAAAGGTAGTGTTAGTCGTGGTCTGTGGGGTGTTAATGAAGATGAGAATACGGAGAAAGGAACCTATTGGAAGCAACTGAGATGGGCTTCTTGTCTAGCTTCTTTGAGTGTTAGGTCATGTCTGAAGTGGAGGGCAGCAATGTCCGATTCTAAATTGTAAACAGGGCAGTTTGCACAGATGCACTTTGTTGAGGGGCAGTTTATATGGGTATGGCCAGATGAGGCACAGAGGGTGCAACATGCGGTGGATCTATAGTATTTTGTTGGATGTCCGAATCTCCAGCAGTTTTGGCACTGATGTCGGGTAGGAATGTAAGGTTTAACCTTGTAGAAGGCTCCACCTATGTATATCGTCTGGAAGATCTTCTCCTTTGAATGCAATTCTTGCAATAGCTACTAGGTATTTGTGACTAACACGAGGATTAATGGTAAAGCAGGACACATGAGCGATATCATGTTCGTATGCAATCAGTTCAAAGAGGTCAGAAGAACAGTCAGGCCAACTGACGCAGTCTGGGCAGATTTCATTAGGAATAAAAACAGTATCAGTACGTGTTGAATCGAGTATCAGGGGACACTGGGAATGGTTTCCCCATCAGGGTATGCATTGCTTCAACTTGGGATTCAGTCAATAATGACTAGGAGATTTGTCAGGCAGTGTGAGGAAGGTTACCCTTCCCACCTGTCTTTGGATACATTTCTGAAATTGTAAAGTGTTTTTTGAGTATGGAGCATGAGCAGGGATATGGAAGTATTTGTTCCATCAGCGAGGACCAAAGAGACTGGATAAAGGAAGGTGATTAGTTGTAGTGGATGGGCGTGGGAGAGGGTGAGAGGAGGAAGGGACAGTCTGAGTTATAGAAGAGGAAGAGGCCAGGGTGGAGAGTTGGTGAGTGGTTTTACTTTTTGGTGGTATATATGGTTCTAAGGTGGTTATACTGGAGGAAGACACAGATGTAGATGTAGAAGTTGATGTTGTGTTTGAGCAATAAGTAAAAGATGAGGTGAAAGAGACGAGGGAGTTGACAGGTGGGTGGATAATGGATTTTTCAGAACCGTGGTCAGAATGGTTTCCTTGTCAAAGCCAGATAACTCTGGGTATGAATTTTTTGAAGTGCATTCCCCAGTGCTCCTGTTAAGTTTCAAATTTTCATAATTGGCCATGGTGAGCCGAGTGTAAGTTGGGGATGTAACTGGTCTGCTCCCCATAACCCCCATGGAGAGTAAGAGCAATGAAAAAGGGAGGGTATACTGTGCCCATGGCACCCTCAGGCCATTCATGACTGAACTTCTTGTTAGCCTTTCATCCTCTCAACACGGCTCTTACACTTCAGGAAAGAAGGAGATAGTGAGAGGTTAAGAAAAGATAGATGAAACAAGGGGAAGTAAAGCTAGAAAAAGAAAAAGGCCAAGCAAAAATTGGTTGGACCAGACTGAAGTCCAAAGCTTTGCAGCATCAGACCTCACTCTCTGGTCCCTGAGCCCCTCCACAACGGACAGCAATGGGTGTTGGAAACGGAGGGAGCCAGCAGTTTTGTCATTAACATTGGGGAGGAATGTAAAGTTTTACCTTATAGAAGACCCCACCTATGCATAATTTGTCTGGAAGATCTTGTCCTTTGAATGCAATTCTTGCAATATTTACTGGATGTTTGTGACAGCCATGAGGATTAATGGTAAAGCAGGACACATGAGACATCATGTTTATCTGCAATCAGTTCAAAAAGGGCAGGAGAATAATCAAACCAACCGATGCAGTCTGTGCAGATTTCATTGGGAATGAGAATGGTACCAGTACGAGGCGAGTGGGAATGATTTCCCATCCAGGTCTTTTAGAGAAAGCATTGCTTCAGCTTCGGATTCTGAGTCAACAATAACTAGGCAAGATCTGTCAGGCCGTATGTGAAAGGTTACCCTTCCCACCTGTCTTTGGATGCATTTCTGAAATTGGAAAGTGTTTTTTGAGTATGGAGCATGAGCAAGCATATAGAAGTATTTGTTCCATTGGCGAGCACCAGAGATTGGATAAATGAAGGCGATTTGTGATAGAGGATGGGCGTGGGCCAATGTAAGAAGAGGAGGGGACAGTAAGTTATAGAAGAGGAAGAGGCCAGGATAGAGAGTTGGCAAGTGGTTTTACTTTTTGGTGGTATATATGGTTCAAAGGTGGTTATACTGGAGGAAGATACAGATGTAGAAGTAGGGGTTGGTGTTTGAGCAATAGGTAAAAGAGGTGAAAGACGAGGGAGTTGACAGGAGGGTGGTTAGAGGAGTTTTCAGAGCTGTGGTCAGAGGCGTGTCCTTGACAAAGTCAGGAAATTCAGGGGGTTTAAGTGCATTCCCCAGTGCACCTGTTCCCCAGTGCACCTGTTAGTTTTAAATTCTTATAATTAGCCATGGTGAGCCGAGTGTAAGTGGGGGATGTAACTGGTCAGCTCCCCATAACCCTCATGGAGAGTAAGAGCAATGAAAAAGGGAGGGTATACTGCGCCCATGGCACCCTCAAGCCATTCATGACTGAACTCTTAGTTAGCATCTGATTCACTTGGCACAACTTTCACATTTTACGAAAAGAAGAGGTGGGAGATAAAAAAAAAAATGTATGTGAAACACAGGGAAATAAAGCTATAAAAAATTCAAAAGCCAAGCAAAAATTGGTTGGACCAAAGACTAAAATCTGAGGCAGTGGTGGACAAATGGTCTCCGTCTCAGCATCAGGCTACAATATAGGGTCCTGTAGCCCCTCCACAGCGCCAGTGGACTTGGAAATGGAGAGGACACGAGTTATGGAGACAATAGAGCAGGTGCTTTGCTCATAACCTGTACAATTCAGTATGGAAAAATTATAACAGCTAGATACAGTGTAGTTATTGGCAATTCATACTATATAAGTGCAAAAAATTGCCACTACATACTAATAGCAACTCACACAAACATCTTTGTATACAAAACTGTAAACTGTAAGGACTAAAAACACATGCTGGGGTGAGGCTTTTAATTTTGACAAATAACTTGTTACAATTTTGTCTAGTGACAAATGAAAAATTTAGTTCAATGTGGTTCCTCCCCCACAAAAGACACTGCAACGGTCTGCAAATGATGGAACAGCGCAGAACCTGAAGGCAGTGCTCTTTAATGTTTATACCAATCTTTTAATAAAAGCAAATGATGTGATCACATACATAGGGAGCATTTTATATATTTCACAATGCAATTATGTTCCGAAGTTTACCTAAAAAAAGTTATTCAAAGGAATCAAGTCATATATTCCACATTGTAAAGGGCGAGATGCTTAAGCCCATAAATCAGTAGTTCAGTAGTAGTTTTAAGTCAAATAAAAGTGAAAACATTCCATGATTCAAATTCATGGCAGTCATGAACACTTGTCGGGCACCTCAAGGTCGAACTCCGACACTATTATTCCTCAAATATTTTATAAATAGTCATTGATGAGCAATTTCAATAGATCCTTTAATGTTAGTATTACAATACTAACTGCTATCATTGACTATCAAAGTACTTTAAAAGATTCCAAAGGGTTGATGTTACAGTATTTTTTTAAATTTCAAGGTGTTGATGTTAAAGTACTTTCTAAAGTTCCATGGTGTGGTCAGTTCTCCACTATTCAACAGTTTATCCAAACAAAAAATTTCCATTAGCTCCCTATTATCAATGAGACAATTTTGAATTTCTATCTTGGTGGAAAACCTGACCACTTGCAATTACTAGTGATGTTAGGATGATATGGTGTAATCCAAATTTTGTTAGAGTATTAGGAAGAAGGAGGCTTGGGAGCAGCTTACACTGGACAGATTTCATGGTAATGGCAGAACTTTTTGTAAGCCCCTCCCAGCCTGAATGAACTGTTATCAAAGATTTTACCAATGGGAACAGGATTACTAGGCACCCATTGGCAGTGCTCTGGTGGTAATTTTGATATGATTGGAAAAATATCCTAATGTTAAAACATACAATGAAACAAAAACAGAAGAGGAGCATTTTCATCTGACTATAGACAGAATAGGGAGAGATTGAGAGTAAAGAATTTCGAATGAGCACATGTTATTAATCAATCTTGTCAGATGAAATTTGGGTGGGTCCAAATAAGAGATGCAAATCTTCCTCAAGTTCTTAAAACTGTGGGCTGAATGCTTCATCACAGTATTTGAGGCGAAATTTTTTTTTTACGATTCACAAGCCTAAGCCCCAGCTAAGTTAGACAGTAATCTGGGGGATGCCATCTTGAATCCAAAATTTTAACTATAAACCACGAGCCCTAAAAAGAGCCTGCAATCATTCAACCACTGCTGACCTGACAAAACTATTTCCCCCAACTTCCACATGCTTTGATGAGTTCATGGTCTCACAGCACTGCACTGATGGCGGTAATGAAGGCAATATGTTCCACTTGAAAAGTTGTTGCTCTTGGTCAGGGTGTCAGTACTGCAGTTGGGTTTCACTGGGAGAACTGTACAGAGAGGACAGCTAGATACCAGTAGGATTGAAGGGTTGCTTTGAGTGGACCCACCCTTATTTGGAGATGTAGAGTTAACCAATCCATCCTACTGGTAACTTACAATCCATCTTGTATAAAAATAGATTTACAAAACTACAAATGTGCATTGTCAAACCAACTGAGTTGCCCCAACTTTTAAAGAGTCAGGATCTTTTTTTGTGAAGCATTTAGGTCATTATGAAATAATTTCAATAGGGAAAAGTTTTAACCACACAATACTCCCAAGGTAACAATGCACAAGTTGTTCTAACTGTACATAAATATTTAGAAGCAAAGACCACTGGCTGTCTTCCTGAAGGCAGCAACAAGTACTTGCTCATTTGTAGGTCCTGCTTTCCAATAAAGGTCCTGTCCCAGTCATTAGAAATAAATCACAGACGAATATTTGTATATCTGAGAGTTTCTGTTGCAGTTGAGGTATGACTGTCTTGCAATAATAATAATAAAAAAAAAAATATTCGAGGGCAAGATTCAACACCTCACACCTTGTACATCCTTAACTCACTCCTCACTAATGACTGTAGACCTGTGTGTCAACACCATAAAGACAATAAATATT
>JAPQNM010000040.1:4698408-4699483 GCA_029783475.1 Metacarcinus magister
TAACATTAAAGGATCTATTGAAATTGCTCATCAATGACTATTTATAAAATATTGAGGAATAATAGTGTCGGAGTTCGACCTTGAGGTGCCCGACAAGTGTTCATGACTGCCATGAATTTGAATCATGGAATGTTTTCACTTTTATTTGACTTAAAACTACTACTGAACTACTGATTTATGGGCTTAAGCATCTCGCCCTTTACAATGTGGAATATATGACTTGATTCCTTTGAATAACTTTTTTTAGGTAAACTTCGGAACATAATTGCATTGTGAAATATATAAAATGCTCCTATGTATGTGATCACATCATTTGCTTTATTAAAGATTGGTATAAACATTAAAGAGCACTGCCTTCAGGTTCTGCGCTGTTCCATCATTTGCAGACCGTTGCAGTGTCTTTTGGGGGGAGGAACCACATTGAACTAAATTTTTCATTTGTCACTAGACAAAATTGTAACAAGTTATTTGTCAAAATTAAAAGCCTCACCCCAGCATGTGTTTTTAGTCCTTACAGTTTACAGTTTTGTATACAAAGATGTTTGTGTGAGTTGCTATTAGTATGTAGTGGCAATTTTTTGCACTTATATAGTATGAATTGCCAATAACTACACTGTATCTAGCTGTTATAATTTTTCCATACTGAATTGTACAGGTTATGAGCAAAGCACCTGCTCTATTGTCTCCATAACTCGTGTCCTCTCCATTTCCAAGTCCACTGGCGCTGTGGAGGGGCTACAGGACCCTATATTGTAGCCTGATGCTGAGACGGAGACCATTTGTCCACCACTGCCTCAGATTTAGTCTTTGGTCCAACCAATTTTGCTTGGCTTTTGAATTTTTTATAGCTTTATTTCCCTGTGTTTCACATACATTTTTTTTTTTATCTCCCACCTCTTCTTTTCGTAAAATGTGAAAGTTGTGCCAAGTGAATCAGATGCTAACTAAGAGTTCAGTCATGAATGGCTTGAGGGTGCCATGGGCGCAGTATACCCTCCCTTTTTCATTGCTCTTACTCTCCATGAGGGTTATGGGGAGCTGACCAGTTACATCCCCCACTTACACTCGGCACCAT
>JAPQNM010000040.1:4702083-4714706 GCA_029783475.1 Metacarcinus magister
TGGTCGTCCTACGCAGCCCAAGATTACCAGGATCACAGGTGTTTCGGCCGCTGGATACCTGGGGATCTCTGGCTGCAATTAAGCGCGGCGGCTCACCATCACCCTACTTACGTACACCTTCCTTTCCGCCCGCCTATATATCTTACCCCCCACACACATACAAAATAAGATAACTAAAAATAAACCACACACACACACACACACACACACACACACACACACACACACACACACACACACACACGCGCGCACACGCACACGCACGCACACACACACACACACACACACACACACACACACACACACACACACAGGATCAATGCCTTGTAATAATATTTAAAAAGTGCAAAGAATCCTGACTGAGATTACAACATAGAGAACAACAGTTTATGGGAACCTGCCTGGCAAGGAGAAAGATTTTGGAGCAACTATTAAGACATACTATAACCAGTAAGCTATATAAAAGTAATACTGAATGCGAAAATTAACGTTTCCATACATCAATGAGGAAATGATACAGAATATTTATTTAACCAACACTTGAATATAAAGCAACGTTATGGAACCTATGCTTAAATATAGCATGTTGAGAAGACTGAGATGATACAAAGAGCAGCCAAGCATGAGAAATCTGATCTGTGAAAAAAGAATTGACAATCTGCAATTAAGAATATTACAAGAGAAAGCAAAAATATCATGCTCAAAAATTTATATTTTTTTATTTTTCATTCTTAATTCTTGTATGTCATGGCCTCAAGCACATGTAAGCAATCTTCTGCACGGCTCTGATGTCCTGTAGGGGGTCATTGAGAGCCTTGTTGTCGATGATTGACCCTCGCCTGTTAGTGCTGCAGGCAATATTTTTTAAGTGACGTCTGTGGAGGTTCATGCTGCTACCTGAAGTCTTTGATGCAATCGCAGTTGAAGACAGGGTTGAGTAGCTAGCTGCATGTGGATTTCTTCGGCCACTCGACGATTGCTTGAAAAAATGGCCAAGTACCGGCGGGATTGGAACTCGGGTTATCGAGTTCTCCTCGTCTCTGCTCTGACCACTCGGTCACCGACTCCTCATCTAATATATAATTGTGAAAGAGTGTGTGTGTGTGTGTGTGTGTGTGTGTGTGTGTGTGTGTGTATGTGTCTGTGTGTGTGTGTGTGTGTGTGTGTGTGTGTGTGTGTGTGTGTGTGTGTGTGTGTGTGTGTGTATGTGTGTGTGTGTGTGTGTATGTGTGTGTGTGTGTGTGTATGTGTGTGTGTGTGTGTGTGTGTGTATGTGTGTGTGTGTGTGTGTGTGTGTGTGTGTGCGTGAACAGTAAAACCTATCTAAATGTGGTCGGATCGAGCTGAAACTTGGAGGGGGTACTCAATGGGCCCCCATTTGTGTCTTCCACGGGTAATTTTTTTTTTTTCACCGGGTAATCATTTTCACGGGCTACGCCTATCTAAATGTGGTTGGATCGAACTGAAACTTGGAGGGGGTATTCAGTGGGACCCCCTTTGTGTCTTCCATGGCTCAACTTTTTTTTTTTTTTAATTCTGGGCAACGCCGGGTACTCTGCTAGTGCTATATAAATATGTCGCGTGTAAGGGAGAGTTTGCCATTAACTAATATATAATACTTAATGAGTAGAAAGTCACCTTTGAGAGGACACAACAAAATTTTTTTACAAGGAATTGTTGAAGAAAGACGTAAAAAGATCAGCTTTCCAAACAAGGCAATGGATCATTGAAATATATTATCGAGTTTGTGTGTGCCAAAAACATTCATAGTTCTATAGAGAATATGATATAACAGTATTGAAAAATGGAACACAAAAAACTTGACTCATTCCTTTAACTTAAAGTTAAAGTTAGCTAAGAATGATTAGATAAGAATCAATAGTTACCAGGCAAGAAAGGAAAGTATTCCTATACCTAAAATTTGGACTGTCACTTGCAATAAAGACAATAATCTTATCTTTTTTTTACCCTTATAATGAGAAATTCTATATTTTTCATACATGTATGTCCTTCACCCAACCCATAAAGAGTTTCCTGTGGAAACATTGTTCAGTGGAAGTAATGTGTATACATTGTTGCTTTATTATATCATTATGGATATGGTGTTACTGACACAAACGAAGCAAATCCACGATGCTGCCTTCCCTTAAGGTCAGTGGCAAACCTTATAACACAAGGCAGTAATGAGTTCTTTAAGCTACAACCCTTACCATTATAGATACAATAAGACAATAATTGCCTTAATATTCCATTATGGATATGGTGTTACTAACACAAACGGAACAAGTCCGCGATGTTACCTTTTATTAAGGTCAGTAACAACCCTTGTAACACAAGGCAGTAATGAGTACTTTAAGCCGAAACCATTACTATAGATTGATACAATAAGACAAGCAATTGATATTTCTCTCTGGTTTATTCAAAATATTCTTGAGTATATATTTAATAATTTAAAATACTTACGTTGACATTTACAAGTTATAGGATATAAATATCATGGGAATATACAAAAAAAAATAAAAACACGATAATATGATGTAATTGACATATCAAAAGCCTTCGACAGAGTCTGGCATAAATCTTCAATTTCTAAACTACTCTCCTACGGATTCTATCCTTCTCTCTGTACCTTCATCTCCAGTTTCCTTTCCTTTCCTTTTCTCTCCCTCTCAGCTGCTTGCTCTGTACAGGGGCCTTATCCACCCATGTATGGAGTATGGTTCTCATGTCTGGGGGGGTTCAACTCACACAGCTCTATTAAACAAGGTGGAGTCTAAAGCTTTTCGGTTCATCAACTCTCCTCCTTTAACTGACTGTTTTGATTCTTTAAGTCAACGACGTAATGTTACATCTTTATCAATGTTCTACCGCTATTTTCATGCTGACTGCTCTTCTGAACTTGCATGCCTGCATGCCTCCACCCTTCCCGTGGCCTCGCTGCACAAGGCTTTCTACTTCTTCTCATCCCTATTCTGTCCATCTTCCTAATGCAAGAGTTAACCAGTATCTTTACTCTTTCATCCCTTACACTGGTAAACTCTAGAACTATCTTTATTTGTCTGTTTTTCCAGCTGCCTATGACTTAAACTCTTTTAAAAGAGGAGTGTCAAAACACCTCTAATGTTAACTGGACTTGCACCCATTGCTTCTTTTCTCCTACTGTCCTTTTTACAGAGTTTGGCGCCCAAGCGGGAATTTCTTTCTACGTTTTTTTTGTTTTTACCTTAGCCAATACCCTTCTAATGTAAAAAAAAAAATAAATAATGTAAAGGAAAATGTATTAGAAAATTTAAATTGTAATAGATACGTAAATGCGTGAGAGTAAGACATAATTTAAAAGATAAGAAAACAGAAGAGAAAAAAGAACACTAAATGAAACGCTACAACATATTTGAAAGCCTAATCAGTGATCTGCCGACCAGACTTGAGATCCTCAGTAACACTTTTTCTTTATGTAACACTCCGTTTTTTTTTTTTTTGGTGTGATAAAACTATCTATTATTTCTTAAATATCATTCGGGTGAGGGTCGAAGGAGTAATACTGGCAATATTTTGTTATTCCCTAACCATCATGGGATAAGGGGTTAAGTAGGCAATAAGGGGAAGGAGTAAAGGGTTGTTTAAT
The DNA here is from genome assembly GCA_029783475.1 of Metacarcinus magister. Classification (NCBI taxonomy): domain Eukaryota; kingdom Metazoa; phylum Arthropoda; class Malacostraca; order Decapoda; family Cancridae; genus Metacarcinus; species Metacarcinus magister. The sequence goes on from JAPQNM010000040.1 coordinate 4,705,709, forward strand.
TATTTTTTTTATTAAGTAGGGGAGTTTAATCATCGCCTCAAATTAAAGTCTTATAAAAACCCACCTGTGGGGAGGAGAAGGAATGAATCAAATATATATCAGTAAAATCCTACGTATATTCACTAACCTGCGTTCCATAATCCAGATCATTTTCTTCACCTACGGTGGAATATTTTGAGGAAAGATATTATTCTCACGTAGGAGAAAATATGGATAGCTATAATTATTCAGAACCTATGTTCCTAGAGGCGTCTGGCAATCCAGGTATAGTTTTGATCGAGTATTGAAGCGAAAGCTCTCCCCACTCGCCTGCTACTCTCCGTCATCTCAGGTGAGAGAGTTATTATAGCTATTGAAGATACAGTTATAGCTATGTAAAGTCAGTAATGTGTGTGATATTATATATATATATATATATATGTATGTATATATATATATATATATATATATATATATATATATATATATATATATATATATCTTTGACATTACTAGGAGTGTGATCAAGTGTAGGGAAAGTGAATATTATATGAGTGTTAGGTTGGAAGTTAATGTGTTTTATTCATCGATCTCAGCCTGGTGTTACAAATTCGTCATATGGCAAGTGAATCTAGGTCAATGCCAAGTCAAAGTATCAAGGGAGTCTAGCTTGTTAGGGAAATTAGGTAGGATGTTTAACATGTGATGTCAGAACGAGTGAAGTGATGCCATGTGCTCATGTTGTAAAGTGTCCAGTGAATAGTTCCTCACGTTCCTATCGTTATTTTCGTTTCTCGGATTCGAAGGAATATTCCATCCGAGACGTAAGATAAGGAAGTCGATTTGAAGTGGTCAAGTGTCCACCCATCTGAAGTGTTCACCCATCTGAAGTGTCCATATCGTGTGTTTCTTTCTGTGTTTTTGTTTTGCACAAGTTATCCTGTATGTCACCTTGTCTTCGTTCTTAGACTCGAAGGAATATTCACTCTAAGACGTTAGATAAGGGATCAGGGGTAACTTGAGCCGTTTAGTTAACTAAGCAGTGGTTATATTTTTATACCAGTTAACCCTTAATTAATCTCATATGGCAAAGTGATGATATACAAGTGATATATAAGTGATATGTAAGTGTCGAAATAAGTACTACATACTTCAGCACTCAATAAATACTATTGTTTTGATACTTCCACTACAAATATTATTATCCTGAACACCCTACCCCCTAAACGACGCAAGGAAAGTGATACTGAATCCTATTTTTTTTCCTTTGTTTTTGTGTTAATGCTGGTAGGTATTACACTATTACAAGCACCTTGTGTGGTTGTTTTGGTGGTAATATTTACAAGTATTACACTGATGGCAGCTTGTGTGGGATCACTGGAGTGTCGTTTAGCCGTATTGGGTAGTTCAGAGTTGTTTGTAGTCGGTGGTGTTATTTATTATTTTTTTTTTTGATGAGTGTGACACGTTTCAAAGTCGCGATAGTTGGACACAGTCAAGTGCCGAGAGGACTGAACATAGAAAATGTTCAAATTAATATTTATCGTGGGCCAGGTGCTCATGCCCAATCGTTCTTTAATGATGGGAGATTGGCTAGGGTCCTGGAATGGACTCATGACATCACCTTATTGTGGATTGGCAGCAATGATATAAAGGAATCCACACAACCACGCCAGCTTGCTGACCAGATTCTCGAGATAGGCAAAGTAATAGAACAGACTTGCGGGTCCAAAGTCATAATTATAGAAATCGAAAACAGGCAATACCAGTCCAACACTTCAATTATTCCTAATTTTAGATACCAAAGGGTAAAAAGAGCGGTAAATAGGGCTTTAATGAGGAGTCGTAAATTCTTGTGTATAAATTTCAATGATGTAAAATTCACTTTGGCCAGAGACGGGGTACACTTTGAAACCAATGCAAAAGTGGTCATTAACCAAAACACGAGAAGTTGGCTCACTAAATTAATTAAAGTAATATTGCAATGTTAACCAGAATGGCTTTACGTAAAAATAAACAGGTTATAATGGAGGAAGCTGATCGAGAAGAGATAATGAGTGAACGGGAAGAACCACTAGTTGAAGATGGTGCGTGTGGTGACACCATAAATAGTAACAGACCTGTACCAGCCCAACATTCAGATGACATAATTAATACTCGGTTAATTTTGGATACAGTAACTAGAATGGCAGAACAAGTGACCACCATGTCAGAACGAGTGAGCGACTTGGAAAACCAACAGCAACCACCCTTAACACCCGGAGAAAATTTCACTAAACTACCATCGCCACGCCCTAGTCCTTATGACCCCTCTCATTTCAATCACAGTGGTGCTTCAGAATTGCCTCCATTTCAAAGTTATTCTCAGTATCAAAGCCAACCTTTCAGAGGCACCAATCCGGTATATGGCGCTACAGCCCAAAATATCTCGGGAATTCCGCTACACCAACCCACAACAGTCTTAATTAGACCCAGAGACATTAAAATTTTAGAGTTAGAAGCAACTGCAACGTCTAGATTCATCAGCACGCTTACAAATGTTTTTCGAAGCTGTTGAACAATTTACCGGGTATTCCCGTTCTAGGTTAGATGTAGCAAAGTCACGTGTTGATGGTGATTTGGCTGTTATGATTCATACTGCTCAAAGGCCGGGGGAAATTTTAACGTGGAGAGACTTAAAAACATTTCTTACCAAGGAATTCGGGATGGAAATGAACTTTGACCAAGCCTGGAGACAAAATGATACTTTTCATTATGATTGTTTGGAAAGTCCACAATCGTTTGTGCAGCGATTTAAGTGTCATTATGCAGCCATTAAGGGATGTTTTCAGGAGGAAAGGTTGCCCGATCGAGACAGGTTATTAAAACGTAAATTGTTACAGGGATTTCCAAGGAATAGTCGAGACCTACTTGAGGCATTTATGGATGACAACATTCCTCTTAACAAGTTAATTGGTCATGTGGAAAATGAGCGGTTGTTACTTTTACAACAACAGCCATCCATTAAAACCGTCCCCGCGCAATCTCAGAGCGAAGCCCCTCAACAACATAGCGTCTCTGTTAATCCTCAATCAGAAAATTCATCCACACGTGAGTCTGGAGAAAGCATAGCAGAACTCAATGCAAAAATCCAACAATTGCAACACCAAATAAGTAAATTAACTACCACTCAAACATCTTCTCAATCGGGGAAATTCTGTGCTTTCTGCCGAAGCTCGACTCATAATTTACAAGACTGCTGGAGAAAACCATCCAGGAATCATTGTTTTGATTGTTTTCAATACGGTTGTTACCGAGGTAGTTCATTTTGTCCCGGAAGGACCTTTACCTCCATCACTTCACAGACTGGCAGACCAAATCGTAATACTCGTTCAAGTAATTATTCACGGGGTAACGTAGGAGTGGTCGACGGATTAGTCCCCAATCCTACTGAAAGCCTCACCCCCATTATTAACTTAATAGTGAATGGAAAAATTTGTACAGCGATGTTAGATACAGGTAGTAATGTAACGTTAATAAGAAAAACTACCGTAAGTCGATTAGGTCTTGAAATTAACAAATCAAAATGTTTACCATCACTCACTGGGATAACTGGTCAACCACTAAGGGTGCTTGGAATGGTTCAGTTAGAAATTCATATTGGGGACCAAGAGAAACACCAACAAAGTGTTTCAGTAGTGCCCGATTCATATTTAAATAGCGACTTACTATTAGGATGTGACATTGTTCGAAGGTCACGTCTGACCTGGAATTATCAAGATAAGGTTATGATTTGGGGAGGAGCACCTTATTCAGTTTACCAGGTTAAATTAGCTCGAAATGAGGTACAATGCATTCGTAAGTGTAATATCCAAACTAATCAAGTTGACTCTCCAGTAAGATCGAAAATACATCTTAATGATACCATTCACCTTAAGCCTTATCAAACTCAAATCATCCGAGCAGTGGTAAGGGAACAACCTGGCACCAATTTACTGGCTTATCCACACCCCCGTTATTCAACACCAAGTTATCCTTCCCTGGTAGAGGTCGATGTTAACCAAACAATTCCAATATTTATGGAAAGTGCCTCTAAAATACATAAATTTATCAAAAGTAATACTGCAGTGGCTCAATATGACATCTATTCGAGCACTGTCACTTCTCCAACTCAGCCAGTATATCATACCAACATTCTAAATGAATTAATGCCCCATTGTGAACAAGTCAAAGAAAAGGGGACAAGAAATGAGGGGTTGCAACTACTAATTGAGAAACAAAATTGGTCGCACCTAAGTGACCACCAAAAAGAGCTACTATCCAACATGGTGTTAACTCACAATCAATTATTCATGCTCGACGACCGAGACTTAGGCACCATCTCTGGCGAGCCTGCTCATATCTCAGTAGCCAATAACAATCCATGTAGATCACCCATGTATCGTTACCCAGAACATGCAAAAGAGGTAATTGCCAAAATGTTGATCGACATGGAGGAGCGAGGAGTAATTGAGCCTTCTAGTTCAGCCTGACGGAACAAAGCAAATGTGTCTGGACTTTAGGCGAGTAAATGAACATCTCTCAGACGATATATATCCGTTGCCTCGTCTCGAGGATCTGGTAAGCAGTGCAGCCGGACATGAAATATATGCCACCCTAGACCTGAAAGACGCTTATTTCCAAATTTCCTTAGTGGAGAACAGTCGAGATTTAACAACTTTCTCTGACGGAGTATCATTATATCGTTTTCGAAGACTTCCTTTTGGATTAAGCTGCTCTCCGGCCATTTTTTCCAGGAAAATGGCCGAACTATTAACACCTTTGTTGAGAGAAGGATGGGTTAAAAATTACCTGGATAACGTAATCTTGTGGGCTGAGGATTTTGAACAACTGTTGGATAGATTAAAACAGCTGCTCGTTTTATTTGAAAGTAAGGGGGTAAAATTAAATTTAACAAAATGTGACTTTGTAAAAAAGGAAATAAAATTTCTAGGTCATAAAGTTTCACAGAAGGGAAGTACACCTGACCCTAAAAATCTAGAAGCAATTAGTCAACAGAATCCACCCAAAAAACGTGAAAGAAGTCCGAAGGTTTGTGGGTATGTGTGGATTCTATCGAAAATTTGTGCCAAATTTTTCTAAAATAGCCTCACCGCTGACCAATCTAACTAAGGCGGAGGTCATGTTTAACTGGACCGACCAATGTCAGGAGGCGTTCGAAATACTGAAGCAGAAGTTGATGTCTGCTCCAGTATTAGTAAAATATCACCCAGAACTCCCAATAATACTAGTCACTGATGCCAGCGAGGAATGTGTAGGGGCGGTTCTCCATCAAGTACAATCTGATCAAAGTATTAAACCCCTAGGATACTTTTCCAAGAAACTAAGTAGTTGTGAGAAAAGGTACTCAGTGACCGATAAAGAGGCACTCGCGGTAGTTTTAGCATGTCGTCATTTCCATCATTATCTGTGGGGAACAATCTTTGAAATTCAGACAGATCATCAACCGCTTACCAACATTTTTCGCCGACGAACTAAGTCTCCTCGAGTCACTAGATGGATGTTAGAAATGAGGGAGTATAACTTTAAAATCAAATATGTGAAAGGGAAAGACAATGTAGTTGCGGATCAACTATCTCGTCCTGTAAGGGTCATCACGCAACCGCCTCTCGTCACTTGGCTAGGTCTAACTAGGCCAGAATTTATCAAGGCACAACACGACGATCCAACCTGGAGTGACTTATTAGAATATTTAAAGGGTGGTATATTACCCCGTCGTAAGATTGCCTGGGCCACATTGGATCAATTTGAGTTAATTGAAGGGTTACTACACTACGTCCGAACAAGTGTAGATGGTAGTTTTTTTTTACCATGGTAGTGCCTCGTCAATTAGTGGGAAAGGCTATGGAAGTAGCCCATGACCAGTCAGGACATTTTGGCCAATTTAAATCGATAAAGAAAGCGGAAGAGCTGTTTTATTGGCCCACTCTAAAGACCAATATGATTCAATATTTAAAGGAATGTCTAAACGGTCAGCAATACAAACACAACAAGGGAATGTCACAACCATATAGCGAATTACCTATTGTATCTCATCCTTTAGAAATAATAGCCATTGACTTAACTGACATGACATCAGGTCAAGATGGTAATAGGTATATTTTAACAATAATAGACCATTATTCTCGCTTTGTAAAATTCTATCCCTTAAAATCCAAACAAGCTGTAGGAATAGTGGCTAGACTTTCCCAATTCACTACTGTCTTTGGCCGACCTGGGGCACTATTATGTGATAATGCCATGGAATTCACCGGAAGCAACCTGAAGGCGTGGGCGGATCAACACGGGGTGGAGCTGCTGTTCACCACACCTTATTGCCCTCAGTCAAACGGCTTGATTGAGCGCATGCACCGGACTCTCAAGACCATTCTATCGCAGCTTTGTAAAGGTTACCCCTTGAGGTGGCCAACACTATTAGGAGAGTGCCAAACCCATATGAACATGGCTGTTCATGGCAGCACTGGTGTCACTCCCTATGTCGCCTTCTTCGCCAGACACCCACCACGGACCATCACGGCACCCCTCGTGACGATACCTTCAGGAGAAAGTGAAAGAAACAACCTCAAACTATTAATCAAAGAAGCGAGTGTTTTGTCTCAAAGGAGGTATCGAGAGGTGGCCAACAGGAATCGCAAAGCTGAGAGAGTGCACAAGGGGACCTTGGTGTGGGTAAAAAGTGAAACTCATTTACCAGGCACTTGTGTTAAACTCAAAGCAAAGTGGAAAGGCCCTTATCGAAGTGGTGGAAAGTATTCGAGAAGGGCAAGTGTATGTGTTAGAGGACCCTTATACAGGGAAGTGCGTGCAAAGGGCGGCTGAGAAAGTGAAACCATATATCAGCCGTCATCAGATTATCCCGGAGGCAGAGGAACTGGTGGAGTCTGTTATTGTGGAGGAAGAAGAGGAGGAAGGTCCTATCCATGACTTTAGTTCGAGGAGGGGTTACCATGGTGAATGCATTGCTATGGCCCTCGACCTTCCTCAGGTTACAGTCACTCCCGCTGCAGGCTCTTAGCATCACTTTAGGACGCATCTTATGAAGCCTAACCATTGTGAGGAGTGAGTGGGTGAATGTAAGAATGAATGAGAGAATGAATGAAGAATGAATGAATCGCTTATTCCCTCCAATATGGGGTAACGGGACAGTAGAGAGTGATCAGGCAGTACCCAGGTGGGTCTGCCAGGACAACCTGTATGTTGTAGAGAGTGGCTGGGGTTGTGTGAGGAGTGCCTGTTTGATATATTTCGGGTGAAATGGAGAAAGAAAAACTTCCTCCCGGGGGAAGAATACGTATCAGGTGATTTAGTTTTGGTTTTTTGTATCGGTGTATTATGTTAGGTCTTTCAGTCGAAAAATGGAAGGGGAGGACGGATGTTCTAAGTTGTAAATAGGGATGGCTGCAGTTAAATGAAGGTTAAGGTATGAGTAACGTTGGTTAGGTAGTAAGTAAGGTGAGAATAGGGATTGAGTCAAATTCTTCCACCGTAAGGTTCAGCTTCGGGAGGACAGGCGTGTGTAACATTCCGTTTTTGTTTTATCATTCGGGTGAGGGTCGAGGAGTAATACTGCATATGTGTTATTCCCTACATCATGGGATACAGGGGTTAAGTAGGCAATAAGGGGAAAGAGTAAAGGGTTGTTTAATTATTTTTATTAAGTGAGGGGGAGTTTAAATCATCGCCTCAAATTAAAGTCTTATAAAAATCCACCTGTGGGGAGGAGAAGGAATGAATCAAATATATATCAGTAAAATCGCACGTATATATCACTAACTAACTGCGTTCCATAATCCAGATCATTTTTCTTCACTTAACGGTGGAATATTTTGAGGAAAGATATTATTCTCACGTAGGAGAAAATATGGATCGTTATAATTATTCAGAAACCTATGTTCCTAGAGGCGTCTGGCAATCCAGGTATAGGTTTTGATCGAGTGTTGAAGCGAAAGCTCTCCCCACTCGCCTGCTACTCTCCGTCATCTCAGGTGAGAGAGTTTATTATAGCTATTGAAGATACAGTGATAGCTATGTAAAGTCAGTAAGGTGTGTGCTATTATATATATGTATGTTATATATATATATTATATTAATATATCTATATATATATATATATATATTATCATAGATATAATACTAGATATATATATATCTTTGACATTACTAGGAGTGTGATCAAGTGTAGGGAAAGTGAATATTATATGAGTGTTAGGTGGAAGTTAATGTGTTTTATTCTTCTCCCGACTCGCCTGCCTACTCTCCGTCATCTCAGCCTGGTGTTACAATTCGTCATATGGCAAGTGAATTTCAGGTCAATGCAAGTCAAAGTATCAAGGAAGTCTAGCTTGTTAGGGAAATTAGGTAGGATGTATATAACATGTGATGTCAAACGAGTGCAGTTGTTCCATGTGCTTATGTTGTAAGTGTCCAGTGAATAGTCCTCGCGTTCCTATCGTTATTTTCGTTTCTCTCGGATCCGAAGGAATAATCCATCCGAGACGTAAGATAAGGAAGCCGATTTGAAGTGGTCAAGTGTCCACCCATCTGAAGTGTCCAATCACCCATCTGAAGTGTCCATATCGTGTGTTTCTTCTTTCTGTGTTTTTGTTTTGCACAAGTTATCCTGTATGTCACCTTGTCTTCGTTCTTAGACTCGAAGAATATTCACTCTAGACGTTAGATAAGATCAGGGGTAATTTGGGGCCGTTTAGAGTTAACTAAGCAGTGGTTATATTTTTTATACCAGTTAACCCTTAATTAATCTCGTATGGCAAAGTGATGATATACAAGTGATATATAAGTGATAGTGTAAGTGTCGAAATAAGTACTACATACTTCAGCACTCAATAAAATTCTATTGTTTTTGATACTTCCACTACAATATTATTATCCTGAACACCCTACACCCTAAACGACGCAAGGAAAGTGATACTGAACCCTATGTCTTTGTTTTTGTGTTAATGCTGGTAGGTATTACACTATT
>JAPQNM010000040.1:4714806-4737306 GCA_029783475.1 Metacarcinus magister
ATCAGGAGCACACCCAACACACACAAACAACACACAAAAACTTCGGTTTGTTCAATTATCCATCTCTAATAAACCCCACCTACAGTTTCTACCCCAACCTGTGCCACTGATTCTTTGATCTAGCTCGATTCTACTTGATATTATTCGACAGTGTCGAAAGTGTGGTTCCCAGACTGTTAAGATTTACATCGTTAATATCACAGTGAAGATGGCGTGAGCGCAGAAAAGAGACACAACCAATAGGATTCCATAACAAGTATGATATTGGAGGTGTCAGGCGAATATCAGACACATTAAGTAATTATTATGTAACGTTTTAGAACAAAAAAAAAAAAGTGAAAATACTGGTACGTAAAGCTCAAAGGGCTAAGATCTTCTAGCCATACACACACACACACACACACACACACACCACACACACACACCCACACACACAACTTCCATACCATTACGTATGGCATTGCCTTTAGGGTGAGAGGAAGATGTAAAGCAGTGATAAGTGGACGAGCCTCTCTTCCTGCACTCCTTCTTCACCTTGAACCTATGTAAGGAGTGCAAGTGGTGTAGTGGTGGTGGTGATGGTGGTGGTGTGGTGGTGATGGTGGTGGTGGTGGTGGTGGGTGGTGGTAGTGGTGGTGGTGGTGGTGATGGTGGGGGTGGTGGTGATGGTGGTGGTGGTGATGGTGGTGGTGGTGGTGATGGTGGTGGTGGGTGGTGGTGGTGGGTGTAGGTCGGTGGTGGTGGTGAGTGGGTGGGGGTGGTGGTGGTGGTGGTGGTGGTGGTGTGATGGTGGTGGTGGTGGTGGTGGTGGTGGTGGTGTTGGTGGGTGGTGGTGGTAGTTGGTGGTGGTGATGGTAGTGGGTGGTGGTTGGTGGTGGTGTGGGTGGTGGTGGTGGTGTGGTGTTGGTGGTGGTGGTGATGGTGGTGGTGGTGGTGGTGGTGATGGTGGTGGTGGTGTTGGTTGTGGTGGTGGGGTGGTGGTGGTGGTGAGGGTGGTGGTGGTGTGTGGTGGTGGTGGTGGTGGTGTGGTGGTGTGGTGTTGTTGGTGGTGGGTGGGTGTGGTGGTTGGTGGTGGGTGATGGTGGTGGTGGTGGGTGGTGGTGGTGGTGGTGATGGTAGGTGGTGGTGGGGTTGGTTGGGGTGATGGTGGTGGTGGTGGTGGTAGTGGTGTGGTGGTGGTGATGGTGGTGGTGTTGGTGGTGGTGGTGGTGGGTGGTGGTGGTAGTGGTGGTGGTGGTGGTGATGGTAGGTGGTGGTGGTGGTGGTGGTGTGGTGGTTGGGTTGTGTGGTGGTGGTGGTGTGGTGTTGGTGGTGGTGGTGGTGGTAGTGGGTTTGTGGTGGTGGTGGTGGTGGTGGTTGTGGTGGTGGTGGTGGTGGTGGTGATGGTGGTGGTGGTGGTGGGGAAGTATTAAGAAGAGTGAGGAAAAAGTAAGGAAGAGTTTATAAAATAGCGAGTAAAGATGTGGAAGATGGTGGTGGGTGTGTGTGGGTGTGTGTGTGTGTGTGTTGTGTGTGCGCGCGTGTGCTGTGCGTGTGCGTGTGCGTGTGTGTGTGTGTGTGTGTGTGTTGGTGCGGTGTGTGCGTGTGCGTGTGTGCTGTGTCTGTGTGTGTGTGTGTGTGTTTGTGTGTGTATTTCGAATGGTAAGCTGGATTACCAAACAAAAGAAAAAGAAAACCACACAAAGTTTCATGATTCTCACTAAAGCATCACTAATGTGGTCTGTACTCCGCTATACGTATATATAAAAGAAAAATGTTTAGTGTTATTGAATAGAGGAACGGCGGCCGGTACGATTAGCTAAGTCCTACCTGATAGTCCTAGTCGCTATCTCCAAAGTCAAGTCTCCTCCATAACCAGTGTAGTATAGATGGTAGGAGAATGGAAGACAAGATCCGTAGACTGTTCCATTAGAATTCCCAGCCATAACCATCCACTGATATCAATATTGCAGGGCGCACATTGAGACGAAGAACGGGCCAGCACAGGAAAGACAAGGCAGGGCAGGGTAGATAGGTCTAAAAAGGTGTGAGTGTGGCATCAAGGAAGTGTATCGTCATGTGATATAACGTGGTCATGGCTGCAGTGAAATATTACAAGGGACACCTTAGTTAACACTGACCTAAAACAGTGAGTTCCAGAAAGTAATGTTCGTATGAAAGTACTGAAGGAAAGAGTACCATGTGGAGGAGTAGTACATTAGTAGCATTTGGAATTTAAGGGCTATATCACGTCCTTTCAAATTTATCTCCACATAATTAGGATGACTTGCGCCGGACATCACTCTTTCATAGTGGACAGACCCCTTTATGAGCTCCCTGGGTCAACGACATCGAGGTGAATGATTTGCGTCTCACGTGTACAGGAAACAGCGTCCAAACTGTTGTGTCACGCACATGACACTGTTCAGTCATTGCTAGGTTGACGTGTCCCCTGCAGGCCAACGTCTGACGGCTTCTTTATAACTGAACTAATGCCATAAAAAATAAACCAGGCGGCCAGGCATCGATGGTGACGTAAATACAACCAAAAGATAACGCTCCTATCGCGCTCTTGTGTCACTGCGGTGAGGAAGGAAGCGGTGGGAGGAAGTTTGACACTCAAGCTATATACTATACTGTTCATTATATATATTTTTTTTCACATAAGCTGATGTGTATTGCATACGCAAAAAGTAGGACGGACCATTCAGGTCTTTCCTAACATGGACAAGCTTACGTATGATGCGACGTTACCAGACCTGCTTCTCTGTACTCACGTGTTACTAATTACCTTCAAAACCTCATCCACGCCTCGGACGCCACACTCAGCAGTCATCCTTCATCCCTCCACTATCCCTCAGACCTCAATCCCTTCCATCCCTCTCCTTGAAATCGAGCCATTCTTATTCACCTCGCTCTTGCACAACACCCTAATACCCACCTTACCCACCCAACACCCACACTCATACTCGCCCACCACACCGCCTGCCAACATGCTGACTCTAAAACACAGATCATCTCTCTCTCTCTCTCTCCTCTCTCTCTCTCTCCTCTCTCTCTTCTCATCTCTCTCTCCCTTCTCTCTCTCTCTCTCCTCTCCTCTCTCCTTCTCTCTCTCTCTCTCTCTCCGTCTCTCTCTCTCCTCTCGTCTCTCTCTCTCTCTTCCGTCTCTCACGTCTCTCTCTCTCTCTCTCTCTTCTCTCTCTCTTCTCTCTCTCTCTCTCTCTCCTTCTCTCTCTCTCTCTCTCTCTCTCTCTCTCTCTCTCTCCTCTCTCTTCTCTCTTCTCTCTCTCTCTCTCTCTCTCTCTCTCTCTCTCAATGTTGCTTGAAGGCATTCACGGTATATTCTTAACCACATTAATATCTTATCCTTTATTATGAAATCTTATTTATTGATTTATTTTTAAGAATAATAAAAGTAAACTAAGCAGATGAAAAGTGCTATATTATATATATAGTATAGATATATATCGATATAATATTATATAGATATATATATATATCATATATATAGTTATCTATAATTTTTGACACATTGTTAGACATTTGATTACATAAAAAAAACATCATAACATAATAATGACTATAACACAATAACATTTATAATCACACAATAGATCATCATTGCTGACCCGACTGAAGGTACACTCTCTTAAAGTCTCCTACATTTACACACACGTTGATGGACACACGATATTGACATTCACATTCTTGTCTGATTCTTTTGTCCTGCTACTGGCTGAGTGGTGTTGATGGTGTGGACGTGAGTTGTGTTGGACTGCAGTAAGGGATATACCCTTGAAATGTGCATGTAGACTCACTATCCCCCTTCACCTCGTTACTGTATTTTACCGCTTGTAGACGCGCAAAGCCATAAGCAGCTGCGAGGTGTCCGTATTATTGTGGTGTGGTGTGTGGTTGTGTAAGTGGTGGTAGTGGTATGGGGTGATGTTGGTTGTGATAATAACCCCTGAAATAATTCTGATCTTCAACCCATACTGGGGTTAGCGCAGGTTTGGTGATTTGCGAATGGAAGGGGCTGGGCATGCTGCACCACCACCACCACCATCATGGCCTACGTCAGCACAGCAGGAATGTCAGCTGAGGAGAGAGGCGTCAGGCGTCATAACGCATACTGTATGTGTGGGAGTGTGTGGGCGGTGGTAAGTTGAGGCCTTGAGAGTTAGAGAAAGTATGAGAGTCAGTACTTACGGTCGCATGAGGTCGTGTAAGGGTGCTTCAGGTGTAGTGATAGGAGAGGAGGTGCGTCTGGTGTGGTGGCAGCTCTTCGTCTTGCTTTTATGTACGAGGAGGCGACTATATATGTGAACACGACCGAATATGGACGGTCCCCATGTGCATATGGATGTAGACGGTGTAATAATGTGTGTGTGTGGGTGTGATGGTGTGTGTGTGTGCGTGTAGTGTGATGTGGTGTGTGTCTGTGTGTGTGTCTGTCACTGCCATTTCTTATTCATCTTCTCTCTTGCACTACCGAGCGACCCTGAATACCCACCTTACCCACCCAGACACCTCACACTGAACTCATACTCGCCCACCACATGCACCGCTGCCAACATGCTGACGTCTAAAACACAGAATAATATCAACTCTCATCTCTGCTCTCTCTCTCTCTCCTCGTGGTCTCATCGGTCTTCGTCTCTCATGCGGTCTCTCTCCGTCTCGAGTACACATCTCGTCTCTCGTCTCTCTCTCTCTCTCTCGTCTCTGCTCTCTCTCTCGGATCGCGAGGGCGCGACGTCTAACGTCTCTCTCTCTTCTCCACTCTCACTCGTCCGTCTCTCTCTCTGCTCTCTCTCCGTCTCTCTCTCTCTCTCTCTCTCCTCCTCTCTGCTCTACACTCTCACTCGATCTTCAGCTCACTCTCTCTCCGTCTCTCTCTCTCTCTCACACTCACACGCAATCGTCTCTCTCTCTCTCATCACTCTCTCACATGTTGCTTGAGAGGCATTCGACGGTATATTCTTAACCGACATCTAATATCGTCTCTGTGTATTTAGACAAATCTTATTTACATTGATTTATTTTAGTCAATAATAAAAAGTAACTAAGAAAAACTTATTAAAAGTGATGTATATATATATATCATATATATATATACTGATATATATATACTATATATCTAATACGTGTATAGATAGATATATGTGTGTGTATAGTATCATATATAGTGATTGTGTGCTCAAGTCAGGACTGAATTGCCACATTTAAACGTTAATAGGGCAGTGTGTAATTGTCTTACTGGGCAAGGCCAAGTTGCTCATAACATTATAGACCTGTTGTTGCCCATTAAGCTAACCTTATACTGAACCTACTCTATACCTACCGTGACCTACCTAACCTAACTAACATAACAGAACATAACATAACCTAACTTAACTACCTAAACTAACCTAACATAACCGTAACCTCTAATTTTGGCTATTAACGTTACTCGTTGCCCACTAGCGTTAATGGGCAAGTTATTACAAGTGGGCAGTCCGCTCTGCCCATTACGATTAATGGGCAAAATGCCCTTGCCCATTAACGTTAATGTGCAATTATCCCTATTGAGCGCACATATTATATCTATAGATCTATAGTATATATATATATATATATATATATATATTCTATATATATATATATATATATATAGATAATATATATATTCATACCAAATTGTCATAACATTTGATTATTACATAAACAAAAACACATAGAACATAATAAGTGGCATGCTAGTGCAATAACATTATATATAACAATAGTATCCGTTGGCTGACCCTCTTGAAGGTACACGTCTCTTAAAGTCTCCTACATGTACACACTTGAATAACACACATAGATTGACTATTCATGCATGCTTGTTCTGGTTCCTTGTTCCTGATTCCTGCTGAGGTGGTGATGGTGGTGGTCGAGCGGGAGTTGTGGTTGACTGCAGTAGTGATGTGCGACTTGAAAGTGCTGTATGACTCCCTATCCCCCTTCACTCGCCGTTACTGTAGTTTTACCGCGTGTAGAACCCCAAGCCATAGCGGCTGCGTGGTGTCTATTATTGTGGGGTGGTATGGTGGTTGTGGATAGTGGTGGTAGTGGTAGGGTGTGTGTTGGTCCGTGATAATAACTGAGAAACAAGAAGTGCCGGACTTCAAACCCAAGGTACTGATTAGCAGCAGGTTATCGGATTTGCGGACTCGGCTGGAACACGCTGGGCATGGCCTGCACCACCACCACACAGACTCATCAGGACTATGTCAGCACCAGCAAGAATGCTCAGCTGAGGAGAGATGCGTCAGGAGCGTCATAAGTACTGCTATGTGGGAGTGTGTGGGCGTGGTAAAGTTGAGGCCATTTGGAGAGATTTAGAGAAGTATGAGAGAGTACATACTGGTCGCATGATGTCTTGTAAGGGGTGTCTGTGCAGGTGTAGTGATCAGGAGAGGAGGTGCGTCTGGTGTGGTGGCAGCCTTCGTCTTGCTTGTTGACAGTCGAGGCGTAAATATAATGCACACGAATATGGAGACGGTCATTGCATTGATGGATGTATAGTCTAATAGGTGTGTGCGCGCGCGCGTGCGTGTGTGTGTGTGTGTTGTGTGTGTGTGTGTGTGTGTGTGTGTGTGTGTGTGTGTGTGTGTGTGTGTGTGTGTGTGTGTGTTTGGTTTGACTGAATTTGGCCTTTTTGTCAGGATTTATCAAACGTATTTTGCTGAAGAGGAATACAATGAAATGGAAGACAGCAATCTTCTTGACGTCTCATCTTTTTAACTGTAGGAAGTTCGTTTATGTTGCAATATTGTTGTCCCAAACTGTGGTGGTGGTGGTGTGTGTGTTTGTAGTAGAACTTCAACTACGTGGCTCATTAATTATCAGTGTATATCTAGTGAATGGTTCTCTCTTGATATATACATAATGTCATGTATGAAAACACGTATGTCAGCTTATGAATGTGTGTATACAAGGGTGTAATTATTCATACTTGTGAGTTCTTTGATGAGATCGTCGATATGTACGTGTGTGTAAGTAAGTCAAGATAGTAAGTGTTTATTGCTAATAACATGCACAATACATGATTATATAATACACAATTATATATACATTATGCTACAGGACCGTCGAGCCGTAGCTGTCCTTGAGACGGTCGTTTTTAATGAAATTAACTTAAGGTTCAGGTAACAAACCAACAGACACCAACGCCTGACTAGATAAGAAAATGATGCAATGATAACATGAGAAAAGTGAACAATAAAAAAGTTAACAGAAGCTTACGATACTCGGTGTGAGATCAGATAGGCCCTTAATTCCTGTCTGTAATATCAGAGAGTAGTAGTTGTAAGGAGAACTTTTTTATCGAGATGGATCAGACTATTGAAAAGTTTAGGACCAGAACTAATGATGCTGTTTTTGAATATGTAGTTTCTAAATACAGGACAGATTAAATTGTATATTTTTATATTTCTAGTGTTACACATTGTCAGTTACAATAAATTGAATGATTGTGTTGTGTCTCTGAATTTTTTAATGATTAGCAATACATGAAGATAGTTATGAATAAAGGAAAACTCATAGGTTTGGCCTCAGAAAATACATGGTCAGTAGAGTCAATTTTTTAAGGAAAAAGATGCAACTTAGGAAAGATGGCCGACGTACACGCCCATAGCGAACACAATATATAAGGTGTGGATAACAAGGGTATAGTATCATGCTGATCATGGCTCTGTAGTTAAGTTATATTGCGATTCTATACAAATTCCAGTAATTTTTGGAAATTTTCCAACAAGTTTGATCATGTGATTTTTCCAACTTTAAGTTATACATCTATTGGACACCCAGATTTTGTGTGAGTAACTGTTATATTTAATTGACCATCTAGTAAACAGGATTTATGAAGTTTTTACTGATCTATTTTGAAAAATATTTAATTTGTTTTTAACATATTGATGCTTAATTTATTTGCTATGTACCCATAATTTTTATGTTGTTTAATCAGATACTTATATTTGAGTGTATGGAGTCGTAATTTTTATCCTTAATAGAAGTGTGGTATCATACCGCATATATTACACAATTCAAGTTTAGTGACTGAGCGTTAACGACTATATCATTGATGTATATCAGGAAGAGTATCGGCTAAACAGACTCCTTAGTGGCAGACCCCTTTATATAGTACGGTTTTAAAGAAGAATACTTTGGTTAGCAGGACACAGCCTGTTTTCTGCATTCGGAGATAACTCTTAAATAAATTTAGTGGTTCAGCCTCTAATTCCTATATTGTAATTTTTGTAGTAGAATCCCATGATCTAATGTATCAACGCTTTAGTATAGAGTCTATAAATACGCCCACTAGACACCTGTGCATACTTTTGTGTTTTCCTCTAAAGCTACAATGACACAATATTTATGACGTGAAGTATCGCAGACTCACGCCGGGATCGATGGAGCGTCTAAAGCCGTGCTGGTACTCCGCTTAGAAGGTTGTTACTGTTCAAGAGATAATAATTAGTCGAAAGGAAATATCTTCTCAAAATTTTTGTTAAATGCTGGAAGTATGGAGATAGGCGCGTGTAGTATTCATGTCACGTCTGTCGCCTGATTAATCTGGAATTACTTTAGCTATTTTAATTGGTCTGGTATTTACCTGTTTTTAAGGAAAGATTATTATACGGTTAAAGGGTGATACAAGAGATGAAATGTGCTTTAATACTTTGGAGATCTATCGTCGTAACCAGGGGTATCAGATTTCCAAGGAAGCAAGATTTTCTCGACTTCAGTTTTATCAGTGAGCGCCAAATCCATGGAAATAATTGGGTGAATTTCTTAGATATCGTTATAGTTAGTTTCTTTATTTAAATCTTGTGTGTTTTTTAGAAAGTTCATTAATTTAGTGCAGCAGAGTCTTTACAAGGTGGGTGTAACTCAATGGTTGTCTTTACTGTTGACCGATCTACCCAAAGATAAAATTTATTGAAGACCACTGTTTTTTCAGGTTTAACCGTGGTTATCCGTGTGTGTGTGTGTGTGTGGTGTGTGTGTGTGTGTGTGTGTGTGTGTGTGTGTGTGTGTGTGTGTGTATGTGTATGGTGTGTGGTGTGTGTGTGTGTGTGTGTGTGTGTGTGTGTGTGTGTGTGTGTGTGTGTGTGTACAAGTGATGTGTTGGCAACTCCACACACGCCACTGAGAATCTGCCAGCTTGGGTCCTCACTCATTTACGATGCCTAAAGCTTTGTGGAGAAGAATGATGGTTGTACGGGATTAGCACATTGACTAGTGTGGGCGCATGCATGCGTGTGGTGTGCCTCGTAGCACTGCACATGTCATGAAGAAGTACGTGCACATTTGGCATGACAGAGAAACAACACATGAGGATTCATCTCGAAAGCCACTTACTGACGACGTAGCACGATAAACACGTCTCAACGACCCATTATGCACACATTCCTACGAGCAGGATTACGGTACATAAAACACAAACCTAAGATAATCTGAAGCCCCACTAAAACAGTCATCTTTGACTCATCTCTGGAAAGTAATCATATCACTTTTAAACCAATGTATCCCCTTACTACACAGTTCCTTACACGCCGTGTGTACGATCTGAAAGTAAACTACATGTAGACATGTAATGTGCATGTTATTGCAACTTATAACTTATTACACTTAATATTCATAGTATATTTATGTCGCAAATAGGAAGACGTAGTATTATAGATCCGAGATGGTAAAAGTAAAGACTCATGTATCAATATGTACAGCTTATTGAAGAAAGTAATTGTATTGTGATGAAATAGTCGCGATTTTTATCTATACATGCTGTTGTGATTTCTATATAAAACATTTACGTACTTATAAAATCATAGTAGCAGAAACAATAACGATTAAATATCAATAAGTCAGAGTGAATACTTGATCTCCTTACATAGCAATGTGACGTACATGTGAGATGACTTGCAAGACGGAGAGTTATGGTGGGTGGGATACAGGCATGGCGCTGGACCGGACACACAGCTGAGACGTTAGAGGTGATGGTGGTGGTGGCGGTGGTGCTGCCTCTGTGTTTTCTTGTATTTCTTGAGCAGAATGTTAGTGGTGTTCTTATCTACTTTGTTCTTCACGTCACCTTCAATGTCAGGTCATAATCAGTGTATAAGTGACCAACTCATAAATGAAATCATTCCTCAGAGCCATACTACGCGTGCATGTGCATGATGGCATTTATATCATTTCCACGGACAGTCTGTATGAGTCGAACAGACGGTGATACAAAAAAGTGGATCCCCACCAGCCTTAAGGTTCGACATCCGACGAGCGAAATCGGAGCACATAGACTTGCAACCCACCACTCAGCCCCATCAGGTGTTACAACCACCACCAGGAGGAGGCTCAGCTGAAGGGAAAGACGTTTGAAAATAGGTGTGTCAGCACATTGTCTGTGGATGGTGTAGGACTGTCAACAACACAAGAACACACAGATGAAGGGTCCGTGTAATACACAAGGAGAGCAGTCACTCACTGCTGCACTCGCGATGATGTTGGTCTGAGGCAAGGGTTCGCTGTACAACAACAGTATTGCTCGAGCTGCGTCTGCATGTGGTAAGATCCGGCCATCTTATAATGAGCCGACAAGTCCGTGTTCAGCCATGTGAAGAGTGTCGGGTGGACATCATGAGAATCTTGATAATCACACTATTCCTCACGTAGAGTCTAAGATCTACATCTTTGGTTTCATCGTATAAAGGTCATACTGTTTGTACAGAATGAGCGAGCTGGACTGCTACTTTGTATGTGTACTTTGTATTGTCTCTTTCCGCGGTGTAGAGGCATATTTATCAAGGTGTCTTTATCTATTTCTTTTCTTTCTCGTTCAGCTACTGTATATGAGATGACGGGAAGCTCATCAGAAAGCCAAGGTCATCCACCAGCAGAGGGTTTGTTTGAGGAAGACAGGGGCAAGTGTACTGTGGCATCACTTGTTTGTAGTGGAAGGTGTTAGTGTGTCGAACAGTGAGAGCATTGATGACTTATAATAAGGGGTGGGTGGGGTGTACTTACTACAGTTCACATGATGCACATACTGAGAGAAAGTCAGCTGTGGCGAGAGAAAGCTACGTGATCTCCTCATTGCATTCACAACCGGTCAACAGAGACATGTTAAGGCTTACCGCGGACTACCAGATAGATTTAGTGCGTTGCTTCCCTCCCTAGTTTACCGTAATAGAGAAAGTGAGCCACCCACAAAAGTAAAGTGAGGCCAGTGTTAACGGAAAAGTTTAAAGGTTCTTAGTTACACGGTCATTAGATATGTATATCCAACTAGAGACATCTAGTAGAGACAGTACCGTGAATCTCCAGAACAAGTGGTAGTGGGTAGAAGACCTCCACTTTTGGCTACTTTCAAACAAATATAATGGAGGGGAAAATAGGGTCAGAGATAATGTTGATGACAGTTCTCTGAAGACTACGGCGATGCGTGGTGGTGTTGTGCAGACATACAACGAGAAGCGAGTGGAAATAATATATAACCTCCCGGTTCATATGGTTGTGGGCGGATGTAGTAGTGATGTAGAATACCTACAGATGCGAGATATACATTACCACTTCAGCGTGTGGAGTCCACCTTCAATCACGCCCTTAGTCAGCGTTAAGGGAGGCTGCAGTGAGTGTGAGGAGGGTGGAGGTGTGAGGGTGGACATATGGGCACTACTGTAACTACCTGGTGTAGTGCACCAATATTTCCGTACTTTGCCTTCGTGTAACTTTACAATGATAGATTATACTTTTTATCCGTTAGAGAAAGTGTCATTGCATTATTATCTTCTCCATGTAGTATGTATAGTTTATATTGGGAATAATTCAAGGCATACCTAGCTAGAGGAGAGAGAGATAGAGAGAGAGAGGAGAGACAGTGAGAGAGACGTCAGAGAGAGAGAGAGAGAGGAGAGAGAGAGAGAGCGAGAGCGAGAGCGCTAGTCGCGCGAGCGAGCGAGGCGGACAGGAGCAGAGGAGACGGAGGGAGCGGGAGGAGGAGGGCAGAGAGAGGAGAGAGAGAGAGAGAGAAGTATGAGAGAGAGAGACTGAGAGCGAGAAGAGAGAGAGAGGAGAGAGAGAGAGAGAGAGAGAGAGAAGAGAGAGAGAGAGAGAGATGTTCAATTCAAGTATCATTTCATTCCACTGGGTGTAATGGTGTTTGAATTACTACAACATAGATTTCTGCAGACAGATGTCTACGCCTACAACACGTCGTACATATACGTCATAAACACATATGTGCTAGAACAGCAGAATAAGAATATATGTTAAACAGATGCTATCCTCATGACAAACAGACATACACACATATAAAGTACATACGAAAAAATAAAAGTATTAGTAATGAATGTGCAGAGTTATCAAAAATTGCAACCTTACCCAAGTCAACGAGTAACAACCGTACAAAAAGCAAACATTAACAAATGTGAAGTTGTGTACATATATATAGAGAAGTAGTTGAAAAGTGCTTTGCTAAACAATACATGTTTCGACGTAAACCTGTGTTTATAACAGCTATTGAGAGGCGTGTGTTTGCGTTGTGACATGTTTCAAGCAAAAATTCCACAATTTTGTCCATTAACAGAAACAGCCTTGTCACCAGATGTTAGTCCTTTGTGCTCTTGGCACAACCAGATTGTTTCGTTGTCTTGTAGTTTCTTCTTATTTGTGTCTCGCATAGAGGGAAAATATGCAGCCAGTCAGGATATATCTTATTTCAGTGTTTTATATACAGCAACGCTAGTTTCCAGAAAATGTATTTTAAGCCACTAAGTTCCTTATAGCCGGGGAAACGTGGTCATATTTTGTTGCATGCCACCTACAGAAACTCTAGCTGCAAAGTTTTGTAGTTGTTGAACTTTCTGTATTAATGTATGTTCGTTGTGCCCCATATTCTTATACAATAATTAAAAGGCTAAGAACAAGAGACTGTACAATAGTGGTCCTCGTACTTTTAGATAAAAACATACTTACATCGGCTTATACAAATTAGCATCCCATGTACTTTTTTTGTAAGTTCACTGATGTGCATATCAAATAACATATAGTTGGATCGCATATGTTATGTAATCCTGGAGATTTTGGACATGGGTGTTGTGGTGTAGACTGGTGCCGTCAAGTTATACCACAGTATCGTCAGCAAATGTGCTAAGCATTGTCTGCTGCACACAAAAAGGCACTGAGTTTTAGTGGGTGTATCATAATCCATTTCTTAGGAAATATTGCTTACATATGAAGGGTAATATTCTGTCATTGTGGATTATATTCTGCAGATCTGTCTAAAGTAACGCTGTGCAGTATTGTGTATCATCTGCATACTGCACTACTGTAACCATCAGTGATGTACTCGCGTAATCATTGACATATATGTTAATAAAATAGGTCCCTCAGAATGAACCTTGTGGAGACACATACTTGACGTTGATATATTAGAGAGAGAGAGAGAGAGAGAGAAGAGAGAGAGAGAGAGAGAGAGAGAGAGAGAGAGAGAGAGAGAGAGATAGAGAGAGAGAGATGAGAGAGAGAGAGACTAGGGAGTAGTGTGGCTGAAGCGTACGTTATACATAGATTATGAGTCTTACGCACACACATTCTGAATTGAAATAGGAAGGGGCGAAGGATTCCCTTGGTAACCCCCTTTCCCTTATGTTATATATCCGCATTGCTATATATCCGTATTGCAATAAGCATCAAGTACCCAAACAATCTTGTATTCTTCAAGCGTAATACAATTTTAAAAGATATCAATCCACATATTGCATATTACCCTTAGTTTCTATCTTGATAAATACTGGAAAAAAAAATGTGAATACAATAGCTGCATACACATAATCTTATTAGTAACAAAATAAATAAATAAGATAAAAAATGACGGCTTTTGAAATGGTACAATATGTAGCGGAGGTAGTCGGCTACGTAAGGATTGGAACAACACCCTGACTTGGTTTTGTTAGTTTATTACTGCAGCGTTGGTTGTACACACAGGTAGCTTGTTGAGTGGACTGAGAGCCTGGAGATGGTGAGTGATGTGAGGGGAGTCACGAGGCTTGACTCCCCGACGTGAGCTGTCGTGTTGACTGTAGGTAGGCTCGTGGTTGATTGTGTAGAGGTTTGGGGGTTACGTACACACAAAGGTTTGACAACAGACGAATGTGGCTTAGTTGGTTTATTGCTGCAGCGTTGGTTGTACACAACTATACAGAGCCCAGGGAAGGTGAGCGTGTGTGTTGTCTGGGGAGCCCCGACGTGGGGCTCCCAGACGCTACTCTGGAGGTGTTGCCTGGACTGTGTGTGGTGGTAGACTGCAGGTAGACTGACTGACCTAGCGATGTGTGTGTCGGTGGCTTATATTGGGCGTCTAGGTGGCCACCTGGGGTGAGGTCACGTTAATCTCGACCTCAGCCGCGGTCTCGAGGGAAGTAATTATAGGCTCAGGGTGTGTGTGCACCTGGGTATGTAGGTGTGTGTGTATGTGTGTTGTATGTGTGTTGTCACTACAACTGACTGAGTGAGTGAGTGAGAGAGTGAGAGTGAGTGTGGTTTAAGGTTGCCATCCAAGTTTGGATGACGTGGGCCTTTTGCCTTAGTGGGCGGCCCACACAGTGAGTGTGTGTGTGTGGCGGCTTATATTGGGCTCGCCGACCGGGTGGTCAGGTGAGGTGAGGTCAGGTTAATCTCGACCTCAGCCGAGGTCTCGGGGGAGGTCATTATAGGCTCTGGGTGTGTGTGCACCTGAGTATGTAGGTGTGTGTAGTGTATATATGTGATTGTTGCTGCTATAAATACACTACACCAAGGTTTGTGTATGAAGCGGGAAAACAATGTCAGGAAAACAATGTCAGGAAAACAATGTCAGGAAAACAATGTCAGGAAAACAATGTCAGGAAAACAATGTCAGGAAAACAATGTCAGGAAAACAATGTCAGCAAAAAATGCGGGAAAAAAGGCAGGAAAAAGGCAGGAAGGTGGCGTCTGGGAGTCACTCATGAATAATCAAGGTATGAATCGGCTTACAAAAAGGACACAAAGGACGCCCTCTCACACACACACACACCACACACACACACACACACACACACACACACACACACACACACACACACACACACACACACACACACACACATTTTTTACGTTTTTAATCGCACAAATGTAGGAAATCGTTGCCTTGCGTTGAAAACTTGCTTTAGAAAGGGAAAGCCTCCCCCACTGTCTCCCGCCCTGACCTTGGCTGTATAGTGGTGGTTCCTGCCGTGACCCTAACCTTCATTTCCACGAGAGGCGTTGTCATTGAAGAAGAAAAAAATCATTGTACGTACTTATACCTCCACTTCCTTCATTGTATCTTATTAACTACACTTTATAATTTACTACACTTGTTCATCTAACTGAGGGAGCGACAAGTTTTTATGTCTCTAGATCACTTAAAAGACTCCTTCCTCGGTCCTCGAACCACTAACAATTAAAGATCTCGTACTTACTCGTGTGTGTGTGTGTGTGTGTGTGTGTGGTGTGTGTGTGTGTGTGTGTGTGTGTGTGTGTGTGTGTGTGTGCGTGCGCGTGCGCGGCCGCGCTGAAACACATAGAATATTCATATATATTTCTTTTTCACCAAAAGTATAGACGACTTGTATTCATATGAAGTATAGAGGCAACAATAAATTTGCCAAGCGGCGCTGCATACTTAGGAATCTTGACGAAGAGATAAGAGACATAGAGGCGATGACGCATTCAGAGCCTCGCACACATTGTTCCTGTGATGCTGTAGTCATTGTGAAGAGCCGGGTGAGAAAAAAGACCACTGACTCTTGAGGAATATTTAACGTCACCTGTTTTTGGGTTGTTACTCGTACTGTTGCTGGTTCTAAGTGTGTTGATATTAAGTTTGTGTCATACTTAATCCATCAGCCACTTAGCACGAGACACAAACCTTTGTTCATACTATCATTCTGCCTATCCTAGCTTTTGTCTTTCAAGTTGCAAATTTTTGTTTCCTATCACTTCAATGCCAAACTAACTCAATGAGAGAAAAAATGAACTAATGGATAATAATCAATCATACACGATATTTTAGCGACAGTTTATTTTCATTTTGAAGAGGATGCAATGAAGTATGAAACAGTAACGAAAACCTGACATTCAACTGAAAAACAAAATAACACAACTTTTACTGTAGTGAGTGAAAACAAGATGAACGGCGCGTTTTGGAGACCAGTGATGGATGTGTTGGGGTGGCGGCAGCAGCTGCAGATGCACGTCGTGGTGAGTTTGTGGTGGTGTGTTTCCGCTGCCGTCCTTTACTTACACTTGAGTTTTGTGACTTCATGACTTGTTTCACATGTCTCTCTCTGTTCACACTGCCTCCCTGGTCACACTGTTGCCTGAATCCAATCATCACGTAATATCCACCACGGTTGGCTCCGCCAAACCCACCATACCGCACGTCTGTAGCACACCATAGTACCACCATAGCCACGCCACCGCCATATCTGCGCCACCGCCATACGACCAGTGAGGATCAGGATCAGCGGGCGTCGGGTCAGAGGAGGCCTCAGGTCTGGGTCTGGGAAGGGGTCAGGCATGGCCTGCACCATCCCACCAGCTGCCATCAGGCCACGGCCACCACCGATCGCAGGAATGTCCAGCTGAGGAGGAAGGCGTCATGAGTACGCGGGGTTATTACACTTGTTTTGCAGTTATCAGATTATAGCTTGTACTCGACATGAGAGTTACCATAGACCACTCTGCGTGTTTTAGCTGGTATTTCACGATCTCGGTGTACCTCAACTGGCGAGCTGACGACGAGCTAGGGTCTAGCTAGGAGTGCGTGCGCTTCAGACCGTTCTCTGTTGCAGAGAAAGATTCCTAAGCATTCTCTTTGAGGATCGTTGTCCATGTTTGAGTCTACTTAGACGCTGCTGGATGTGTGACGATGTGGAACTGGTATGGGGCTCAGAGGTTTAAAACTATTGATGTACATATAACAGAAAAAATAAAGAAACAAATTACAAGGCATATAAAATGCTTTAAACGCGAAAATCCCTGCAACATCCACCTATAACCACGCCACCCCTCATGTATACAGAGACATAGTTACCGGTTCGCTGACGCTTGCCGCTATTCATATGCACATCGAAGCAATCGTGCATAACATTTTTTAACAGTGTTGCTTGCCACGTTTCTCACTTTTACATCACCGTCAGGTGCAGGCCAGTAGTTCTTATTAAGGTAAATGTTGCCACTACTGTGTGTTCTCGCTCCAATCTGAAGCGAATATCGCAATCGAAGTGAGGTATTTCCTATATAAAATAAATATTGTAAACCTCCATTCAACGGCACAAGCACTCATGTTTTCAACTTCCAGACAGGTCACCTGTCAAGCGCGTATGACACACACACACACACACACACACACAAGCGCAGACACACACACCGGGTAAACACACAACACACACAGCACACGACACACACACACCACACACACACGACACAACAAGTGTACTAAGTAAAAGCGAAGGTATGAGAAGGATTAACACAAGAAAGAGAGAGAGGAGAGGAGAGAGAGAGAGAGAGAGAGAGAGAGTAGAGAGAGACGAGAGATCATAGAGAGAGGAAGAGAGAGAGAGGGAGAAAAAAAAACAGAAGAATAGTACTACTGAGATCGCAGCAGCAAATAGAAATAAAAAAGCAACATAGGGAATGAGAAGCATAACACACACACACACACACACACACACACACACACACACACACACACACACACACAATACACAACACTCTACTTTTTCCTTCCCCAGCCAGGCTGAACGTCACAGCAACCTGCGGTGAGGCCGGTGCAGGCTGCCATCACCCTCATGATGCCATTGAAATAAATATTGGTGGAGTACTTTCTCAACACCACACACACACACCCACACACACACACACACCACACACACACACACCCACACACACACACACGTGTCGCGCGCTCAGGTCACTCACCAGCCAATCAGAGCGAAGAGATATGGCAGCGTTGGACCCATGGGATACTGATTCTGCCCCACCAAAAAGGTCTGCTAGATCTGTCGGACTATAGTAGTCACGTTGTAGATACTTATTGACATGTCATGTAAGTATAGTTTAGAGCTCAGTACATAAGTATGAGGAGTTTGGGACAAATTGACTTCTTTGACGCCTGTGAGTGAGTGAGTTTTATATCTGGATAAATCTCCTCACTTATTCGTCAAACCTCTGCTCCTCTCTCTGTGACTTACCGTCATCCTTTTGCATGCCCAACACACCCGTGACTGGCAGTTGACTGCCTGTCTGCTCCTGTTGTTACGATAAGCAACAGATGACTTGACTCGGGATTGTACGCAAAAGGCTGACTGTGCACCTAACTACTACCAAAATGAGAAAGATAGCAAGAAAGAAAAAAAAGAGCAAGTGTTCAACAAAGCTTAACACACTTTCATAATAACAAATTGTCTGAGATGTTGGAAGTTGTGGGTATGTTGAGGCGAGATGCTGACTGGGGCGAAGAAAACAAGAGGAGGGTACTCACTGCTCGCATGATTCCGAGTGAGGAAAGGTTTGTGTTTTCTTCAGCGAAGGATGAGTGCGTCTGGTGTGGTGGGATGGCTCGTCTTCCATTTATAGTCGGTCCTTCCCGGATCATCGCCTGAGTTGTACAATATTTTTCTTAGTATTTTTTTTTGTGCGAATTAATCTTGCCTGCAGGAGACTATTTGAGTACGAACAGTGACTGGAATGATGGGACGCTCGCTTAGATACTCAATGTGTTTAAATATCACATGCAAGTGTGTGTACATTGTACATTATACGACTCTTTCACTGTGGTGTGTGTGTGTGTGTGTGTGTGTGTGTGTGTGTGTGTGTGTGTGTGGTGTGTGTGTGTGTGTGTGTGTGTGGTGACTTGGTGAAAGGTGGAGGAGGTGGTACGAGGTACGTAAGTTCACTATAAGGATGATGTCAAGGTGGAGGATTGGGTGGTGGCCGCCGGAAGACCACCTTGTGTGCATTAGTCACGAGGGAAGTGTAGTGCAAGGCATGAAAAAACCCACGTGACGACAAAGTCTGATTCACTTACAAAAAGAAACGTAAACAAACAATGCTGGGAATCAAACACTGTAAAATTATATACTCTGAGACAACCAAGTGTTCCTAGACGCGACAACTTGATGCACGGTTAAGCTGAGGACAATGTATATTTGGTTTTTAATCGAAGCCTCGTTTGTGCAGTATTGCCGACGTTAATTGTAGAAAATGGACTCTTTCCTTAGTCATTATAGATGAAGGTTCATTTCAGCAAATTAGAATATTTAAATACGGAAGTGAAAAACTGCCCACCATCATCAGTTCTGTAACCTGAATATGGTCCTCACGCAGAAGAAAGTAAGAACTTTCTGGTACCCTTTCTGCGGGAAGGAAGGGAAAAAACAAACTGGAGTCAGTCTCGGCACACAAAAAAATACGTAAGCTTCATTATCAATACGAGAAATCCTCTGTGTAGAACAGGTTTGTGTCCTTCCGGGAGTGTCGTGAAGCCTCGCCATCCTACTGACACTCACCTGTTACAATGGTATCACCCTGTGGTGGGGTAAGCCCCTTGTGCCCTCATCACATTTATATATATATATATCATATACTATCTATATATATATATACTATATACTGTATATAATATATCTATATCTATAGTCATATATATATATATATATGATATATAGCTATAATATATATTATATATATATATATATATCTATATATATATATATATATATATTATATATATATATATATATATATATATATATATATTATATATATATATATCATATATTATATATATATATATAACTATAATTATATATATATATATATATTATAATATAGTATATATATATACATGTATACACACCACACCAACACGACACACACACACACACACACACAAACACACACTACTACACACAGCACACACACACACACAACACACACAGGCACACACACACACACACACACATACACACACACACACACGAGCCAACACACACACGCACACACACCCACACACACACGGGTGTAGGACAAAAACGCCAGCGGACAAAACCCCGAAGTTATATTTGATTTGTTTTGTTAACTTTAATTCCTTTTATACCATTACATTAAAAAAATAGTATATATAATGTAAGTATTTATATGAAGTATCATGAAAAATATTATAATTCTGGTTCACTCCACCTGATCATTGTGTTTGTCTACCTGAGTACCTGCAAACAACCGCTATGTAAAGAATGCAGACAATAAGAATGAAGAGAAACACTGACCTGTTCTTACGATTTATTAATAATAATAACAATAATCATTCTATTTCACCCGAAGGCATAGGCTATATACAAACAGATAAATATAGTTTTACTACAACCTGATGCTCTGCGCTTATGCCATTCAAAACTCCTCCATAGTATTCATCTCATTCACATAGTCCAGACACAGGTTTCTTTAAACGCTGTTGATGCTCCTTTGTGGCACGTTTGAGACTCGTTTTCTTGAGGCTCTCCACGGAATCCTTAATCATGGCTGCTGATACCAGAGCTTGATACTTCCTAATACTTTGATGGCCTTCCAGATGGTTGGGTGGTCATGCCCCACAAGCTCATGGAAAGACAATTCCAAGTCTCACACAGGTTGTTGGTGCGACTCATCTATTATCAATGGTTGCCTGTGACATTCTATAAATGTGGCGGAAACAGGGGAGGAATCCTTTCATGCTTACCTGGAGGAATTAATTCATCAGAAAGAGGTTGGTGGCTGGATGCGACGATGAGTGCCGAACACATAGGTCTACTGAAATAGTCCCAACACGATCACACGTATTCCATGTACCATTTGAGCTTTCTTGGTGTATAAGTAGCCTCATTATGTTGTTATGATGTGGTGACGTGGGCCTATTCACACACCTGACCTCACCTGACCTTCATATTACCTTACCTGTCTACATTCTTTCCTTTTATAATATTTTTTATGATTATTTCAGTAACGTACATTATATATGATATAAAATACAAATTTGATTATATACTATATATCTATACTATATATATATATATATATATATACTATATATATACATATCTATATATGATATAAAACGCAATTATATCTCTTCTATATTATTTTATATCGTGTTCTTACTACACTATCAGTAAATCCAATATGTCTGACACACTATACATATGATATATTATATGTATGATTATTTAAGTAAATGTATATCATATATGTAAAAAATAAATTACTTTAAACTATATAATATCTTGAGAAAAAGTTAGTACGTGGGGTTTTTGTCCTGCTGGTGTTTTTGTCCTGCGCCCCCCCCCCCAAATTGTCCCACACACCAGTGTAATTTGAAATGCACATAACACAGTGAAGTTACTTAAGAGCAAGAATTAACATTTAAGAACTATAACATGAACCGAGTCGTCGTACGGTCTCGACCTCACTGCTGGGGCTGTGCGGAGGGCTATCGTGCTAATCCATGTCTTGTTAATCTCCGGACGGCATCACCATCCCCGCAACCAGATGCACCTCCTCATCCCACCCTTCACTCACCTCTTTTGTCGACCACATACACCTGCCTTCACCATGCACCCTGTTTCAGCTGCTTCCCACCCACGTAGACGTCGGCCTCCTCAGGCGGCAACCTCCCCCATAAACTGAAGGCGATGCCACTATACCCAGGCTCGTGAGGCCATCCCGGCTCAGTGCTACACCACCGTAACCACACTGCCCTGGTGGACAGGGTCGTGAGCGGACCTTACCTTGCCACGAGTCACGACATATCACTATGCTAACATTTGTCTTAATACTCTCATGTAATGTAAGAAAAAAAGTCTTCCACTCCTCACTTTAAGTTAGCATTTTAAAATGTATATTTTCGCTTTTGGCTGTTTTTCTAGATAATCCGGTCTATTATTATTATTATTATTACCCACACGCCTCACCATCTTGGCGGCCCCATCCCGCTTGGCCATGTAAGAGGCCTTAGCAAATATCCAAGAGTTCACCAGTAGCTCATCAATAAGACTCGCCAATATCGGCAGTCACGCGGCCCTCTTTTTCCTATCTTCCTATCTCTCTATAGCCGCCACCGGTACTTGACACCAAAGTCAAACTGGTCATTTTTTTAATCCATTGGGGACATCACTCCCTCCTTTCCTCCCAAAGCTTAATGAGACTAGGTAGGACCATGAGAGAGAGAGAGAGAGGAGAGAGAGTAGAGAGAGAGAGAGAGAGAGAGAGAGAGAGAGAGAGAGAGAGAGAGAGAGAGGATTATTATATATATATATTTATATATATATATATATATATAATATAGTATATATATTATATACAGCCAAAAATGAAACGTACTTTTCATTTTTAATCTTCACCAACTCAACATTCGCTCCCCCCCCCTTTCTCTCTCTCTCTCTCTCTCTCTCTCTC
>JAPQNM010000040.1:4742306-4757306 GCA_029783475.1 Metacarcinus magister
GTGTGTGTGTGTGTGTGTGTGTGTGTGTGTGTGTGTGTGTGTGTGTGTGTGTGTGTGTGTGTGTGTGTGTATGTGTGTGTGTGTGTGTGTGTGTGTGTGTGTGTGTGTGTGTGTTATACATATATATATATATATATATATATATATATATATATATATATATAATTATAGTATATATATATATATATATATATATATATATATATATATAATTATAATATATATATATATATATATATATATATATATATATATATATATATAATTATAGTATATATATATATATATATATATATATATATATATATATATATATATAAATATATATATATATATATATATATATATATATATATATATATAAATGTTGATGAGGCCCACAAGGTTCCCCACCACAGGTTGATACATTGTAAGGTGAGTGAGTAGGATGGCGAGGCTTCACGACACTCCCGGGGAAGGACAACAAACCTGTTCTTACAAGAGGATTTCTCGGTATTGATAATGAAGCTTACGTATTTTTTTGTGTGCCGAGACTGAAAAATCCAGTTTGTTTTTTCCCTTCCTTCCCGCAGAAAAGGGTACCAGAAAGTTCTTACTTTTCTTCTGCGTGAGACCATTATTCAAGGTTACAGAACTGATGATGGTGGGCAGTTTTCACTTCCTTATTTAAATATTCTAATTTGCTGACATGAACCTTCATCTAATGACTAAGGAAAGAGTCCATTTTCTACAATTAACGTCGGCAAATACTGCACAAACGAGGCTTCGATTTAAAACCAAATATAATTTGTCCTCAGCTTAACCTTGCATCAAGTTGTCGCGTCTAGGAACACTTGGTTGTCTCAGAGTATATAATTTTTACATGTGTTTGATTCCCAGCATTGTTTGTTTACGTTTCTTTTTGTTAAGTGAATCAGACTTTGTCGTCACGTGGTTTTTTCATGCCTTGCACTACACTTCCCTCGTGACTAATTGCACACAAGGTGTCTTCCGGCGGCCACCACCCAATCCTCCACCTTGACATCATCCTTATAGTGAACTTACGTACCTCGTTACCACCTTCCTCCAACCTTTCACCAAGTACACACACACACACACACACACACACACACACACACACACACACACACACACACACACACACACACACACACACACACGTGAAAGAGTTCGTATACATGTACAATGTACACACACTTGCATGTGATATTTAAACACATTGAGTATCTAAGCGAGCGTCCCATCATTCCAGTCACCTGTTCGTCTCAACTAGTCTCCCTGCAGGCAAGATTAATTCGCACAAAAAAAAAATACTAAGAAAAATATTGTACAACTCAGGCGATGATCCGGGAAGGACCGACTATAAATGGAAGACGGAGCCTCCCACCACACCAGACGCACCTCCTCCTTCGCTGAAGAAACCACAACCTTTCCTCACTCGGAATCATGCGAGCAGTGAGTACCCTCCTCTTGTTTTCTTCGCCCAGTCAGCATCTCGCCTCAACATACCCACAACTTCCAACATCTCAGACAATTTTGTTATTATGAAAGTGTGTTAAGCTTTGTTGAACACTTGCCTCTTTTTTTTCTTTCTTGCTATCTTTTCTTCATTTTGGTAGTAGTTAGGTGCACAGTCAGCCTTTTTCGTACAATCCCGAGTCAAGTCATCTGTTGCTTATCGTAACACAGTGAGGCAGACAGGCAGTAACTCGCCAGTCACGGGTGTGTTGGGCATGAAAAAGGATGACGGTAAGTACAGAGAGAGGAGCAGAGGTTTGACGAATAAGTTGAGGAGATTTATCACAGATATAAAACTCACTCACTCACAGGCGTCAAGGAAGTCAATTTGTCCCAACTCCTTCATACTTATGTACTGAGCTCTAACTATACTTTAACATGACATGTCAACTAAGTATCCTACAACGTGACTACTATAGTCCGACAGATCTTAGCAGACCTTTTTGGTGGGGCAGAATCCAGTATTCCCATGGGTCCAACGCTGCCATATCTCCTTCGCTCTGATTGGCTGGTGAGTGACCTGAGCGCGCGACACGTGTGTGTGTGTGTGTGTGTGTGTGTGTGTGTGTGTGTGTGTGTGTGTGTGTGTGTGTGTGTGTGTGAGAAACGTCTCCACCAATATTTATTTCAATGGCATCACTGAGGGTGATGGCAGCCTGCACCGGCCTCACCGCAGGTTGCTGTGACGTTCAGCCTGCTGGGGAAGGAAAAGTAGAGTGTTTGTGTATGTGTGTGTGTGTGTGTGTGTGTGTGTGTGTGTGTGTGTGTGTGTGTGTGTGTTATGCTTTCTCATTCCCTATGTTGTTTTTTTATTTCTATTTGCTGCGATCTCAGTAGTACTATTCTTCTGTTTTTTTTTTCTCCCTCTCTCTCTCTCTCTCTCTCTCTCTCTCTCTCTCTCTCTCTCTCTCTCTCTCTCTCTCTCTCTCTCTCTCTCTCTCTCTCTCTCTTTTCTTTGTTAATCCTTCCTCATACCTTCCGTCTTTTACTTAGTACACTTTGTGTGTGTGTGTGTGTGTGTGTGTGTGTGTGTGTGTGTGTGTGTGTGTGTGTGTGTGTGTGTGTGTGTGTGTGTGTGTGTGTGTATACGCGCTTGACAGGTGACCTGTCTGGAAGTTGAAAAATGAGTGCTGCCGTTTGAATGGAGTTTACAATATTTATTTTATATAGGAAATACCTCATTTCATTGCTATATTCCTTCATATTGTATTTAGAACACAGTTATTGCAACATTTACCTTAATAAGAACTACGGTGAACGTTGATAAAAGTGATAACGTTTTCCAAGCAACACTGTAAAAAATGTATGCCGTGCTTCGATATTCATATGAATATCGTAAGCGTAGAACGGTAACTTTTCTTTTATACATGATTTTTTTATATTTGATGTTGCATGGATTTTCGTTAAAGCATTTTATATGCCTTTTACTTATGTACATCAAGTTTTAACTGGCTAGTTCACGTACACATAGCAGCGTTGGACCCATGGGAAGACTGGATTCTGCCCCACCAGAAAGGTCTGCTAAGATCTGTTAGTCTCGTCAGCTGCCAGTTGAGGACACGAAGATTTAAAACCCAGACAGCCAGGAGTGGTCTTGGTAACTTTCCTGTAGCAGTAACAAGAATATATCTGATAACGCAAACAAGTGTTAACCCCGGTACTCATGACGCCTTTCCTCCTCAGCTGACATTCCTGCTGGTGGTGGCCGTGGCCCTGATGGCGCTGGTGGTGGTGCAGGCCATGCCTGACCCCTTCCCAGACCCAGACCCTGAGGCCTTCCCTGACCCCGACGCCCTGGCTGATCCTGATCCTCACTGGTCGTATGGCGGTGGCCGCAGATATGGCGGTGGCCGTGGCTATGGTGGCTATGGTGGCTACAGACGTGGGTATGGTGGGTATGGCGGCCACCGTGGTGGATATTACGGTTGATGATTGGATTCAGGCAACAGTGTGACCAGGGAGGCAAGTGAACAGAGAACATGTTGAAAGTCATTGAAGTCAAAACTCAAGTAAGTAAAGGACGGCAGCGGAAACACACCACCACAACCACCACGACTTGCATTGCAGCTGCTGCCGCCACCCCCAACACATCCATCACTGGTCTCCAAACGCCGTTCATCTTGTTTTCACTATTACAGTAAAAGTTGTGTTATTTTGTTTTTCAGTTGAATGTCAGGTTTTCGTTACTGTTTCATACTTCATTGCATCCTCTTCAAAATGAAAATAAACTGTCGCTAAAATATCGTGTATGATTGATTATTATCCATTAGTTCATTTTTTCTCTCATTGAGTTAGTTTGGCATTGAAGTGATAGGAAACAAAAATTTTGCAACTTGAAAGACAAAAGCTAGGATAAGGCAGAATGATAGTATGAACAAAGGTTTGTGTCTCGTGCTAAGTGGCTGATGGATTAAGTATGACACAAACTTAATATCAACACACTTAGAACCAGCAACAGTACGAGTAACAACCCAAAAACAGGTGACGTTAAATATTCCTCAAGAGTCAGTGGTCTTTTTTCTCACCCGGCTCTTCACAATGACTACAGCATCACAGGAACAATGTGTGCGAGGCTCTGAATGCGTCATCGCCTCTATGTCTCTTATCTCTTCGTCAAGATTCCTAAGTATGCAGCGCCGCTTGGCAAATTTATTGTTGCCTCTATACTTCATATGAATACAAGTCGTCTATACTTTTGGTGAAAAAGAAATATATATGAATATTCTATGTGTTTCAGCGCGGCCGCGCACGCGCACGCACACACACACACACACACACACACACACACACACACACACACACACACACACACACACACACACACACACACGAGTAAGTACGAGATCTTTAATTGTTAGTGGTTCGAGGACCGAGGAAGGAGTCTTTTAAGTGATCTAGAGACATAAAAACTTGTCGCTCCCTCAGTTAGATGAACAAGTGTAGTAAATTATAAAGTGTAGTTAATAAGATACAATGAAGGAAGTGGAGGTATAAGTACGTACAATGATTTTTTTCTTCTTCAATGACAACGCCTCTCGTGGAAATGAAGGTTAGGGTCACGGCAGGAACCACCACTATACAGCCAAGGTCAGGGCGGGAGACAGTGGGGGAGGCTTTCCCTTTCTAAAGCAAGTTTTCAACGCAAGGCAACGATTTCCTACATTTGTGCGATTAAAAACGTAAAAAATGTGTGTGTGTGTGTGTGTGTGTGTGTGTGTGTGTGTGTGTGTGTGTGTGTGTGTGTGTGTGTGTGTGTGTGTGTGTGTGTGTGTGTGTGAGAGGGCGTCCTTTGTGTCCTTTTTGTAAGCCGATTCATACCTTGATTATTCATGAGTGACTCCCAGACGCCACCTTCCTGCCTTTTTTCCTGCCTTTTTTCCCGCATTTTTTGCTGACATTGTTTTCCTGACATTGTTTTCCTGACATTGTTTTCCTGACATTGTTTTCCTGACATTGTTTTCCTGACATTGTTTTCCTGACATTGTTTTCCTGACATTGTTTTCCCGCTTCATACACAAACCTTGGTGTAGTGTATTTATAGCAGCAACAATCACATATATACACTACACACACCTACATACTCAGGTGCACACACACCCAGAGCCTATAATGACCTCCCCCGAGACCTCGGCTGAGGTCGAGATTAACCTGACCTCACCTCACCTGACCACCCGGTCGGCGAGCCCAATATAAGCCGCCACACACACACACTCACTGTGTGGGCCGCCCACTAAGGCAAAAGGCCCACGTCATCCAAACTTGGATGGCAACCTTAAAACCACACTCACTCTCACTCTCTCACTCACTCACTCAGTCAGTTGTAGTGACAACACACATACAACACACATACACACACACCTACATACCCAGGTGCACACACACCCTGAGCCTATAATTACTTCCCTCGAGACCGCGGCTGAGGTCGAGATTAACGTGACCTCACCCCAGGTGGCCACCTAGACGCCCAATATAAGCCACCGACACACACATCGCTAGGTCAGTCAGTCTACCTGCAGTCTACCACCACACACAGTCCAGGCAACACCTCCAGAGTAGCGTCTGGGAGCCCCACGTCGGGGCTCCCCAGACAACACACACGCTCACCTTCCCTGGGCTCTGTATAGTTGTGTACAACCAACGCTGCAGCAATAAACCAACTAAGCCACATTCGTCTGTTGTCAAACCTTTGTGTGTACGTAACCCCCAAACCTCTACACAATCAACCACGAGCCTACCTACAGTCAACACGACAGCTCACGTCGGGGAGTCAAGCCTCGTGACTCCCCTCACATCACTCACCATCTCCAGGCTCTCAGTCCACTCAACAAGCTACCTGTGTGTACAACCAACGCTGCAGTAATAAACTAACAAAACCAAGTCAGGGTGTTGTTCCAATCCTTACGTAGCCGACTACCTCCGCTACATATTGTACCATTTCAAAAGCCGTCATTTTTTATCTTATTTATTTATTTTTGTTACTAATAAGATTATGTGTATGCAGCTATTGTATTCACATTTTTTTTTTCAGTATTTATCAAGATAGAAACTAAGGGTAATATGCAATTTTTTTTTTTTTATTTTTTTTTTTTTGTGGATTGATATCTTTTAAAATTGTATTACGCTTGAAGAATACAAGATTGTTTGGGTACTTGATGCTTATTGCAATACGGATATATAGCAATGCGGATATATAACATAAGGGAAAGGGGGTTACCAAGGGAATCCTTCGCCCCTTCCTATTTCAATTCAGAATGTGTGTGCGTAAGACTCATATCTATGTATACACGTACGCTTCAGCCACATACTCCCTACGTCTCTCTCTCTCTCTCTCTCTCTCTCTCTCTCTCTCTCTCTCTCTCTCTCTCTCTCTCTCTCTCTCTCTCTCTCTCTCTCTCTCTCTCTCTCTCTCTAATATCAACGTCAAGTATGGTGTTCCACAAGGTTTCATTCTGGGACCTATTTTATTTAACATATATGTCAATGATTTAAGCGAGTACATCACTGATTGTACAGTAGTGCAGTATGCAGATGATACACAATTACTGCACAGCGATACTTTAGACAATCTGCAGAATATAATCCACAATACAGAAATTACCCTTCATAATGTAAAGCAATATTTCCTAAGAAATGGATTACTGATACACCCAACTAAAACTCAGTGCATTTTTGTTGGCAGCAGACAATTATTAGCACATTTGCCTGAAGATACTGTGGTAAACTTTGACGGCACCAGTATACACCCAAACACCCATGTCAAAAATCTAGGATTACATATGGACCAATATATGTTATTTGATATGCACATCAGTGAACTTACAAAAAAAGTCATGGGGATGCTAATTTGTATAAGCCGAGTAAGTATGTTTTTATCTAAAAGTACGAGGACCACTATTGTACAGTCTCTTGTTCTTAGCCTTTTAAATTATTGTATAAGAATATGGGGCACAACGAACACTACCTTAATACAGAAAGTTCAAAAACTACAAAACTTTGCAGCTAGAGTTTCTGTAGGTGGCATGCAAAAATATGACCACGTTTCCCCGGCTTATAAGGAACTTATGTGGCTTAAAATACAAAAAAAAATTTTTCTGGAAACTAGCGTTGCTGTATATAAAACACTGAATAAGATATATCCTGACTGGCTGCATTATTTTCCCTCTATGCAGAGCACAATAAGAAGAACTACAAGACAACGAAACAATCTGGTTGTGCCAAGAGCAAAGACTAACTCTGGTGCAAGGGCTTTTTCTGTTAATGGACCAAAATTGTGGAATTTTTTGCCTGAACATGTCACCAACGCAAACACGCTCTCAAGCTTTAAAACCAGGTTTATGAAACATATTTTAAAAGACTTTTAACTCTTATTATATGTAACAACTTACTTTTAAATGTTTGTTTTACGGTTTTATCGTTGACTTGGGTAAGGTTGCAATTTTAACTCTATTCATTTAATATTTTATTTTTTGTATGTAACTTTTATATGTATGTCTTTTTATAGGATAGCATTTTAAATATATTTTATTATTGTTTTAGCACAATGTTTATGTTATATTTTTTTTTTGTACGACGTGTAGACATCTGTCTATAAATCTATGTTGTGTAATAACCATTACCCAGTGGAAATAAATGAATTTGAATTTGAACTCTCTCTCTCTCTCTCTCTCTCTCTCTCTCTCTCTCTCTCTCTCTCTCTCTCTCTCTCTCTCTCTCTCTCTCTCTCTCTCTCTCTCTCTCTCTCTCTCTCTCCCTCCCTCCCTCCCTCCCTCCCTCCCTCCCTCCCTCCTCCCTCGCTCGCTCGCTCGCTCTCGCTCTCGCTCTCGCTCTCTCTCTCTCTCTCTCTCTCTCTCTCTCTCTCTCTCTCTCTCTCTCTCTCTCTCTCTCTCTCTCTCTCTCTCTAGTATGCCTTGAATTATTCCTTAAAATATACAACTACATGGAGAAGATAATAATCAATGACCTTTTCTTAACGGATAAAAAAGTATAATCTATCATTGTAAAGTTTAAACGAAGGCAAATACGGAAATATTGGATACACAAGGTAGTTTACAGTGCCCTCCACCCTCCACCCTCCACCCTCCACCCTCGGCAGCCTCCCTAACGTGACTAAGGGCGTGATTAAGGTGATACACACGCTTGAAGTGGTAATGTATACGCATCTTGTAAGGTATTCACATCACTATTACATCCGCCAACCAAAATGAACGGGAGGTTATATATTTTCACTCGCTTCTGTTTGTATGTCTGACAACACCACGCATCGCAGTCTTCAGAAACTTCATCAACATTATCTCTTACCCTAATTTTCCCCTCCATTATATTTTTTTGAAAGTAGTCAAAGGTGAAGGTCTGGAAAAATTCACGGTACTTTTTCTCTACTAAGTGTTCTCTAGTTGGATATAAATATATAATGACAGTGTAAATAAGAACCTTTTAACTTTCCGTTACACTGTCCTCACTTTCTTTTGTTGGCCTCACTTTCTATTCGGTAAACTAGGGGAAGCAACGCACTAAATCATTGGTATTCCTGTAAGCCTTAACATGTCTTTTCCTGTTTGTGAATGCAATGAGGAGACACAGCTTTCTCTCGCCACAGCTGACTTTCCCTCAGTGTGCATCATGTGAATAGTAAGTACACCCCACCCCACCCCTTATTATAAGTCATCAATGCCTCACTTCGACACACTAACACCTTCCCACAAACAAGTGATGCCCACAGTACACTTGACGCCTCTTCCTCAAACAACCCCTGCTGGTGGTGACCTTGGCTCTGATGGCCTTCCCGTCATTCATATACAGTAGCTGACGAGAAAGAAAATAAGATAAAGACACCTTGAAATATGCCTCTACACCGAGAAAGACAATACAAAGTACACATACAAAGTACAGTTCCACTACCCTTCATTCTGTACAAACAGTAGACCTTTATAGATAACCAAATATGTAGATCGAACTCTACGTGAGGAAAGTGATTATCAAATTCTCAGATTGTTCCACCCGACATCTTCATGCTGAACACGGACTGTCGGCTATTATAAGATGGCCGGATCTTACCAACATTGCAGACGCAGCTCAGCAACGTTGTACAGCTGAACCCTTCCTCACCCAACATCATGCGAGCAGTGAGTACTCTCCCTTTGTATTACACGGCCCTTCATCGTCTTGTTTTGACAGTCCCTTACCCTCCCACAGACAAGTGCTGACCACCCTATTTTCAACGTCTTTCCCTTCAGCTGAGCCTCCTCCTGGTGGTGGTTGTAACCCTGATGGGGCTGATGGTGGTGCAAGCCATGCCCGATTTCCTCTCGGATTCGAACCCTAAGGCTGGTGGGGATCCACTTTTTTATCACCGTCTGTTCGACTCATACAGACGTGGAAATGGATATAAACATCATGCACATGCACGCGTGTATGGCTGAGGAATATTTCATTAAAAAAAAGGTCACTTATAACTGATTACCGACATTGAAGTGACGTGAAAACAAGTAAGATAAGAACACCACTAACATTCTGCTCAAGAAATAACAAGGAAAACAACAGAGGCATCACCACCGCCACCACCACCATCACCTCTAACGTCTCAGGCCTGTGTGTCCGTCCAGCCCCCCACCCTCCCACCCCATCTCTCCGTCTTGCAAGTCATTCAACATACTTCACATTGCTATTGTAAGGAGATCAAGTTCACTTTTGCTTATTGATATTTAATGTTATTTCTTCCTACTATGATTTTATAATACGTAAATGTTTTATATAGAAATCAAACATCATGTATAGATAAAAATCACTATTTTTCATCACAATTACAATACTTCCTTCAATAAAGCTTTACATATTACCATGATTCTTTACTTTTACCTTCGGATTATAAATACTACGTCTTCCTATTTGCGACATAATATACTATGAATATTAAGTTAATAAGTTAATAAGTTGCAATAACATGCACATACATATACATAGTTTTACTTTCAGATCGTACACACGGCGTGTAAGGAAGTTAGTAAGGGGATTACATTTGGTTTAAAAGTGATCTGATTACATTTCCAGAGATGATCAAAAGATGACTGTTTTAATGGGCTTTCATTATCCTTAGGTTTGTGTTTTATTTACCTTAATCCTGTCTATGAATGTTGCATAATGTGTTCGTTGAAAGTGTTTATCGTGCTACGTCGTCAGTAAGTGTTCAGTAATCCTCATGTGTTGTCTCTGTCATGTCCAAAGTGCACGTCTTCTTCCCTGACATGTGCAGTGCTTACGAGGCACACCACACGCATGCATCCGCCCACACTTGTCAATGCTAATCCCGTACAACCACTCATTTCTCCCACAAAGCTTTGGCATCGTAAATGAGAGGACCCAAGTGGAGATTCTCAGGGCAGGGAGTTGCAACACACACTTGTACACACACACACACACACACACACACACACACACACACACACACACACACACACACACATACACACACACACACACACACACACACACACACACACACACACACACACACACACACACACACACACACACACACGGATAACCAAGGTAACCCTGAAAAACAGTGGTCTTCAATAAATTTTCTTTTGGGTAGATCGGTCAACATTAAACCAACCATTGAGTTACACCCACATTGTAAAGACTCTGCTACTAAATTTAATGAACATTTTCTAAAAAACACACAAGATTTAAATAAAGAAACTAACTATAATGATTATCTAAGAAATTCACCCAATTTTTCCATGTATTTGGCACCTACTGATAAAACTGAAGTCGAGAAAATCTTAGCCTCCTTGAAATCTGATACCCCTGGTTACGACGATATATCTCCAAAAGTATTAAAGCACATTTCATCTCTTGTATCCACCCCTTTAACCCGTATAATTAATCTTTCCTTAAAAACAGGTAAATATCCAGACCAATTAAAAATAGCTAAAGTAATTCCCATATTTAAATCAGGCGACAGACGTGAAATGAATAACTACAGGCCTATCTCCATACTTCCAGCATTTAACAAAATTTTTGAGAAGATTATTTCCTTTCGACTAATTAATTATCTTGAAAGTAACAACCTTCTAACTGAGTACCAGCACGGCTTTAGAGCTCATCGATCCACTGAGTCTGCGATACTTCAGTTCATAAATAATGTGTATTTAGCTTTAGAGGAAAAAAAGTATGCAGTTGGGGTATTTATAGACTTATCTAAAGCGTTTGATACATTAGATCATGGAATTCTACTACAAAAATTACAATATTTAGGAATTAGAGGTGAACCACTAAATTTATTTAAGAGTTATCTCAGATGCAGAAAACAGGCTGTGTACTGTAACCAAAGTTATTCTCCTTTAAAACCTATATATAAAGGGGTGCCACAAGGGTCTGTTTTAGGCCCGATACTCTTCCTTATATACATCAATGATATTGTTAACGCTAGTACTAAACTTGAATTTGTAATATATGCTGATGATACCACACTTCTATTAAAGGATAAAAATTTAGACTCCATACACTCAAATATAAGTTCTGAATTAAACAACATAAAAATTATGGGTCATAGCAAATAAATTAAGCATCAATAATTTAAAAACAAATTATATATTTTTCCAAAATAGATCAGTAAAAAACTTCATAAATCCTGTTTTACTAGATGGTCAATTAATATAACAAGTTACTCACACAAAATTTCTGGGTGTCACAATAGATGATAACTTAAATTGGAAAAATCACATTGATCAAACTTGTTTGAAAATTTCAAAAATTACTGGAATTTTGTATAGAATCCGCAATAACTTAACTACAGAAGCCATGATCAGCATATACTATA
Source organism: Metacarcinus magister (assembly GCA_029783475.1). Taxonomy (NCBI): domain Eukaryota; kingdom Metazoa; phylum Arthropoda; class Malacostraca; order Decapoda; family Cancridae; genus Metacarcinus; species Metacarcinus magister. The sequence goes on from JAPQNM010000040.1 coordinate 4,754,146, forward strand.
CCCTTTGTTATCCACACCTTATATATTGTGTTTCGATATGGGCGTGTACGTGGCCATCTTTCCTTAAGTTGCATCTTTTTCCTTAAAAAATTTGACTCTACTGACCATGTATTTTCTGAGGCCAAACTTATGAAGTTTTCCTTTATTCATAAATATTTCATGTTATTGCTAATATTAAAAAATCAGAGACACAACACAATATTCAATTTAACTGACAATGTTGTAAACACTAGAAATAAAAATATCAATTTAATCTGTCCAGTATTTAGAACTACATTATTCAAAAACAGCATCATTAGTTCTGGTCCTAAACTTTTCAATAGTCTGCCTCTCGATAAAAAAGTTCTCCTTACAACTACTACTCTCGATATTTACAAGAAGGAAATTAAGGCCTATCTGATCTCACACCAGTATCTATAAGCTTATGTTAACTTTTTTATTGTTCACTTTTCTCATGTTATCATTTGCCATCATTTTCTTTATCTTAGTCAGGCGTTTGTCTGTTTGTTTGTTACCTTAACCTTAAGTTAATTTCATAAAAACGACCGTCAAGGAGCTACGGCTCGACGGTCCGTAGCTAATGTATATATAATTTGTACGTATTATATAATCATGTATTGTCATTGTTATTAGCAATAAACAATTACTTACTTACTTACTTACACACACGTACATATCGACGATCTCATCAAAGAACCTCACAAGTATGAATAATTACACCCTTGTATACACACATTCATAAGCTGACATACTTGTTCTCATACATGAACATTATGTATATATCAAGAGAACCATTCCTAGATATACACTGATAATTAAGAAGCCACGTAGTTGAAGGTTCTACTACAAACACACACCACCACCACCACCACAGTTTGGGACCAACAATATTGCCACATAAACTAACTTCCTACAGTTAAAAAGATGAGAGTCAAGAAGATTGCTGTCTTCCATTTCATTGTATCCTTCCAGCAAAATACGGTTTGATAATTCCATGACAAAAAGGCCAAATTTCAGTCAAACAAACACACACACACACACACACACACACACACACACACACACACACACACACACACACACACACACACACACACACACACACGCACGCGCGCGCGCACACACACTATTAGACTATACATCCATAATGCAATGACCGTCCATATTCGTGTGCATTATATTCGCCTCGACTGTAAAAGCAAGACGAAGGCTGCCACCACACCAGACGCACCTCCTCTCCTATCACTACACCTGAAGCACCCCTTACAAGACATCATGCGACCAGTAAGTACTCTCTCATTACTTTCTCTAACTCTCCAAGGCCTCAACTTTACACGCCCACACACTCCCACATACAGTACTTATGACGCCTGACGCCTCTCTCCTCAGCTGACATTCTTGCTGGTGATGACCATAGTCCTGATGGTGGTGGTGGTGGTGCAGGCCATGCCCAGCCCCTTCCCATCCGCAAATCCTAAACCTGCTGCTAACCCCCAGTATGGGTTTGAAGTTCCGGATTATTTCAGGGGTTATCATCACAACCAACATCACCCCTACCACTACCACCACTACCACAACCACCACCACCCCCACAATAATAGACACCACGCAGCTGCTTATGGCTTTGGGTTCTACAAGCGGTAAAATACAGTAACGGAGGTGAAGGGGGATAGTGAGTCTACAGCACTTTCAAGGTTATCCCTACTGCAGTCCAACACAACTCCCGTCCACCACCATCACCACCTCAGCCAGGAATCAGGAACAAGAATCAGAACAAGAATGTGAATGTCAATATATGTGTGTTTATTCAAGTGTGTAAATGTAGGAGACTTTTAAGAGAGTGTACCTTCAATAGGGTCAGCCAATGATACTATTGTTATTATAAATGTTATTTGTTATATCATTATTATGTTTATGATGTTTTTTTTATGTAATCAAATGTTATAACAATTTGGTAAAATGAATATATATATATATATATATATATATATATATATATATATATATATATATATATATATATATATATATATATATATATATATGTTGTGCTCAATAGGGATAATTGCTCATTAACGTTAATGGGCAAGGGCATTTTGCCCATTAATCGTAATGGGCAGATGGGACTGCCCACTTGTAATAACTTGCCCATTAACGCTAGTGGGCAACGAGTAACGTTAATAGCCAAATTTAGAGGTTAGGTTATGTTAGGTTAGTTTAGGTTAGTTTAAGTTAGGTTATGTTATGTTATGTTATGTTAGGTTAGGTTAGGTTAGGTTAGGTTAGGTTAGATTAGGTTAGGATAAGTTAGCTTAATGGGCAACAAAATGTCCATTAATGTTAATGAGCAACTTGGCTTGCCCAGTAAGAAATACACTGCCCATTAACGTTAATGTGCAATTATCCCTATTGAGCACAACATATATATATATATATATATATATATATATATATATATATATATATATATATATATATATATATATATATATATATATATAAATCACTTTTAATAATTTTTTCTTTAGTTTACTTTTTATTATTCTAAAAATAAATCAATAAATAAGATTTCATAATAAAGGATACGATATTAATGTGGTTAAGAATATACCGTGAATGCCTTCAAGCAACATTGAGAGAGAGAGAGAGAGAGAGAGAGAGAGAGAGAGAGAGAGAGAGAGAGAGAGAGAGAGAGAGAGAGAGAGAGAGAGAGAGAGAGAGAGAGAGAGAGAGAGAGAGAGAGACGGAGAGAGAGAGAGAGAGAGACGGAGAGAGAGAGAGAGAGAGAGACGGAGAGAGAGAGAGAGAGAGAGAGAGAGAGAGAGAGAGAGAGAGAGAGAGAGAGAGAGAGAGAGAGAGAGAGAGAGAGAGAGAGAGAGAGAGAGAGAAAAAAAAATTATCTGTGTTTTAGAGTCAGCATGTTGGCAGGCGGTGTGGTGGGCGAGTATGAGTGTTGGGTGTTGGGTGGGTAAGGTGGGTATTAGGGTGTGTGCAAGAGAGAAGTGAATAAGAATGGCAGACAGACACACACACACACACACACACATTATTACACTATACATCCATAATGCAATGACCGTCCATATTCGTGTTCATTATATTCGCCTCGACTATAAAAGCAAGACGAAGGCTGCCACCACACCAGACGCACCTCCTCTCCT
>JAPQNM010000040.1:4762306-4774806 GCA_029783475.1 Metacarcinus magister
TGCTGGGATTTCCACTCACCTGCACCACACATATTATCACTTGACATGCAAATCAAACTCCTATTTCCCAAAACATGCGACGTACTTCTATTATCATTTTTTTTTTATCTATTTGTGGGGACTGCTTTGTTCTTCATTTCTTACCGATGTATGTACCTTTCCGAAATCATGGTAAAAAATCCGTCACTTAGCGTATTTGGGGAATGAAAATAGGTACCGTTCATAAATTTCAGCACCGAAAGATCAGGATATGGTAAATACGTAGGTGTTAAAAGGTTAAGAGGACAGCCACATAATATTTGATCAACATTTTGCAGAATTGATGTTCCCTACAACCTTGAGACACCGTTTGTACCCAGACATTCACTCTCCACCACACACCTAACTAGCGGGGGACAGTAACCTGATACAGAAACGTTAAACTTCCACAACACGACAGACTAGAATGACTGAAATTAAACCTTGGCATTATAATTAAAGTACGAAACCTTACATTTGCACGCCCACGCCCACGCCCTCGACCACGCCCTCTCACGTGCAGGTGTTGGTCGTGCCCTGACGTACGTACCACCTTCATGCCTCGTCCGTACAGCCACGTGCATGACCCAACCATTGATGACTAACATTGATGCGTTGGAATTTCCGAGGTTTCGGTTTCATAAATAACAATTGTCTCTTCCTCCTCCTCTTCTTCCTTCTTCTCCTCCTCTTCCTCCATCACTAGAAAATCTAAGAGTTATATACTTTTGGCTAGGAATTATGTGGAAATGACCAAATGTTTCCTTAATGGCATAGCAACTCAGGTATGGGGAGGCGGTGGTGCAGTGGTCAGCGTTCGGGCATGGGAGCTGCCATACTGTCCTCAGACGGGACTTACAACGTTAATATGCGTCTGAGGCTGTAGCAGTAATAAGCCTCATTCGAGGCGTCACTATAAAAATGATAAAACCTACACCAAATAACAGGCGAGGCAAGTCCATCTGTGCCTCCATATGCCTACTGGTGCCAACGGTTAATGATAGAGAAAAAAAAATACATAAGATATCATATAATGTGTGTTAGGATAATGTGAGGAATGCAGCTCGACGGAGATAAATGACAGGAAATACGTTGGGTTTACTTACATGAGAGTAAACTAACAGAACAAATGAGAGGTTTATTCCTCTAACGAAAACAACACTCAGCCTATCAACTCGAAGAAGTACACTTAATACACAAGCAAATACGTTCGAATAAAGATAAGAGTAAAACTTAGAAATACAGTGTAGATGGAAGTGAAGGGGTGAGCATACATGACGGGCTATAAGGCGTTCATAACCGATAGAAAATAAAGTTCTATCCCTGCTTCAAGAAGTGGCATCCAACATCTGTATCAAACTAACGTATAAGCCAAGAGAAAATAGCAACAGGGAAGAATTGAACACGACAAGAATGAAAGGATGAAAGTGTTCTTCAAAAATAACATTTACCCATTATATGAATGTTGTTAATGGATGAAAGAAATTATGCAGAACAATTACAAAGCAGCTAAAGGAAAAACTCTGTGATATTATAAAGTAATACTGACACTTAATACTTGAGGTCAACAAGTTTCAACACACTCTCAGGCACTACACCAACGAGTCTTCTTCACTTACACGCAGAAGATGTTGTTTTCAAAATCATCGCCAAAAATATGTGAATATGTATAGGAGAACACAATAAGAGAGAACACAATAAGGGTTCATCCAAAATAATAAACATAAAGAAAACAAAATCTGACGACGGGAATTACCGGGCGAGCCGATCCCGTTGTTGAGCCTGACTATAAAAGAAGGAGGAAGCCTCCTGCTACACCAGACGCAGCTCCTCCTCTCACCACAGCTGAACCTTCCCTCACTCAGAATCATGCGAGCAGTAAGTATCCTCAACTTGCTTACCCTTGTTTGTCAACACCTCGGTCTGACATCACTTACAGACAAGTGTTAACCAGGGTACTCATGACGCCTTTCTCCCTCAGCTGACACTTCTCCTGGTGGTGACCGTGGCCCTGACGGCACTAGTGGTGGTGCAGGCCATGCCTGAACCTATCCCTTACCCGAACCCTGACGCCCTGCCTGTCGCTGTTGCTGTCCCTGACCCTAGCAGGCGGGGATATGGAGGCTATGGAGGCTACGGAGGCCACGGAGGCTACGGAGGCCACGGAGGCTATAGTGGTGGTTACGGAGGTGGCCACTACGGAGGCCACCACGGAGGCTACCACCGTCCCTCCGGCCACTACCACCACCACCACCACTGATCTGTCCACCTACCACTGAGGTGCACACATTATGGCAAGCCTTCAAGTGTTCAAGGCTTTAGCTGCGACACCACAACAAACACACATCTTCACCTCCTTCACCACTTTTCTTTACCAAACTGACACTGTGATTCACGTTCGCCGTTTCTCTGCCTTTTTACAGAAAATAAATGATACCAATACTGTATTTGCGTATAATGTTGATTCAACCTTCCTTCATAATCCACGAATCTGTGTTCGGATTTGTCATGTCACCAAATTACAGTCTAGAGTCTAGAGTCTAAAGAAAAGTAAACCTTTTGGAGGCCGGCTCAGACTCCTCCTTCAAAGCTGCAGGAAACCTAAGGTAAGATGAAGAGGTGTTTCATGTATTGACTTAAGATAATGTAAGTGTAATACTTTTCACAGGAAGAAAAATTAAAGAATAAACAAGATATGTCTGAGCACACACGTGGCTTACAAGTACTACCACGTTCCAGTAAGATGAGAAGCAGCATCAAGACGGACACTCAAAGGTTCAAAAGGAAAGTAAAAAAGACAAAACCTTTTGAAGAAGAGTGAATGCATCCTTCTGAACACCGTTTTGCGTATGAATCTGACTTGCGTATGTGAGTCGCGTATTCAGGGAAAAGGAAGACCGGATGTCTGAACACTCATACGGCTGGTGTCTCAGAACACGTCATTCCATACAGACTGACGGGACCAAAAACAACAGATTGTGTTGGCGCAGCAACAATATGGTTACATGGTGTGGTGGCGAAGGAATTTTTTTTTTGTGAGAGTGTGTGTGTGTGTGTGTGTGTGTGTGTGTGTGTGTGTATGTGTGTGTATGTGTGTGTGTGTGTGTGTGTGTGTGTGTGTGTGTGTGTGTGTGTGTGTGTGTGTGTGTGTGTGATTCATTCACCTTGGTCTGGAGTATCACGCGCTGGACTCGTGATCGTCAGCCATTACCCTCTCCGAAAGAGCTCAGAGCTCATAGAGACGGATCTATGGGTAAGGCTGAGATCTCTCACACATCACACACAGCCATCCCCTTGCTCAAAGGGGACAGTAACCACTCCCTATCAGTGAAAAATCTTTAGCGACCTGAACGGGATTCCAACCCACGTCTTGCCGGGTAGCAGGCGGGGACTTTCACCACTGACCCACGGGAGAGTGTGTGTGTGTGTGTGTGTGTGTGTGTGTGTGTGTGTGTGTGTGTGTGTGTGTGTATGTGTGTGTGTGTTTATATATATATATATATATATATATATATATATATATATATATATATATATATATATATATGTATATATTTATATTTATATATATGCCCTAGAGCGTGTATAACAATCACTCGCCAAGGAAACAATTACTCAGTAATAAGACATTGATATTAAACCTTAGACACTGAAAGCTCAAAATACCATGAATGCAGGAAATATTGTATGTTCAGTAATGTTGGAATGCCAATATTACGTTTGATGTTCATCTACAACAACGAAGGATGTGTTTAAAACCTTGTGAAGGGAGACTATCGTAGCAGCTTCAGCTTCATTTTCATACGTGAACACTGATTCGTTTCAAGTTTGGAGTCAGATTAACGAGTGACAAGTATGTGACCCAAACACCACATAGACACGCTCCTGGGACTTGGCTGAGACTTTGACCATCTCTGGTGCTCTCTTCTCCAGAGTCACCCGTCCCTTCCAGTCCCTCCAGTCGGTTAAGTCGCTGCCGTGACCCCGAGTCAGGTCAAGCACGACACGTTCTGCACTCCGTTCAGGACCTTGAGGCGACGGTATACTGTTGCAGAGGAACCAATCAGAGGAACAAACCACCAACAAACACCTTGCATTGGAGTGTCTTTACTTGTCATACCTACACACTGCTACACCTCCCTGGTAACCGTAGTGCTGCCGGCATCCTCACAGTAACGAGTGCTACTTGTTACTGTGTATATAGTGATGGCACCTTTAGAAGTGAAGGTGTTACTTCTCATTTGTATTCTATCCCTGACAACAACATCGGTGAAGCTCCAGCTGGATACGATGCAACGGAATCTCTAGTCACCTACCGCCCCACGACGGCCCATGATTCTTATCCTCGGTAAATAAAGAAATTTGATTGTAGTTCTGGATTAGTGAAATACTGGATTATATTTCTTCTGATATTATTTATTCAATTCATGTTGCGAAAGAGTTAATCCATCGAGGTGGAAGATTGATGTTGGTAGTGGTGGTGGAAGCAAGTCCCCTTCTTGTAGCGGGCAAAACTTTGGAGGATTAAGATGCTTTATTGGAAACATGAAGATGTTCCCAATAGAAGTATTGTCTTCCTTTTTCGGGTGTGTTTGTTTCCTTTACTGAACACATCAGTGATACTTGCGAATGTGGACGCTGCTGACGCCACGAGGATACGGGCGGGGATTGTGTCCACGGTGCCCGCCATATGAGCTGCTGTGTCTGCCATAATAACTTCCGTATCGCCTGCCAGGTTCAGGGAAGGCCTCAGGGTCAGGGAAGGCCTCGGGGTCAGGGAAGGCCTCGGGGTCAGGCAAAGCAACAGGGTCTGGGTCTGGGATAGGTTCAGGCATGGCCTGCACCACCACCAGTGCCGTCAGGGCCACGGCCACCACCAGCAAGAGTGTCAGCTAAGGGGGAGAGGCGTCATGAGTACCGTGGTTAACACTTGTCTGTAAGAGATGTGGCTGCGTCAGACCGAGGTGCTGACGAGCCACGGTAAGCAAGGGAAGGGTACTTACTGATCGCATGATGCTGAGTTTAGCTGTGTAGAGAGGATGAACTGAGTCTGGTGAGCTGGTACCCTCCCTCCTCCTTTTATAACTGGCCAGCACAAACCTCGTTCACCTGGTAGAGTTTCAGGTCCGGTAATTCCCGTCGGTTTTCTTGTGTAAGTTTGATCTTTTTTGTCTCATAAACCTCTTGGGTCTTCCATATTATTTTTTTCTTGGTAACTTGATCAAAAAAAGTGTCCCCAGCGGATACCTGCAGAAGGGTTGTTGCTGTGCCGCCTCAAGGTCTGCTGGATATTGTATTTTATAACAATAAGAATACATGGGTGCAACTTCTTTTTTTTGTACCGGTATTCCAGAAATGCTTTATGTTTCCTCGATTTATAGATGGACTGAGTGTGTCTTGTTTTTTTTTATGCTGTGAGTCTTCTGTTTTTGTTTGTCTTGCTCATGTTTCAAAATATTCTCATGCCACTCGTCAGGCCGGTGATGATGCAGTAACCTTTCCAATAGTTGTCTTCACTTAGCTGATCACAGTTTGTTTCAAGTATCATTCATTTTACATTTGCTAATCGCTTATCAATTGCATTGTTCTGCATGCCTTAGATCAACGATCCCCAAACCGTAGTTTGCAGCGACAGGAACCTTATCATGTAGCCCGCTGAGATACCTTGGAAATTTAAATTGTACTTATTTCTCTTTATTTAATTGAAAACAAATGTTATCGAACAGACTCGAGATTGTCGTTCACCAACAGGTAGCGACATATAGCGAGGAGTGGCTGTCCCGAGGCGACACGTCAATCACCTCGGGACAAGTTAGGCAATAGCGTTCGTGTTGACAAACAGGACAAGAAAAGTGAGGTTTGTCCTCTACCTCAACGACCTGTCACACTGGTCTGTAGGCCAGCCGTAACCTGACCGACACCATACTGTGCCTCCTCACCGTAAGGCCCCGACGATGATACTTGATTATATGGGAGCGGAGGGCCTCGTAGTGCTTGATGGAGACACTGACGGATCTGTAGCAGCCTCTCAGATGTCTTGTGGGTAGGAAGATGGCAACGCAGGCCTACAACAAATAGTATGAGAGGAAGGGTGGGCCATGGACCAGTGCCACGAAGAGCCAGGCTACAGGCTGCCTTGACTTTGTTGTCGACCGTATCAATCCATATAACTCCAACATATGAAGATGTCTACATAATATTGTACTACCAAACCACGTTCGCTAACCAGAGCAAACAAATATATAGGATGCGTTGGACTACAGGACGACATTTAGGTTTCATAGAAGAAAGAGCATGAAAGGGAGATTGAAAGTCACGTATATGTCAATACGGATCAGACTTAACACCATATTCACATCATTTGTTTCTTATTACCGAGTCACCGATCACGAGCCATGTGTAGAGCAACAAATGGAGAATGTTGTTGTTGTTATGAGATGGTAGGTTTGGCTACGGTGACAGAGGTCACGGACATTGTAGAGGTGGATGGACAGCAGGACTCAGGCGGTTGGAAAAACTTTTTTTTTAAATTATCGCCAAAAAAAAGAAAGGAAATCCCAAGAGCGTATCTCCCCGCAAAAAAATTAAAAATTAAATAAAATCTGACGACCGGAATTACCGGAATTGAAGCATGGCGAGCCGATCCCAGATGAGGTGAACCTTGTTGAGCCTGCCTATAAAAGAAGGAGGAAGCCTCCTCGCACACCAGACGCAGCTCCTCCTCTCACCACAGCTGAACCTTCCCTCACTCAGCATCATGCGAGCAGTAAGTATCCTCAACTTGCTTACCCTTGTTTGTCAACACCTCGGTCTGACATCACTTACAGACAAGTATTAACCAGGGTACTCATGACGCCTTTCTCCCTCAGCTGACACTCCTGCTGGTGGTGGCCGTGGCCCTGACGGCACTAGTGGTTGTGCAGGCCATGCCTGAACCTATCCCTGACCCGAATCCTGACGCCCTGCCTGACCCTGTCGCCGTCCCTGACCCTGGCAGGCGGCGATATGGCTACGGAAGCCACGGTAGCCACGGAGGCCACGGAGGCAGCTACGGAGGCCACCACCACCACCACCACGGACAATACCGCACTTATAGGCGTCCACAAAGCCACGTGCACTACACCACCTACCACTGAGGCGCACACAAGTAACGGACAAGACATGAAACCTGCAAAACAAGTCTTCAAGTGTTCAAGGCTTTAGCTGCGACACCACCACAAACACACATCTTCACCGCCTTCACCACTTTTCTTCACCAAACTGACACTGTGATTCACGTTCGCCGTTTCTCTGCCTTTTTACAGAAAATAAATGATACCAATACTGTATTTGCGTATAATGTTAATTCAACCTTCCTTCATAATCCACGAATCTGTGTTCGGATTTGTCATGTCACCAAATTACAGTCTAGAGTCTAGAGTCTAAAGAAAAGTAAACCTTTTGGAGGCCGGCTCAGACTCCTCCTTCAAAGCTGCAGGAAACCTAAGGTAAGATGAAGAGGTGTTTCATGTATTGACTTAAGATAATGTAAGTGTAATATTTTTCACAGGAAGAAAAATTAAAGAATAAACAAGATATGTCTGAGCACACACGTGGCTTACAAGTACTACTACGTTCCAGTAAGATGAGAAGCAGCATCAAGACGGACACTCAAAGGTTCAAAAGGAAAGTAAAAAAGACAAACAACCTTTTGAAGAAGAGTGAATGCATCCTTCTGAACACCGTTTTGCGTATGAATCTGACTTGCGTATGTGAGTCGCGTATTCAGGGAAAAGGAAGACCGGATGTCTGAACACTCATACGGCTGGTGTCTCAGAACACGTCATTCCATACAGACTGACGGGACCAAAAACAACAGATTGTGTTGGCGCAGCAACAATATGGTTACATGGTGTGGTGGCGAAGGAAATTTTTTTGTGTGTGTGTATTCACTACGGTCTTGAGGATCACGTGTAGTGCGTGTGTATGTATGTGTGTGTGTGTTATTCATCTTAGTCTGGATGATCACGCGCTGGACTCGTGACCGTCAGCCTTTACCCTCTCCGAAAGAGCTCAGAGCTCATAGAGACGGATCTATGGGTAAGGCTGAGACCTCTCACACACAGGTTAGAGTAAAGTCTTCTTGAAACCTGAATGCCTTGGCCTAAATATCTTGGTTATCCCCTTTAATGGCGATATAAACCAGATGTATAAATTTATAGTTCAAGGGTTTGGAAAATCTAAAAACTCTAAATCAATGTTACAAAGTTTACGAATGAACGAAATGACAAGTAAAGAACTTACGAACAAGATGTTTAGGAAATTGCAATCGCTACTTGCATTATCCACTTCTCTCCCTTCCATGATATACCATAAACTTCAAATTTTCATTACTAGCAAAGAAAGAAATGGTTTCGTAACATCAGAATTGTAAGATAATGATGGAACTCTGAGGAAAGAGACAAGTGTCACTTTCTGTCAGTCACCATCACCATCATTAAAGTAAATTTTGAACTCATCTTCGACAAAATAAGGCGCTTGGAGAAAAGAACAAAATGTCAAATGATGTTCAGTATATTTTATTCTTAAAAAAATATTACTTTTCGAGAAAATCACTAAGCCTTACACAGCTACCGGTCAGGAGGCAAAGGCTTGGTTGTTATTCTTTCCTCAAAGTGTTTCTTGAATAGTTTCGTGGCAGAGAGTGAATCCTTAGCCAGTCTGATCCAAGTGGCACATGTTATCCCCAGTAATGGCCGTGACCGTGGCCGCCGTGGTGGTGGTGGTGGTGGCCGTAACCGTGGCCGTGCCCGTGGTGGTGGTGGTGGCCATGGTGGTGATGACCCCACCCACCACCCCAGCCTCCGCAGCCCCCATACCCACACGGGTCAGCTGAAGGGTCGGGGAGAGCCTCAGGGTGTGCCTCAGGGTGGGCGTCAGGGTGAGCGTCAGGGTGGGCTTCTGCAAGAGCTAGTGGGTATGGCAGGGCGTGGGCCACCGCTAGGCAGACCACCACCATCACTAACACACAAAACTGCAAGAAAAAAATAATTCAATATTTAATCAAGAACCTCTCTAACTGTACATGTCAAGGTGTTGATATCTTAATCTATCAAATTACATGACGAAACCAGTTATGAATTATTTAGTTACAGGACAAATTGCTGTTTTTTTCATATTTTAAAACACACAAAATTCAAACACACCTTACATCCCAAAGGTGTAAAGTATGGTGGTGGATGGAGAGAAAAAAAACCACACAAGTTAATCATCCCATCAAGTATTGCAGTTGTCATCTCCCTACTATACAGGATCTGACATTGACCAGATACACTGTGATGTTTAACTGGTTCCTTCACCATTACAGTACTACATCTAATAACCACCATGCCTGTATCACCCATTATACTATATGACAAGATTCGTTAGTCCACAGGTAGGCTTAAACACTCACCTTCATGATGTAGTCTTGGGGATTCAAAAGACTTCTGTTCTAGGAGGTCTCCGTCGCCTCCTTTTATACCCGCTGCGCATGGGGTCGCTGACGTGCGTTGCTCCCCCGCTGAGTCACTTTTCTAAACATTGACGGAAACAGCCACGTAACGCTGCTGCTGCTTTTGTACCAGGACATATTTGTGTCTATATATCTTTACTGGGGAAAATATACTGTAAATGTGCGAGGATAATTCACGGCTGGAGCAAAACTCGTGATTAATCCTTCTGTTCACTATGTTGATGAGAGGATAAATGAGGGTGATGAGGATAGGGAAGACATTTTTAAGCAGTGTTTAGTCAAGATATGAACGGAGGGAGAGCTGCTCAACTCTTACACTGTGCATTATAAACATGTTTTGACTCCTCTAAAAGCGTGAAGAAGGAAATTACAGTAACGAGGCGTGCAAGTCGTTTTCCTTTCTTCAATGCATCTCCTTTTAAGTCGCAGGACACAATACTAAACGAGTCAAAAAACCTATTACTTATAATCTGGTGAGTTGCATAGACTTAGTGTTCCTCGTTCCGTTCCCTCCCCTTGTGAAACTCAACAGACGGAGATTCTGAATGCAAGTAAGTTAATCCCTTTGTGCGGTTTTGAAGGCGCCAGTGTACGTAGGTTGTCGATCCGTAAGGTGACTGTAGAAATGCCAGGGTGTTCAGTGACCCCAAGGGATTCCAAGGCCAAGGGCGACGTGAGACAAACGATTTAAAGGGAAACATCACACGGCGTGGTCTTTAAGTTTTCTCTTTCAAGTTTCCCTTTCTTTATCTCTTTCTGTGTCTCTGTCTCTGTCTGTCTCTATGTCTCTTTTTTTTCTTTTCTCTAGCACTCTGTCAAATATTCAACATACTTAGTTGCTCGTATTGCACCATCTACTTTTTTTTCAATTAACTGCATTAGTAAACTTTCGCTCTCTCTGTCCCTCTCTCTCTCTCTCTCTCTCTCTCTCTCTCTCTCTCTCTCTCTCTCTCTCTCTCTCTCTCTCTCTCTCTCTCTCTCTCTCTCTCTCTCTCTCTCTCTCTCTCTCTCTCTCGCAATTAATTATATTTTTTCTTTTTCATATACTTTGTAATTCTAATTTCCACTTTTCTTTTGTCCTCTATTTATTATTGTTTCGATTAATACGTTCATCAAGGCATCAAATTATTTTATTCAAACAATGATGTAATGTAAATGATAACATAAGATTCAATCATTTCTCTTTCTTTCACCTGTGTAAGGAGTCTGATATGTGGTGTGTGTTTGAATAATAATGATAATAATAATAGACGGTTTATTAGGAAATGCAGCCATAAGGTGAAAATATACATTTTAAAATTGCTTAATTCTAAATGTGAGGAGTGGAAGACTTTGTTTCTTCTTTACATGAGAGTATTCAGACAAAATGTTGGCATAGTGATAGGTGGGTCAGGTCAGGTCCGCTTCGCAATCCTATCCACCCGGTGCCGTGAGGTGACGGTGGTGTAGCACCTTGGAGGCCGGGGATGGCCTCGAGCCAGGGTTAATGGCATCGCCTTCAGGTGTTGGAGAAGGTGCCACCTGTAGGAGGCCGACGTCTACGAAGCAGCTGACATAGGGTGATGACTGAAAGTGCAGGTGTAGGTGGTGGATAGAGGTACAGCCGTGGGTGGTGACTGGAAGTGGTGCAGTTGTTGGCGGGAAGGTGATGGTTCGGAAGAGATTAACAGGCCTGGATTAGCACCGATAGCCCTCCTTTCTGTCCCAGCCAGTGAGGTCAAGACTCGTCCGCCCACTCGGTTTTCATTGTTATAGTTCTTAAATTTTCTTCCTTATGCTTTAAGTTTCTGTGTGTATGCGTGTGTGTGTGTGTGTGTGTGTGTGTGTGTTTGTGTGTGTGTGTTTGCGTGTGTGTGTTTGCGTGTGTGTGTTTGCGTGTGTGTGTGTGTGTGTGTGTGTGTGTGTGTGTGTGTGTGTGTGTGTGTGTGTGTGTGTGTGGTCTTGTATTCTATTGCTTTTTGTGTGTATGTACAGTCCCCTGGAATCTGTACAAGACTCTCCCTAACCTTAACACTGATCGCAGGGAAAGTATACCAGGCTCTTCCTAACCAAAATACCGAATCAGGCGACATATGTCACCTCCTTTTTCATGGGATCTGTCATTAGCTGACCTCCAGTGACCCGTCCTTCATCTTAATCCTCAAAAAATCCTCCTCTCTCTCTCTCTCTCTCTCTCTCTCTCTCTCTCTCTCTCTCTCTCTCTCTCTCTCTCTCTCTCTCTCTCTCTCTCTCTCTTTTATTTAAACAAAGTTAACATAACATATATATAGGTGGATTATAAAGGATATATAAATGTTACATGAGGCTAGCTAAAGAGGCCCTCCTTCGGGAGAGCTTCTATCTAAAAGCTAGCCTGTTTCTGGATGGAGATGCACACAATGTTGTTGTTGTTGTTGTTGTTGTTGTTGTTGTTTTTTTTTTTTTTTTTGTTTTAATGCACTTAAGGAGGGTGTGTGCGACACCATGAGTGGGCCGCTGCCTTCACTTGCTGAGTTGTCATTTCATGGACTAGAACGTCAGCTTTAAAGGCATTCCACAGTGTTGCTGTGGCCCAGGTGAAGGCGCGTTGACAGCTGGCTGTGTGGGTCCGCGGGACATCCAGGAGGAGATCACTTGACACCACCGTCCTCGTGATGTGCTGGTATCTCCTCCATGGGACCCTCAGGGCTGTCAAGTGCGATGTGTGCTTCACCTGCGCCTTGTGCAGCACTGTGAGGGCACCAACTCTTCTCCGGTGCTCCAGGCTGTCCAATTGACAGGCGGGACCGGGAGTGTCGTGTTGGCGCTGGTATTGCTGTTGTGGCTGCAGTTGTTGTTGCCACTGTCCTTGCTGTAGCTGTTGTCCTGCTGCTGCTGTCGCCTCTGCTGCTGCTGCTGCTGTCGCCTCTGCTGCTGCTGCTGCTGCTGCCGCCGATACTGCTGCCGCTGACGCTGCTGGCGCTGCCCCTGGTGGTGGGGTTGTGACTGTTGTAGCTGCTGCTGGTCACGG
>JAPQNM010000040.1:4792306-4794806 GCA_029783475.1 Metacarcinus magister
ATCTATCCCTCAAAACTAATAAATAACTCCACCTAGCATAACTTTATCCAATCTTCTCTTAAAACTTGCTATTGACTCTGCACTCACTACCTCATAACTAAGTCTGTTCCAATCATCAACTCTCCAATTTGCAAACCAGTTCCCTCCCATTTCTTTATTATATCTACACTTTTCCAGCTGAAACCCATTACTTTTCGTTCTATCCTGTTTGCTTACCATAAAAATATTATATATATCCACTTTTTTTTCTTCTTCACGGGTACCACGATTCCCATTCCCATTCCCATGCAATGCCTCAAAACATCATAAGGTAGACAGTGCTATAAAAGAGACAGTAAACACGACATTCAGTTTTTTTTTTTTTTTTTATCTTCTTACCCGTGGCGCTGGTAGGCTTCAAGGAGACCTTAGATGGTTGGCCTCCGCCCGTTAGTAGCGCGGGTTAGATTTTTTAATTGACGCTTTGTTTCTTCTTATTGATAGGCTCATGCTGCCAGCGGAAGCTCCTCGCGCATATAACGTTGCAGTCCCGGCGAGGATGGTGTTATGGCAGCATGTGGGTGATCTTAGGCCACTCGGCGGTAGTATCGAAGAAAAATGGCCAGCCCGTACCGAGGCTCGAACGCGGGACCCTGAGCTGGTATACCCGACTGCTAGCCACTAGGCCACTCCTAGGCTGAAGTTACCTGTTATTTCGACTTTACGTGAACTCCAGTAAGAACGAAACAAGTGATGTAAGCTATAGGATTTTTTTCATTTTTTTGTTATCTCTCTCTCTCTCTCTCTCTCTCTCTCTCTCTCTCTCTCTCTCTCTCTCTCTCTCTCTCTCTCTCTCTCTCTCTCTCTCTCATGCACTGCATTCAAAGGGAAGTGTTAATATTACCTATAAATACTTTGAGGAAAGGTTGTAAAGGATATGGTGTGTGTGAGGGGGGGAGGGCGGGGGGGGAGGCGGTGGCCTAGTGGCTAGCGGTCGGGCATACCAACTTAGGGTCCCGAGTTCGAGCCCCGGCACGAGCTGACCACTTTTATTTGCGAATACCGTCGAGTGGCCTAAGATCACCCACATACTGCCATAACACTATCCTCGATGGGACTGCAAAGCTATATGCACGAGGAGCTTCCACGGCTGCATGAGCCTCTCACTAAGAAACGAGGCGTCACTTAAAAAATCTAACCCGCGGTACTAACGGGCGGAGGCCGACCATCTAAGTCCCCCATTAAGCCTACCGGCGCCACGGGTAAAAGATAAAAAAATAAGAATAATAAATGTGTGTGCGTATGTGTGTATGTATGTATACATGTGTATATTAATTGTCTATTCGCCAACTTAAAAACACAAACACATTGCTTGATACAATTCCATTAGGTTCATTCCATTTCAACATAATAAAACACAAGGTAATGTGCTGGTTTTATTTTGGAAGAAAAGAAATAAAAAAAAAGGTATTTCCCCTTACGAAAATTTAGGTGTACTAAGAACACAATCCTCCATTAGTGTATTTTTGTTTCCTTTTGTCAGTGTGCTAGCGTGTTCTCAGGTGATTTCCATCCCTTAAGCCCCTTGAGGTGGAATTCGTAAGTCTTCCTTCTCAAATTTGTGTGGAGTTTGCCATCGTCGTTGCCATTGTCGTCCGGAAGTGAATTCAAGTAATTTAACCCCAGTGGCCGTGGTGGTGGTGGCCGTGGTGGTGGTGGTGACCGTGGCCGTGACCGTAGCCCCAATGCGGGTCAGCCGATGGGTCAGGGTAGGCCTCAGGATTAGGTCCAGCGAGGGCAGCAGGGTCTGGCAGGGCATAGACCGCCACCAGGCAGGCCATAGCCACCATCAAGAATAAGTAGAACTGTGGAATAGTGAGGAGCTAGATGTCACTCATGCAAAATGTGTATAATTCTTCAATACTATATACGACGACATGAATAGCAACTCAAAGTATAGCAATGGTTTAGTAAGATAAGACTTTCTTCTATTACAAACTCAAGATAAAGAAGATCATGGCTGTACTCACCTTCATGTTGTAAAAGAAGACGAGGTGAGCTGTGTGTGGGCTTCCAGGACTCTGTTGAGGGCGTGAGGCGACGCTCTGTTTTATACCCGAGACCAGGACAGCCACCTCATGTCTCCTTCGGCCCGAATCATCAAGGTAAACATTGCATGGCATGATCAAATATTTGGCCAAAAACCAGGGGACTCCACCCTCACACGATCCCTAGTGACATCGAACGAACAGACTGCATAGAATAAAATCAATGCAATCAGGCCACAAACGATACGATAATGTACTTGTTAACGTATTAAATGAAACCATGTGAAGCTTTTACTTTAGTTTCCGGCGCAAGGAGGCTGAAAGGGAGACCAAATAAGATGGAAACCGAGAAACATTAGCTGATAATTACTGTTCCGCAGTAGTCTCGTATTTGGAAACATTGAGAGTCATTCAACAAAGAGCGTTTCAGATTAATCCTTCCTGTTCTCACTCGACGAAATTTTAAATGTTTT
>JAPQNM010000040.1:4797306-4804806 GCA_029783475.1 Metacarcinus magister
TGAAATAGGTAATTATAGCTTCTAGACACGTGTATGAACTTATCAGTAATATGCATGCCACAGTTGCAATGTTAGTACTTAATCCTAACTCTGAAGGATCGTGAATACAGCCCAGAATGACATTCTTCTAAGGCCAGACACACTCCCTTATCTTCCCCTTATCACCTTATAACGAGGTGACCAGACTGTGCTTACCTCGCTCCACACAGGGATGTCCCTGCAAACTTCTATGTCCTTCCTCGCTAGTCAGTGCAACACGATCCTCAGATATCCAAGAACACTCACTTAACACCGTTCACTGATCCCACGACACGTGTTGAGGCAAAACTTAGTGCAAAGGAAGAGCCAATCACACACTCATCACACTGTCTCGTTTATTTGGTTAAGTTCGGCTCATCCGAATTCGACACTAGGTATCGTAGCTCATGAACAGATTAAGTTATATCTATTCAGAAAAAAATAAAAGAGAAACATGTGCCAGTAATTTATTGTCATTAAATTCATAATGCGTCAAACGAAAAATATTAAATATTACGTAAGTTTCCTCGCGGACATCGGCAGCAAACAAGTTTTTGCACCGCCTTAAATAAACACAATTAATGCTTGCATTTTATCTTCAGGCTACTTGATAATATTCTTTACTTAAAATTATCATTTTTTTTTTCTCTCCAGAGAAGGATGTGATTCTAGCCTAGCCACCCAACAGGAAACAGGACCGAGATGGTGTGTATGAGCCGAGTAGGTTGTGTAGGCTGTGGTGAGGACTGCACGCTACCCACACCACCCACCAACACCTCATCTATTAATGCAGTTTCGTATCATACAAATACCCATAACTTACGTAGGAAAATAGAATGTTTATGTCTATGTCGATGGTGTAGTGGAATGTAATATACACCAAAGCTATTTTTCTGGCTGACGCTGGAAATTACTTGCCAAGCAGAGTTTAACAATGTAGTGTGTGTCTGTGTGTGTGTGTGTGAGTGATGGTCATTATAAAAACTCATTACTGATACAAATAACAAATGATTCCATTTGAGAGCACAGTATTAGCTCAAGTTTATTAACTGAACAATGCCACGCCTTGGAGAAGCAGAGGAACACACGAGGAGCCTTGCAGAAACCCATCATCATCATCATCATCCCAGATTGGAGTAGAGCCACGGTAGGTAGTGGGTCAGCTTGGTGTACACTCCCGGCTTGTTGGGTCTGGCGCACCCGTGGCCCCAACTAGTGATTCCTACGACGGTGTGACGACCTAAGGGAAGGAAGAGGGTAGGGTGGCAGTGAGGAGCCGAGATGGAGGCGAGGACGAATTGGTTGGTGGTTGGTTGTCTATCGTGTCCCCATCTAGGGGTCACACGGGTTTAAACACGCACACTGGTTACGTTCTTTTGTTAAATTTTACCTTATACTATTTTATTTATTATCATATTGTTTTTTTTCACACATAAATGAGGAAATACCAGATAAATAGATATAGATACATAGATAGATAGATGAGAGAGAGAGAGAGAGAGAGAGAGAGAGAGAGAGAGAGAGAGAGAGAGAGAGAGAGAGAGAGAGAGAGAGCGCGCGCCTCCCCCACCACACCCATACACAGCTCCTACCTTCCACGAGGCACACCATGGGTCCCCCTGAGTCCCCTTGGCAGGTGTCCACGCCCCCCTCTAGGTACCCAGCGCAGTACATGCCCGCCGTCAGCCTCACTGGGCCGTACACGTAGTCTGCTTGGCACGTCGACTTCGGCAGGATGGGAAGCAAGGCTGACTGGAGTACTTTAGAGTATCCTGAAGGAGGTGAAAGTGAAGGATACTTAAGGTTGGATAGGATTTTTTTCTTCTACTACTACTACTACTACTACTTTAGCACCACCACCACCACCACATAAGTAGGACCTACATACCCAGCGCAAGGCCCAGACTGCCCCAGCCTGCCACCGTACAGTTGAGGTAAGGCGGGTAGGTCCAGTGGGGCGGCACCAGGCACAGGGGCTGCACTTTGCTGCCGAACCTGAAAGGAAAACAAAGAACACACGCAGGTAATCCAATCAATATCAAAGGAAAAAACTGGGGGAAAAAAATCACCTCTAACTCGCGAATGTGAAGAAAAAATCGTAACTCGCGAAACTCAAGGGAAATTTTCGTGTAACTTCGCGCTTCCTTAACTTAAACAAACCTTTGAGTGCCAACTTCACACCTCGCCTAACACGACTTCCTTAACTTCCTTGTCCTCCTCCCGCGGACTCAGCCAACCAGCCAACCACGGTCAACATTAACCTTCTAGATGTATACTCTGCACACACACACACACACACACACACACACACACACACACACACACACACACACACATTGTATTCCCTGACCTATCCTTTTCCCCTGCGCAGGAATATTACGTTGACCTACTCTATTCCTTTGCCATTCTTCCTCTGTACTCTGAGTAGGGCCACGTCGTTATTGAGGTAAGGTCCCTTGTCGAACTGTGGGTGCATGGCGATGGAGGACACACGGAACTCCTGCTGGCCCTCCTCATCCTCCTGCAGAACCAAGATGAATAACGTTGTAGTAGTAGTAGGAGGAGGAGGAGGAGGAAGAGGAGAAAGAGAGATATGAGGGTGGTAGAGAAGGAGTAATTTACTAAAAACAAAAGTAAATAGATAAAGAAACAATATTTGTAAAGATAGCAACATGTATAACTAACGCACGCACACACACACACACACACACACACACACACACACACACACACACACACACACACACACACACACACACACACACACACACACACACACACACACACACACACCTCGACATGGAAGTCACCGATGCGCAGGATGTACGTGAAAGGTGAGTACTTGCTGACACAATGGGCGGCTGTTATAACCAAGTCCTCACTCATTATGGCGCCTCCACAGCTGTGCTTCGGCCCTGTATTCGTGCGCACGTAAATCGCCACCTGTGAGAGGGACAAAGGCTACTCTAAAGGTGTGTTGCGTATAATTTAGAGACAGCTAAAGGTTTTGGTACTTACATTACCGACAGTGAATCCTTCAAAGAATACGATCGCAAGAAAGAGAAGAAAATAATGTAAGAATATAATCATATGGCCAGTTACAACAAAATGACAATAAATCCGTAAATGACACACACGCTCTTACAAGACATTCATACAAACCACACACAGACCATAAATAAAATCAGATACAAGGAGAGTAACTTTTTAAAAAATCATAAAAACTAATAAATTTCTCACTCGTCTCTGGGATTCAGTATAAAACGCCTTACACAGTCCTACACTAAAGTCCATTATTGTGCATTTAACTTAGAATACAAGAGGGAGGTGTCAGCGTTATGAGGAGGGGGTGCAGGGGTGACGTACCATCCAGGGGTGTGCGCCAGGAGGGGGGGTGTGTCCGTCCACTATCTTGGGCCTCTCCATGATGGGGGTGGTCGGGGTGTCTTCCACTAACCGCCGTCCGCACGTGGCTGGCAGGATGGTGGCTGGTGTGGTGCGGACGGACCCAGCCTCACCTGAGATGGGAACCTGCGGACAGACAGAGGCGTTGAAATCGATCTTCCCTTAAAAAATGTTTGTATAATGGTGAGTGATAACAATGTTATTGAACTTCGGTACTTTCCAGCAGGTGATGTGTGTGTGTGTGTGTGTGTGTGTGTGTGTGTGTGTGTGTGTGTGTGTGTGTGTGTGTGTGTGTGTGTGTGTGTGTGTGTGTGTGTGTGTGTGTGTGTGTGTTTTAAATGGGTTATGTCCTTATGCAAAGAAAGGAAAATAGGATTAGGTAAATAATATCAAAATAGAATGATAAAAACAGCAGCACCTATATAAAGGCATCTGTTGAACTATATAGAGTTTGAAAAGTTCCTTCAATTGTTATATCCTTAAAAGAACTAATAACAAAAACAATAACAATAACAATAATAACAAAAACTCTTCAATATAATAATAAAAAAATTATAAAAAAAATGAGCGCAAATTCTGCATAACTTACTTCTGAGGGCGATGAAACACCATTGTCATCGGATACACACAGTAGACCCACGTCCTCAGTGTGTTCACAGTTGCTGCTTCCCCACGGCATGTGTTGGCAATCATCCACCGAAGACTCGTACCCTATGCAACGCACATCGTCCAGCCAGATCAATCCTGAGCCGGGACCATAAGTGTTGTTTTTGTAGACGTGTGTTGCGCGCGACAACCCCATCATGCGACACAACACCTGGGCGGGAAGTTACGTATCTTACTTACTCTGTACGTACTTACTACTAGTACGTACACGTCCCTCTCAGGCATGTCGATGAGAGGTTCCTTGGGCGTTGAATGCTAGTTTGTGCATCTTTCATGTGGAGAAAATGTTATTGTTCACAGCAACGACCAGAGAACTAACAAGAGCCTTACGTGTCCCTCCTCAAGTCCAAAGTCGTCGTCGCACACGGAGCCCCATATTCCCCTGTAGCGGACTTCCACACGCCCTGCAAACGTCCCTCTCGTGTCTCCTTCTACCAGGCTATTAGAGGCGGCGCGGCTCTCCACCTCGTTTTCCATCAGACGCACTTCAATGGGTGACTTACCAAAAGAATAAAGTAAGTTAATACGGGAATGTGATGAATATTTGACGATGGGAATAGAATGTGATAAAGTAAATAGTTTGAGGTGTTTCTTGCTCGGCTATAGAACAAAAAATAGTCATTGCACTCATTCATTCTTAACTAGAGTATGTTTTAAAAGTTGGAGTCCAAGTGATAGATAAATGAAAGGTCAAACTATTAATTCAAGTGTGAATCATAAATATCCTGTTTAATTTCACCAGTATCATAGCAACAACGTCTTATATACCCAACTAGAACCTCATTTCAATAACACATCTCAGCACCTCGTCTATCATCACCTCACCTCACACATGGTCCTGTCCTCGTCGGAGTTGTCACGGCAGTCATCTACTTTATCGCAAAGGTAAGTAATCTCCACACACCTGCCGTTCCTACACTGCCACTGCTGTCGTTCACACTCGTCTCCCTCCGTGAAACACCTGACTCCAGCCATTTCCTGAAGGTGTAATGGGAAAGGTAAGGACGTTAAACAGGTACAGTAGTGTGCATCTTCATCACCACCACCACGTCACCACTACCACCATGTCATCATCATCACTACCACATCACCATCATCACCACCACCACATCACCTTGGAGGCTTCACAGTCGTGCTTGCCCCACCCTGCAAAGTCACATTCTCCCAGCGTTTCCTCGATGCCCTTACAGTTGAGGTCGTCCATCAGGTACTGAAGATCTCCTGAACCGAAGCTGAAGCGACGAGGATGAGATGAGGACGACGAGGGAGAAAGAAAAGAAAGACAACTCTGGTTAGAAATATAAAAAGGTATTATAATCATTTTTCAACTTGATTGTTTATAATCATATGTAACAAGTAACAAGGCAATGAAGATAAATAAAATAAAGCAGAAGAAGAGAGGAGGAGGGAGGAGGTAAATAAAGGAGATAAGGAGGAGAAGAGGTTAATGGACTTACTGTGAGTTGAGGAACACTTCCCTGGCACCGCGTGGGAAGCCCAGGGACTGGCATACCACGTCCCCTTCCAGCATCGCCCACATGTCATCACACACCGCACCCCAACGACCGAACGCTGCGGAGGGAGGAGGAGTGGGTTGGAGAGATGCAAGGCGTTGTCACACTTACGGCCTTCTAAGCAAACATAATGTGATGAGCGAGGCTGTCACTGCACATCACAGAACAGTCTAGTGAGGTCCAGTAAAGCTGTTGCTGTCTGTTCTTCCTTCGTACTCCTTTGTTCTGTTCTTAAAGCCAAGTCTGAGGTAATTACATGAGAAAGTGTGGTACTGTACGTGAAACACCTTCCGCATTTTCCCCACATATAAAAAAATAATTATATATATGTTATATTAACACTTATGTTAGATATATGTGTTAATGATACAGGATAATGAGAAGGGACATTTATCTACTGACAGTTGAGTCACGGTTAAAAGCACGTCAGTAGTGCACCCGCAAGTTGTCTGTGAGGTAGGTAGAAAACGTCAGTGAATCAAGGGAGACTACACAAAACAGTTATCAAGGGGACGGGTACACTGCATGGTCACTACATCAATCAGGACGATAAAATAGTGTGAGAGCGTCGAGTTAAAGGCCACTCCGAAATCGACGACGATGAAGAGATTTTCAACCAAGACCAAGACCAAGACCAAGACCAATTGATATGAGCTTCTGCTACAGACTGGATCATCAGAATGTCATAAGCATATGTGGGAGGGCATGCGCCTTGCCCTCAGCGAAGACGAACACTGGTGGACCAATCTAGAGTGTAAGGCAGCCGTGGTGGGACGCTAATACTTCTGAGTACTGAATAGTGACCTGTGAGTGTGTCGCAGGTAGTGGATGCACAATTCAAGAAAATTTGGTTTAAGAATAATGACATACACAAACAAAACAAACAAAAAAAACTGTGAGATAATTATCAACACTCGTACTCGTCTCACTTACCTCTCACCTCGACGCGGCCCTCACTGGGAGAGGAACCATTGACCAGCCTGACGTCGAAGTTGACATCGTCTTGACAGTCATCCTCGTCATCCCCATCTTTGCAGTCCTTCCTGCCGTCACATTCCTGTAATGCACAGTCGTAGTCTTAGTAGTAGTAGTAGTAGTAGTAGTAGTAGTAGTAGTAGTAGTAGTAGTAGTAGTAGTAGTAGTAGTAGTAGTAGTAGTAGTAGTAGTAGTAGTAGTAGTAGTAGTAGTAGTAGTAGTAGTAGTAGTAGTAGTAGTAGTAGTAGTAGTAGTAGCAGTAGTAGTAGTAGTAGTAAAAGAGGGAGAGAAGGAGGAGGAGGATGGAAAAATAACTGTTGTGACAGCAACATACATACACACACACACACACACACACACACACACACACACACACCACACACACACACACACACACACACACACACACACACCAGAACGCACCTGAGTTGAGTTAAGACACAGCCCATCGCTACAGATAAAGCTGGTGCTACAGTCCATTGCGAAGGAGTGCATCTCATAGTACTCCCACCCAATCTCTTCCTCCAGCCCGCCGGACCGTCCTACAGTACTGTCGCTGAGAACACACGTCTCCGAGGACTGCCTGAAGGTACAGAGAGGAAGAGAGTGAGATAAAAAATATAGAGAGAAACTACAACTGGTATGAGAAGATGATTAAGGGTGAAAAGAGTTAAAGAAAGAAGAAAAACATAATGGGTGGTAAGAATTCTGTCTCGTTCTCTCACTGGTAATTGAAGGATTTGCAGACGAAGTTTTTGGCTTTCACACATCGGGCAGCACAGGTTGTCTTGATAGTGTTGAGCCACTTCTCCACCTCCCGCCCCTTCAGCCGCTGGTTCACGGCCTTGCTGAAGTCCTCGCTGTAGTCCTGACAGTTCCTCTCGTCACTCCCGTCCTCACAGTCCTAAGAAACGAGAAGAGT
>JAPQNM010000040.1:4857306-4924806 GCA_029783475.1 Metacarcinus magister
GCTTCCCTCCCAATAACGATCTCACCTCCATCTCCCCCACCCCAACATTCTCTCCCGCTCTCTCTCACTGCCTTCCTCCCTCCCCCCCCCCACATTAGTTAGGTTAGGTTACCTAACTTAACCTATGGGGAGGAGGTTAAGTTAGGTTGGGTTAGGTTACCTAACCTAACCTAACCTATGGGGGGGGAGGAAGGCAAAGAGAGAGAGAGAGAGAGAGAGAGAGAGAGAGAGAGAGAGAGAGAGAGAGAGAGAGAGAGAGAGAGAGAGAGAGAGAGAGAGAGAGAGAGTGAGAGAGTGAGAGAGTGGTAGTAAACGGGTGCACGTCTGCCACATACCCAGTGGAGGCTTCTGTTCCACAGGGCTCTGTTCTAGGTCCCATCCTGTGGAACATATACTTGAATGACCTCCTTCAGAGCCTCCCCGTGGTATCGGCCTATGCCGACGACTGCACCCTCTCCCACTCCTTCAACAGGCACGAGGCTGCGAACGTGATAGGTGCCACCAACCGCCAACTTGGTGACATCCTGGCCTGGGGTAGAAAGTGGCAAGTTAAATTTGCTGCTGAGAAGACCCAGGCCATGGTAATATCACGTTCGAGGGAGGACATCAAGCTGTTGGAGGGAAAGCTGAGATTCGGGGTCGACACCCTCGAAATCAAGGACTCCATCAACATCTTGGGATTGGAGGTTGATGCAAGACTCAGCTTTCAGCGCCAACTGGAGATTGTGGCGCATAGGGCCTCCCTGAGGGTGACACTCCTGCGTCGCGTGAGACACCTGCTCGACGCTGATAGCCTCATGAGACTGTACAAAGCTCAAGTGAGGCCAGTCATGGAGTACAGTCCCCTCGCCTGGATGAGCAGCGCCCAGGGTCACCTCACGCTGCTGGATAAGGTTCAGAGGCGAGCAGAGCGCCTCATACAGCAAGTCCGTGACCAGCAGCAGCTACAACAGTTACAACCCCACCACCAGGGGCAGCGCCAGCAGCGTCAGCGGCAGCAGCATCGGCGACAGCAGCAGCAACAGCAGCAGAGGCGAGAGCAGCAGCAGCAGCAACAACTGCAGCCACAACAGCAACAACAGCAATACCAGCGCCAACACGACACTCCCGGTCCCGCCTGTCAATTGGACAGCCTGGAGCACCGGAGAAGAGTTGGTGCCCTCACAGTGCTGCACAAGGCGCAGGTGAAGCACACACCGCACTTGACAGCCCTGAGGGTCCCATGGAGGAGATACCAGCACATCACGAGGACGGTGGTGTCAAGTGATCTCCTCCTGGATGTCCCGCGGACCCACACAGCCAGCTGTCAACGCGCCTTCACATGAGCCACAGCAACACTGTGGAATGCCTTCACAGCTGACGTTCTAGTCCATGAAATGACAACTCAGCAAGTGAAGGCAGCGGCCCACTCGTGGTGTCGCACACACCCTCCTTAAGTGCGCAAACAAAACAAAAACAAAAAAAGACAACTCATGTGTATTTCCATCCAGAAATAGGCTAGCTTTCAGATAGAAGCTCTCCCGAAGGAGGGCCTCTTTAGCTAGCCTCATGTAATATATATCCCTTATAATCCACCTATATATATATGTATTATGTTAACTATGTTTAAATAAAAAAATTTAAAAAAAAGAGAGAGAGAGAGAGAGAGAGAGAGAGAGAGAGAGAGAGAGAGAGAGAGAGAGAGAGAGCGCGGGGGTAGGGGAGATGGAGGCCAGCGGGAGAGAAAGTGAACGTAATTGAATAGAAAGAGAAAACATATAAACAATGACAGGAAGATTTAACATATAATTAATACCAACTGACAACAAGAAACACGACACTACGTACCACGCAAGTGTAAATTAAAAAAAGGGAGAGAACAAGAAAAATTTTTTTTAATCTGGTAATAACAACCAAACACAAACGCAAGATCGACAAACATGAAAAAAGTGTCGACAAAACAATATAAATAACAAAAAAAACACACACACACACTAAATAGAAGATAAATATCAGACCCACACACATACACAGGATAGAATCTCACGCCCTTTTTCCCCTCTCAACCCAGGGACTATACCCTGTACAAAAACGGAAGGCGGCGGGGCCCCTCCTACTGGGGTAAGAGGCTGGCCATCACCACACCGTGCTAGATGATTGGTTGACAGTGACAGGCTGAGTGTCTTGAAAAATTAGACACCTGATATCACTTCATTGTTTCCTTAATATTTCTTTGTATGAAGTCGTATACTTCAAAAAGGAGACGAAAATGTCATCGTGAATAAATTTGCTAACAATAAGTACCAAAAAATATCAGTATAATGTGATCTGGAAGACAATAATGAGTGATGGAAAGAAAAAGTTGTAAATAAAGTGAGCGACAGATGCCAGTGTACTAGGTCAACGCGCGGCTCCTGGGTCACCAAGAGGATGGAGATTATTCGATACGATTATCATTGACTTTGTTTGTATTATATATACCCTACACAATTTAATACTTGCATAAGATTATAAGGAAAACAAAGTAACATGAATATATCATTAAATACAAAAATATAAACACAAAATACGTTCATTGATGATTTCAAGACTTTCATGGAAGTCAAAGACAAAACCAATACGATGAGTAGAACACATCCGACCGACCAGGGATTAAGAGGCCTGACCTATGATCCCTAGGGAGGGAGGAAGGAAGGAAGGGAATACAAAGGAATACAAAGGAATAACAGGCAACAACAGCCCTGGTGGGCCTTACAAGGTTGCCTGTGTAGCTACTCTACTTCTATATTCTCTACAAGTCTGAGGTAAAGGATAGTAAAGTGGAAGGCTCCTCCCCACCCACCTCTCCCTCCGGCAAACGCCGGCAGGAAAAAAAGTGGTTAAAGAAACACCTGCGCAGAAGTAGTAATAAAAACTGCGCAGGAAATTTGATAGTATAGTGTGAAAAAGAAAGAAAAAGGCTATCACTATTTAAAAAAAATTAAAAAAAAATAAATAAATAAAAAAATAAATAAATAAAAAAATAAAAAAAAAAAAAAAAAAAAAAAAAAAAAAATTTTCATCATTAACGAAGCGGGTATTTTTAACGAAGCGGGTAATAAGTTAGGTTAGGTTTTGTCGTCAAGTACTTATCGAGTTTAGCTTTAAAAGTTTCAATCGTATTACTGTTGACTACCTGTGCTGGGAGAGAGTTCCATACATTAACTATTCTATTGAAGAAAAAGTGTTTAGATTCTTCCGATCTGAAGGCTTTACCGATTATTTTGAATCCATTGTTTCTTGTGTTTCTTTCCCGATCAACAATTACGTAATCGCTTATATTGACGTTATCGAAACCACGAATCATTTTGAAAACTTCTATTAGGTCTCCCCGTAATCTACGTTTCTCTAGACTGAACAGATTGAGCTCCTTCAGTCGTTCCTCGTATGGCTTATTGCGCAGTCGCGGAATCATTTTTGTGGCTCGTCTTTGGACTCTCTCCAGCTTTACAATGTCTTTTCTATAGTAAGGTGACCAAAACTGAACGCAATATTCGAGATGCGGACGTACGAGGGAATTGAACAGTGTCAGGACGACTTTATCAGATTTAAACTCGAAGGTTTTGCCAATGAAACCAATTAATTTGTTAGCGGTTTTAACGGCTTCTGAGCAGTGTTTGCCTGGTTTGAGGTCGCTACTAATAGTTACACCCAGGTCTTTTTCTTCATTAACTTTAAGAAGTTCGGTACCGTTCATTGAATAGTTAGTGCGATTATTGTTACTCCCAATATGCAAAACTTTACACTTATTTAAGTTATACGTCATCTGCCACTTCTTTGACCAATTTACTAAGCGATCGAGGTCGGACTGTAGTAGCGCTTTTTCGGCAGTAGTAGTAACTCTTCCAGTTATTTTCGTGTCGTCAGCAAATTTGGATATCTTACAGGTGAGGCCTTCATCGATGTCATTTACGTAGATTACAAAAAGAACGGGGCCGAGCACTGAACCTTGCGGCACTCCACTTAGAACGTTTCGCCAGTTTGATGCTTTACCGTTAATAATGACGCGTTGTTTTCTCTCGTAGAGCCAGTCTTCGAGCCACGAGTGAATTTTACCAGTAATGCCGTGCGAAATTAATTTACTTAGAAGGTGCTTATGGGGAACTTTGTCAAACGCTTTTTGAAAGTCCAGATAAATGACGTCTACCGCTTTGGATTCGTCGAATATGTTAAATACGTCGTTGTAGAAGTCTAGTAGGTTAGTGAGGCATGAACGTTTATTACGGAAGCCATGTTGGGAGTTTTTAATGAGACTGTTCTCTTCCAAAAAGCTTACTAGTTTGTTACGCAATATGGTTTCCATTAATTTACTGACTACTGAGGTGAGGCTGATCGGTCTATAATTACATGGAAGAGACTTGTTTCCCTTCTTTTGAATGGGGGTAACATTTGCAAGTTTCCAGTCTCGAGGTACTTTACCAGAGTTTAGTGATTTATTAAAAATTATCGAGAGGGGTTTACATATTTGATTTTTGGTTTCTTTTAATACACGTGGCGCTATGCGGTCAGGCCCAGGAGTTTTGTTTACTTTAATATTATCAAGTACTTGTATTACGATATCCTCTGTAATCTCGCAATTATTTAAAAGGATGCTATTGTCTGTGACTTGCGACATCTCTATGAAACCATTTGTGTCTTCACTTGTAAAAACTGAGGCAAAATATTCATTTAATGTTTCGGCCATATCGACCTCGTTGTTAACGTGTTCCCCATTGTCTAGGCGAAGTGGACCGATGTTACTAGTTTGGACTTTTTTACGGCGAACGTAACTGTAGAATTCTTTCGGGTTCGATTTAATTTTACTGACGATAAGCGCTTCACAATTTTTTTTACTTTGTCTAATAAGTTTATTAGTTTCGCGGCGAAGTCTTTGAAATAAAATCTTATCACTTTCGAGTTGAGTTCGTTGGTATTTACGGTATGCACGTTTTTTGTTAGACAGGCCTGTTTTTATTCGATTATTCCACCATTTTGGTTTAATATTATTACCTGAACGTCTTTTACAGACTGGAATACACGATTTTACCGCATTGTTTAAGATGTGAGTGAATTTATTCCATGAATCGTTTACGTCGGTTTCACATGATAATTGGCTCCAGTCTGTTTCTGAGAGAATATTTTTAAGTCTTTCGTAATTACCTTTACTGTACACGTAAACTAATTCTTCACTAATGTTTTCATCGTAAATCTTGAGATTTATGTCAAACTTAACAATTTTATGATCGCTCGTGCTGAATTCTGGGCCAACAATGACGTTACTTATTAGCGTTTCGTTTGTTGAGAATACAAGGTCTAATATATTATCACCTCTCGTTGGTTCGTTAACATGTTGACTTAGAGCGCTTTCTAGTAAATTATCGTATAAATTTTGACCAGAGTGGGACGATACTGGATTTCCCCATGAATTTACGGGTAAGTTAAAATCTCCGAATATGACACTTTCGCTTGAATCGCTTATCTCAGTTATCTGGTCGTATAAATCTTTATCGGTGTTAGCGCTTTGGGCTGGAGGTCTATAAACAAGTCCGATAACAATTTTTCTTGAACGAATAGTTAAATTTAAAAATACTGTGTCCACGTTGTTTATTTTTCTCTTGTCGGTTAAAATTGGTCGAAGACTGGCTTTTACGTAGAGAAGAACTCCTCCACCTAACTTATTTTTTCTTTCGCAGCTAAACATCGAGTATCCGGGTAAGTTATATTCAGCTAAAAAGTCTCTGTTTTCCGTATCGAGCCATGTTTCAGTAATGCCTAAAATGTGATATTCGTCCGACGCTGCAAGGGCTTCGAGATCAAGGAATTTATTACGTATACTGCGCGCATTGATCATGCAACAACTTATGACGTTCCGCTTACGACAGCGAGAATCACTTACGACGACACGTCTGCAGGAGGCTGTGTTTCGTTTTTTTGCCTGAAAAGAGAAACTTTATTATTGAGGAGTCGGCCAAAGCGTGCGGAACCGATACCATTCAAGTGTAGTCCGTCTCCCCGGAACAGGCTATCCTTATCGTAGAAGTCGTCCCACATGTTGATGAAGTCGACGCCTTCCTGAGAACAGAGACTTTTTAGACGATTATTCGTGCTGAAGGCTTTGTCATAGAAGGCGGCTGACGCACGGATCCTGGGGAGAATGCCTGAAATGATAATGTTATTAGTTTTTGTCTTGAACGCCTGGATCATTTTCTTGTACTTTTCCATCAGCTCCTCGGAACGGGTGTGCTGAACGTCGTTTGTGCCTGCGTGTAAAAGGAAAAGAGTATTGTCATTTGTGTTCACGGTTGCCTCCTCGCAGGCTGCCGTGATGTCGTCCAGTCGTCCACCTGGCATACA
The DNA here is from genome assembly GCA_029783475.1 of Metacarcinus magister. Taxonomy (NCBI): domain Eukaryota; kingdom Metazoa; phylum Arthropoda; class Malacostraca; order Decapoda; family Cancridae; genus Metacarcinus; species Metacarcinus magister. The sequence continues at coordinate 4,863,658 of JAPQNM010000040.1, forward strand.
CAGACGCTTCCGTGTAGCTCGTGCCCTGCCGCAGAACTCTTCCAGCTGTCCTCTCACGATTGAGTCGCCGATGAGTCTCGTCTCGTGAGCCTCCTCTTCTTCTTCTGCTAGAACGGCGAAACTATTGTAAGTAGAGATAGGCAAAAAATATTTATTAGTAGGATTGGCACCATTTCTGACTGGGGTGAAGGGTGCTGTCTCCGAGTTAGGCCTGGTGAGAGAGTGTGTGTTAGTGGTGGGGCGCGGTGTTGCAGCAGCGGTGGCGTAAGTCATGACTTCTTCGCGAGCGCATCCTACGTTGGAGGCGACGAAGTCCTGGAGGATTGAAAATTTTTGTGCAAGGTCATCGTGCATCTTGCGTGTCTCGTCATGGCGCCTTTCGGATTCCTCCTGTTTCTGCTGCAAGTTGCACAACATGCAAGTCGAGAGGGAGAGAGAGAGAGGGAGAGAAGAGAGAGAGGAGAGAGAGAGAGAGAGAGAGAGAGAGAGAGAGAGAGAGAGAGAGAGAGAGAGAGAGAGAGAGAGAGAGAGAGAGAGAGCGAGAGAGCGAGAGAGAGAGAGAGAGAGAGAGAGAGAGAGAGAGAGAGAGAGAGAGAGAGAGAGAGAGAGAGAGAGAGAGAGAGAAGAGAGAGAAGAGAGAAGAGAGAGAGAAGAGAGAAGAGAGAAAGAGAAAGAGACAGAGGCAGAGAGAGAGAGAGAGAGAGAGAGAGAGAGAGAGAGAGAGAGAGAGAGAGAGAGAGAGAGAGAGAGAGAGAGAGAGAGAGAGAGAGAGAGATGAGGTGAGGCAAGGCAGGTGGCCTTGGGTGAGGTCAACACACACACACACACACACACACACACACACACACACACACACATACACACACACACACACATACACACACACACACACACACACACACACACACACACACACACACACACACACACACACACACACACGCACACACACACACCATTAGGTGGTTTTTCCGCCGGGACAACTCGGTTTTCCACCAAAGTATTAACATACCACAATGTATAAACATACCTGTCCTATTATTTGTTTTTTTATCAACCTTGTATTCCTGTCCTCCCATCCTCTGTAATTTACTCACAAATTTCTGTATATAAACTTTAAACTGTATTTATTAAAGTTTTAATTTATAACCAGAGAGAGAAAGAGAGCGAGAGAACAAAAAGAGAGAGAAAGAGAGAGAGGCAGGTCAGGTCCTGTGGGTATCTAGAATATTAGACCGCTACATATGTATAATGAAGTATAAGGCCGCCTCCTTCATAGCGAGGTGACAACTGTTCCCATACAATATTTTGGAATGTTCTCAGAATGATACATTTCCTTGTAAAGATGAAGCAACTACTTTCTTCTTTTAATTTTAATGTTATCAAAAGGTATTAAAGAAAATGAAAAGAAAAAAAATATATTATTCTTTTCTTTTCTTTTCTCTTTCTTTAATACCTCATCATGTGTGTGTGGGTGTGGGTGTGTGTGGGTGTGTGTGTGTGTGTGTGTGTGTGTGTGTGTGTGTGTGTGTGTGTGTGTGTGTGTGTGTGTGTGTGTGTGTGTGTGTGTGTGTGTGTGTATGTGTGTGTGTGTGTGTAATAATAATAATAATAATAATAATAATAATAATAAACGGTTTATTGAAAAGGCAGTCTTGCGACTGAAAATATACATTGGGGAGAGGGTGACATGAGAATAAAAAATTTGCCAAACACGTGCACGCGCACACACACACACACACACACACACACACACACACACACACACACACACACACACACACACACACACACACACACACACATGATGAGGTATTAAAGAAAGAGTACATCCAGTACATCCAGGGTGTTGATCATTCCCTATTTCCCCTTGATTTCCCTCGTCGAGCACTCCAATCCGCGTGCAGATCAGGGGCTCCATCCAGCGTGGCGTTGTATGCTGCTAATCCCACGCACAATAGTTTCCAATCTCTCCTTCCGAAGGTGAGGCGGTCAAGCGAACCACCACCTGGAACACCTTGCTCGCTCGCTCGCTCTGTCTGTCTCTCGAGGAAATAATATCTTAGATCCAATATTCTCGAATGACAGCGATATTATTCACAGTTGTGAAGTAGGCGAACCTCTGGGGAACAGTGATCACAACATCGTTAGAACCGAATTAAACCTTCAAATTATAACAAAAGAAAATATGTTATTGGTACCTAACTATAGGAAGGCGAATTTTGCGAACATAAGAAGGGAAATAGAATCAGTAAACTGGAATCAATGCTTAGATAATGTTTGCATAGACGAAACTTATATGACGTTCAAAGTAAATCTCAAATCGATAGTTAACGAAAACATTCCACATAAGCCACGAAGATTTAATATATGTCAACCAGTATGGATGACTGACAGCTTACAAAAAATTATAGCAGAAAAGAGAAAGGCTTACAAAAAATTCAAATTATCACAGCTAACCTCAGATTTCAACAGTTACGTTGATCTTAAAAGAACGTGTGAAAAAGAGATAAGGAAAAAAAACCGCGAGTATGAAGTAAGGATATCTCACGAAGCAAAGAAAAATCCCAAATTGTTCTATAGTTATATACGAAACAAAAAAAACCGTAAGATATAATATAGGCCCACTAGTAGATAATGATAATAAACTAATCAGCGATGACAAAGATATGGCCTCTATACTTAATTCAACGTTCAGTAGCGTCTTTATTGAGGAAGGTAAAGCAGATATCCCTACCCCGTCGAATATATTTCAAGGCCCCGATGAAGAAAAGCTCATCATAACCGAAATTCAAGCACATGAGGTTCATAAATATTTACAAAAGATTGATCCAAATAAGTCCGTTGGTCCTGATGAAATTTCACCACGGCTACTTAAAGAATGTTATGCGCAGCTAGAAACTCCTATAACAAGTTTATTCAATAAATCATTAACACAAGCTAGAGTACCTCGTGCATGGAAAAGAGCAAACATAACCCCCATCTTTAAGAAGGGAGAAAAGAAACAAGCTGCTAACTATCGACCCATTAGTCTAACGTCAGTGTTAATTAAACTTTTTGAAAAGATCATCACGGATAAGATAGTTGAGTTCCTCGAAAAAAAATAATTAATAACGGAAAACCAGCACAGATTTCGTAGTAATAAATCATGTCTGACAAATCTGTTAGATTTCTTTAATGATGTTTACGCGAGTTGGGTTGTTCGGGAGCCATATGATGTGATTTACTTGGATTTTCAAAAAGCATTTGATAAAGTTCCTCATAAACGGCTGATATCGAAATTGAGGGCACATGGAATAGGAGAGCATCTATGCGCGTGGATAGAAGACTGGCTCTCAGACCGACAACAACGAGTTGTTCTAAATGGCGAAGTGTCTGATTGGCAAAATGTAATTAGTGGTGTACCTCAATGGTCGGTCTTGGGACCCACGCTCTTCATCATATATGTAAATGATTTAGAAGGCAATCTTTTGTCAAAAGTAGCGAAATTCGCAGACGATACAAAACTTGGCGGTAAAGTAATATGCACTGAAGACTGTGATAGAATTCAGGACGATTTAAACAAACTAATCGATTGGAGTGAGAAATGGTTAATGTCCTTTAATACAGACAAATGTAAGGAAGGTTATGCATATTGGCGATAAAAATCCAAATTTTAAATACAAAATGTGTGATCAGGAGCTCGATAAAGTCAAACAAGAAAAGGATCTTGGTGTAATCATTAACTGTAATCTAAAAGTGAGTGATCAGTGCATAGCTGCCAGTAAGAAAGCAAATATGATGTTAGGGCTAATTTCAAGAAACTTTGATCACAAAGCACCAGAAGTAATGAAAAAAACTCTATACGGCATTTGTAAGGCCACACCTTGAATATGCGATACAATTCTGGTCACCAAACTACATTAAAGACCAAAACTTGCTGGAAAGAGTACAGAGACGAGCGACAAAAACTTATTCCTACATTACGTAATTTATCATATGAGGAACGTTTAAAACAGTTAGACATGTTCACTCTCTATAAGCGAAGAATTAGGGGAGATATGATTGAAGTCTTTAAAATATTAAATAAATTTGACAAAATCAATCCAGAAGTACTTTTTGAAATGAATAACGCGTCAGTAGCGAGAGGTAACGGTATGAAATTAAAAGTACAAAAATTTAACACAATTGTTCGTAAGTCATACTTCAATGTTAAAGTTGTTGACCATTGGAATAGACTCCCAGCATCAGTAGTTAGTTCTAAAACTATAGACATTTTCAAATCCAGATTAGACAAATATTTCCGAGAAACCGGTTTACTTTAAAAAAGGTTGTTAAGGGATTCATGGTGTAAAGTAACTCAGACTGGTGGGTGGCTGCAACTGTTGGTTATCAGGGTATTGGTGCATCCACCCGTGATCCGACGTAAATGAGAATCAAATCTCTACCTGAACAACTGTTGCAGTATAAGTCCTTCTGGTCTGTGTCTACTTCACTGGTTCCCATTTCATATGAGCATAAAATTTAAAGTAAACAATGCGAGCATCTATGAAACTTATATCCTTGTGTCCCTATATCTCAGATTAGAAGTGTAATGGCAGTAATTTCATTCAATATAAATAATACTCCCCATCCAGGATGTACCATCACTAGTGGTAGTGTAGTCTAGTCTAATCTAGTCTAGTCTAGCCTAGTATAGTATAGTATAGTATTCTAGTCTAGTATAGTATCCTCCTCTATTTTCATTTTTCACAATAAAATGTCCATGGCCATGTTTTCCACAAGGTCATGGTGTTCCCTTCTATCTGTTTATCCTGCCGGCATGTTGCCGGAGGGAGAGGAGGGTGGGAGAGAGCCTTGTTCTGTTCTATCCTGTTCTCAAACTCTTAGTGCCCTTGTAGTAGTATGTAGTGCAGCAGATACCCTAGTTATAGACCAGTAGGTCTTCTGGTGTCTGTTCTTCTCATGTATTCTCATGTATTCTCTCTCTCTCTCTCTCTCTCTCTCTCTCTCTCTCTCTCTCTCTCTCTCTCTCTCTCTCTCTCTCTCTCTCTCTCTCTCTCTCTCTCTTTTTTTTTCTCTCTCTCTCTCTCTCTCTCTCTCTCTCTCTCTCTCTCTCTCTCTCTCTCTCTCTCTCTCTCTCTCTCTCTCTCTCTCTCTCTCTCTCTCTCTCTCTCTCTCTCTCTCTCTCTCTCTCCCCCCCCCCTCCCCGCTGTAATGTAAGGGATGGAAAGCCTGCTGCCTCCTCCTATGACTGGTTATGGTACGATGTGGGTGACTGACTTCAAATCCTCGCTCTTCGATCTTTGCCTTCCACACATCCACCCTCTTACCCTCTTACCCTCTTCTCCCCTCCTTTCCGCACCTTCATATTTTTCCTCCCTGCACGAATTTCTCTCTCTTTCTCTACTTATCTATGTTTCCTTTACCCTCCTCAGTCTGGCTCTTCTCTTCCCTTCCTACTTCTGCGGGTTTCCTCCGAGACATCCTCTTGTCTTCCCCTCTCCCCTTTGGGCCTCCTCCTCCCCTCACTCACTACGCCTTTCACCTCTTTCCTACTGACAGTCCTTCTCCCTTCGGCATAAACAGGATTGTGTGCGTCATTTGATTCGCTTCCAGAACGGAGAGAGAGCGAGCGAGCGAGCGAGCGAGAGAGAGAGAGAGAGAGAGAGAGAGAGAGAGAGAGAGAGAGAGAGAGAGAGAGAGAGAGAGAGAGAGAGAGAGAGAGAGAGAGAGAGAGAGAGAGAGAGAGAGAAAGGAGAGGATGGACGGCGCGTGAGGTGATGTTGGTGTCGACAGGTATTGATGTAAAAGGCATATAAAATGCTTTAACGAAAATCCATGCATCATCAAATATAAAAAAATCATGTATAAAAGAAAAATTACCGTTCTACGCTTACGATATTCATATGAATATCGAAGCGCGGCATACATTTTTTACAGTGTTGCATGTAAAACGTTATCACTTTTATCAACGTTCACCGTAGTTCTTATTAAGGTAAATGTTGCAATAACTGTGTTCTAAATACAATATGAAGGAATATAGCAATAAAATGAGATATTTCCTATATAAAATAAATATTGTAAACTCCATTCAAACGGCAGCACTCATTTTTCAACCTCCGGACAGGTCACCTGTCAAGCGCGTATACACACACACACACACACACACATTATTATTACTATTATTATTATTATTATTAATATTAATTATTATTAGTAATATTACTGTTATATGCTCTAGCTAAGTGTTGAAATGTAAACATAAAATCTTGTAATGCATGATCATGTCTGTCGGGAAGCTTCGGCTTGACAGGCTGTGCCACTGCCAGTTTCATTATGTTCAACAATATACTTGTAATCTAAGGGCAATAAACCTTTACTTACTTACTTACTTACTTACTTACTTACTTACTTACTTACACACACACACACACACACACACACACACACACACGTGTTGCGCGCTCAGGTCACTCACCAGCCAGTCAGAGCGAAGGAGATATGGCAACGTTGGACCCATGGGAATACTGAATTCTGCCCCACCAAAAAGCTCAGTTAAGATTTGTTGGACTATACTTCCTATATCTCCTCCCCTTCCACTTCCCCCTCCTGTTCCTCTTCTTCCTCCTTCTAATCCTACTCTTCCTGAATCTCTTCCTCCTTCTCTTCCTCCACAACCAAATCTAACTCTATCTGAACCACCACACCACCACCACCACCACCACCACCACCACCACCACCACCTCCTCCTCCTCCTCCTCTTCGTGTTACTGCTGTTATTGCTGTCACAACCTGCAGTCCTCCCTCCTCCTGTGGGTATGCAGCACGTGCACTAAACGCCTCATCTCACTAAAATAAGAACTTCAACCTTCGAGAACAGTATATTTTTGGTGAGCAAGGCAAGTTTAACACACGACTATCTTCCTTCCCTCTCTGATATTCCATTCCCTTGTCCAGTGCAGGACTTTCTCCCTCCCTCGCTGACACTACATATTCCAAGGTGTGGGAGGGGGGGGGGCTGGCCTGCACCCTTAAAGTCGAAACCACACTCCCATAGTAGTGTGGGTGGCTGTGGCATCTACGTCCGCGTGTCAGCTTTCGTAGATCTCTGTTGTCCAACCATCCACTCCTCTTCCCTTCATCCATGGTTTGTGTTTCTTCCTCCACACTCCTCCATGCTTCCCCTCCACGCCCCCATAAGCCCCCACAATCATGTACTCACTCCAACGCCTCAAGTACACCATTCTCAGAAGGAGGGACACGTGTGAAGGAGTGGAGGAGGAAAAGTGGAGTTTGGGAGCTAGCAAAGACCCAATGTGACGCGCGACAAGAACAAAAGTAATTTAAGTTAAAAGTTAATGGTTTGTCATGCAATAATCTTCCCTTCAGTGGTGATTCACCCTTAGCGATGGCCTCGATATGTAGTCATTACAAGGACGTGCATTAGTGGAGTAGTTAGCGAATGGAGGACCATGAGGCAGCCAAAATGTGGAAACTCGAACGACAAACTTGGTCTTGTGTCCCCGGGGTATAAAAGATCGGAGAAAAAGTTAAAAAAAATGATGTATGTACTACGTAAGCTACATTTTTCCTTGTAGATGTAACCTGAAGGCTTGGTGCACTATATCATCTACTGTTCGAGCCGGCAAGAATACTACTAATACTGCCTCGCTGACAATGGTATTCTAATAAAATTAAAAAAGTCATGAGCAGAGGATGGAAAACGGTAGAACGTTCAACACTTAATAATTCGGAGACTGTTAAAAGTAAGGATAACATACTAGTAGTACATGAGACTTTATCTAACCACTGATAACATTTTGAATTACCAAAGTCTTGCAAAGTTATCGATATATGTTTTTTTATCTCTTACCCATGGTGCCGGTAGGCTTCAGGGAGACCTTAGATGGTTGGCCTGTGCCCGTTAGTAGCGCGGGTTAGATATTTTAAGTGACGCCTTGTTTCTTCTTATTGATAGACTCATGCTGCCAGCGGAAGCTCCTCGCGCATATAACGTTGCAGTCCCGGCGAGGATGGTGTTATGGCAGCATGTGGGTGATCTTAGGCCACTCGGCGGTAGTAACGAAGAAAAGTGGCCAGCCCGTGCCGAGGCTCGAACGCGGGACCCTGAGCTGGTATGCCCGACCGCTAGCCAGGTCTTGAGGTGATGCAAATGTACGTTGTGATTTTTCTTAGCTTCGTACAGTTCTTTCGTTATTTACAAGAACAATTACATTCAGTTCCCTCGCTCAGACACGTCGTTCACCCAATCCACTTTCTTGTTTGTCCACTTTCCTGTTTCTCCACTTTCCTATGACATGAATTAAAACAGAACAGTATGAAGGCACCTCTGGAATTTAAAATAACTTTACTTTTTTTAGAATTTTTCCAGTCCATACTTTTCAGGGAGCGGCGATAAAGCACGATTTTTCCTCTTTTTTCATAGTCTTGATTTGCCTCCTAACAAAAAATAGTCAGTTGTGAATGGACGTCTGTAATCTAAAATGTATGATGAATGCATGAATAAGACAACAGCTTCCTCAAGGCAATGATTGATATGAGTGATGAAGAATAAGCAGAAGGCCAGCTAGTTCCCAGCCCCACGGGTTTACGGACTCTGCTGCAATTAATTCATTCATATATTCATAAAAACAATAATAACACTAAATAAATTATTGTATTGATAACAAACATGTTTACTACCATATTTGAATGGTGTGGCAATTGTTTCTTTTTAAATCTTGTATTCTTCACTCAAATCTCTTTACATGTAGTACAATTAGATAGATAAATAGATGAATAAATACATGAGGAATCTCTTGTGAACTGATTTTGACTCGAGGGATAGAGTGTTAGGAGAAGGAGAAGGAGGAGGAGGAGGAGGAGGAGGAGGAGGAGGAGGAGGAGGAGGAGGAGGAGGAGGAGGAGGAAGATATAAGGATTAGTACCAAAAATTTTATTATTAGTCCCTGAGAAAAAATTTGGACTTCCATTAACCTGGTCTTCACACACACACACACACACACACACACACACACACACACACACACACACACACACACACACACACACACACACACACACACACACACACACACAAGGTTAATTTTTTTTCGGTGTGTGTGTGTGTGTGTGTGTGTGTGTGTGTGTGTGTGTGTGTGTGTGTGTGTGTGTGTGTGTGTGTGTGTGTGTGTGTATGTGTGTTTTTTTGTGTATATGTGTGTGTGTGTGTGTGTGTGTGTGTGTGTGTGTGTGTGTGTGTGTGTGTGTGTGTGTGTGTGTGTGTGTGTGTGTGTGTGTGTGTGTGTGTGTGTAGGAGCTCTTTACCAGCCTTCCTTAACCTTGTAACGTCAGTAGGAGGGATGTATGGCATAGGAGAGGCAATAAAAAATATATATAATAAAGATAAATGGACCAATATATCAAGAATGTGGGGGAAAAGAGAAAAAAAGGGAAGGGAAGGGAAGGTAAGAGAGAAAAAAAGGGAAGGGAAGGGAAGGTAAGAGGAGAGGGAGGAGCTAGAGCCATACGGCAGCTGATCTCAGCCTCTCACTTACAATGTTTTCAAGGTTTTCCTGTTAATAAGCATTCAATGGGAATACTTTTGTTCTTGTGTAGAATTTGATCTAAGTTGACCCTAAAGCCTTGTATGAGTTTCTTTAAGTCTTTATTTCTTCACGATTATATCTTTGGGTGGCTGTGGATTTTCTCTTTCTCACACACACACACACACACACACACACACACACACACACACACACACACACACACACACACACACACACACACTCACGTAACAAAGCGTCATTTTTTTTCCCTCTTTAACCGCAAGAGTCACTAGCAAGTCATCCTAAGGTCAGGCAGTACACACGCGCGCACGCACGCACGCACGTATGCACACGCACGTGCCCACGCGCACACACACACACACACACACACACACACAAACACACACACACACACACACACACACACACACACACACACACACACACACACACACACACACACAGTAAGTTCAATAAAGTAAATAATGACAAAGAAAGATTATAACAAATGGAAACAGCATTGCAGTGAATTAAGTTGCGTTTCAGTTTTTTTTATATACATATCCATTCTCCCTTTTACATAACAACGAATAAAGAAAACAAATTCTTACAAATAAAATAAAATAAAATAAAATAAAAGCAGTATTGGATATGGTTGGTGGTGTTGTAATCTAACCTCATCACTAACACCACAATACCACACATCACCACCACACCATATATCTACGTATTACCATTCCAGAAGTCACAAAAAACAATAACAATTCAATCAACTCGCTGAATATCGCAACGACGGAAGAATGCACAGCCACAGACATCGATTGCCTGCATGCTTTCACGTTTCTACCAACCATTTTCTGCTGGTATTTCAGTCAACGGGAAAGGCACATAAGACACTCGATATACAAAGCACATGGCAGCACATCAACCTTCGACAGTGGAATGTGTATGAAAGGTTAAGGAGTACACGGGATAAGAATAGAATATGGTCTTATTTTGTATTGATTTTCTTTGATTATTTTTCATGTTAGTTCATTGTCAAACTGGACTTCTTCACTAGCAAGAGGAGGAGGAGGAGGAGGAAGAGGAGGAGGAAGAGGAGGAGGAGGAGGAGGAGGAGGAGGAGGAGGAGGAAGAGTACAAAGGAGTACAAAGGAAGAACAGACAGCAACAGTCCTACTGGACCTAACGAGGCTGTCTGTTTAGCTACACTACTACTAGGAGGAGGAAACGGGATACTCATCTCACTCTTGCTCAAACGTGACTGGATTGCATGGTTATTGCTAGAGTAGTTGTGCATGTAATAAGATTTAAAAGTCGTGATCACCTCAGTACATAACTCACTCAATTCATTAAAATCCTGCTCAACCGACTAGTGCGTTCGTTTCGCTGTTTAAAGTATTCCTCAGATGTTATTTTTCTGATATTGTAAAGGCATTTTCGAGACATTTCAAGTAACAAAAGTATAAAGATTTGGAAGTTCTAAATATGTTCATTAAGTAATTACAAATAATCAGGTTTGGACATGTTCCTTTCTTCTCCTGAGGCAGAATTTAAGGAACATAATGCTGAAGGACGAAAATATGTCGGTTTTCCCCACTCTGAAACATGCCCATCATCCTCACTTTTTATTATCACTATCACTATTAATACTTTAAAAAATATATGATTTCATTCAATTTTTCCTCTATCAACTCACAACGATCTGAAGAATAGAGAAAATATATTTTTCTTTCTATACACAATATATCTTGGATGCAAATATTCTGTAAAAATGTGCCATTGGCAACTTGACGCAGCTCATCGGATAGGCTAGCGTCGTTATCCACACTGAACACTGCACCAACATTTTGAATGTACAGCCTGCCTGCCATCCATCATTCATTCATCTATCCACCTATACATCCACCCATCCATTTATCCATCTATCCATCCATCTATCCATCCATCCATCCACCCATCCATCTACCCATCCACCCCCCATCCATCCATCCATCCATTCATCTACCCATCCACCCATCCATCTATCCATCCATCCATCCATCCATCCATCTACCCATCCACCCCCCCATCCATCCATACATCCATCCATCTACCCATCCATCCATCCATCCATCCACCCATCCATCCATCCATCTATCCATCCATCCATCCATCCATCCATCCATCTATCCACCCATCCATCTACCCATCCAACCCCCCATCCATCCATCTACCCATCCATCCATCCACCCACCCATCTCTCCATCCATCCATCTACCCATCCATCCATCCATCCACCCACCCATCCATTTATCCATCCATCCATCCATCCATCTATACATCCATCCATCTATCCATCCATCCATCCATCCACAAATCCATCCCCCCATCCATCCATCCACCCACCCACCCACCCACCCATCCATCTATCCATCCATCTATCCATCCATCCATCTATCCATCCATCTATCCATCCATCCATCTATTTATCCATCCATCCATCCATCTATCCATCCATCCATCTATCCATCCATCTATCTATCATCCACCCATCCATCTACCCATCCATCCATCCATCCATCCATCCATCCATCCATACATCTACCTATCCATCCATCCACCCACCCATCCATCCATCTACCCATTCATCCAACATCAATCCATCCATCCACCATTCATCCATCCATCCACCCACACACCCATTCATCCATCCATCCAACATCAATCCATCCATCCACCCACACACCCATTCATCCATCCATCCATCTACCCGTCCATCCATCCAACATCAATCCATTCATCCACCCACCCATCCATCCATCCACCCACACACCCATTCACCCATCCCCCGTTGATCCATCCTACCACCCACCCATCCACCATCCATCCACCCACCCACCCACCCACTCCTTACAGTGATAAGTTATTTATCTTTTCTTGGGTCGCTGGGTGGTGTGTTTACAAATGTGGCAGTCCTTTTGATTTTCTGTTCGTTTTGTTAGTGAACATTATACCACAAATGATAATGACTATAATAAAAATAATAATGATAATAATACATATACTAATAATACTAATGATATATATAATAATAATAATAATAATAATAATAATAATAATAATGATAAAAATAATAATGATGTACTACTAATAATGGTAATAATGATAATAATTCATACATATATTTATTCTATCATATCTTTGCTATATTATGCTAGCTTACTTATTGTGAATTTGAGAAGCGACAAGTTTTGAGTATGTACCTATAGCCTATTGCTGACTATTTTATTATTTACTACTGTTTACATATATGCAAAACAAAGATTAGTCTCAATTATGTCATTGCCTAAAATAGTTGTCCAACAAGGCTTGCTTCTGTGTGAGATGTGACGGGTATTTTGAGTTGGCATGGAGCAGCACACTTTCCCTTATGACAGATGGGATGTGACTGATTTGAAAAGGGGCATGGTTAATGCTTGCATGCCCGGTAGTTGCCAATTTGTCGCTACAATTAATAATTTGGTTTACAGCAATTGCTGTAGACGGTGTGGCGGGTAAAAGTGACGACTGTCTCAAAAGTGGCGACATCGCTTCTGCGCATGCGCTGGGAGTAGAAATGTCGTACTGCTGTCAGCAGCCCTCGCTAAGGGAGTGCATGGCTGTGTGGAGGTTGCTGTGTGTGGACTTGTGGAGGCTGTGTGTTCTGGGTGAACCTCTTGTGGGGAACTCTGTGCCCTGAGGCTGTACTATTGTGTTGTACCCTGTAAGCGTGCTGTTTGTAAATATACCAGGAAAGGAGAAGTGTTGTTGTCTGTGTGTGATTTGTTTTAAGACCCCCTTTTCCCGTCCCGCCAACCCCCGCTACACGATTCCCAGGAGGGCGTTACCTCAGGTAAAGGAGAGGTAACGTGTTTTGCGACACCCTGCCTTGGAGGGAAGTGAAAAAGGGGGGTGTGCCGTAACAATATAAAGAAACGTGGCATACATATTTTACAGTGTTGCTAATAAAAAGCAGTACCTATTAATGAATTTCCCTTTCGTTTTGGATAATGCATCTTATCACTCAAGAAAACTTCACATATGACATATGATGTTGCCAGATACACGATTCGGGCCTCATAATTTTTTTAAATACGAAATTGATTTGAATTTGCGCGGCAAATCTCTACACGTGGCACCGCTGTAGGACGGTTATTCCCCACGATGGCCACACCTCAGCCACATTCTAAGGCTAGCCAGACTATAGCAGTCACTGCAATGTTTGAGTCATGCGGCTGGCAGCGCAGAAGGTTCCAGCGCATGCGCAGAAGCGATGTCGCCACTTTTGAGACGGTCGTCACTTTTACCCGCCACAACGGCAGTGTAAGGGTTAAGGAGGAAAATATGTCGGTTTTTCCCCTTCTGAAACATGCCCATCATCCTCTCTCTTTATTATCACTATCATTATTAATACTTGTTATTGTTCACCATTGCTGTAATTATTGTTATCATCATTATTATCATTAAACGTGTAGGTTATGTGCCACCAATCCTCTGCATCCTCCTAGCTTGCCACGCCTCAAAGCACCTCATTAGCAGCGGAGTGAGGAGAGCCTTGCACACACTTGACGCAAACCGATTGTGTCACGCGTCAACGGCCAACAAACGAACTTACATAACAATAATTGAACATCTCACTATATACCCGACAGCGAGAAATGAGCAAAAAGTACAGAACTTCCAATCAAAAGCAAAATAGTCTTTAATAATCATAAATGTTGTGGAAAGAGGAATGCATGTGATATATTATGTGTGTGGGTGTGGTGTGACAAAGAGGTTGTTACATAACAGTCTAGTGAACACGCGGTTCGGCTTCCGTCGCTCCCCACTCATTGTTGCGACGTAAATCGCAGAGCAAGAGGCGGGAGGCAGCGTGTTTTGTAGTTGTACCATACAATACAATGACCTTCGCCGCTCGTGACTCGCCGTCTTGCCGTATTCACACGCACTTTTGTGTTAAGTGAACCACCATGTGCACCTACACCTTCACCGCCGTGGTCCGAGTTCAGTTGTGTGGAGTGTAAGTGACCGATCAGAACACTGCCTCGTGCTTTGTGTGAGTCTTCAGAGAAAAAATTTGCATATTCATAATTGAAGGACACGGTAACAAATAATATATCAAAAACATTAGTACATCAGCCAGCTTTGGATCTAAAGTAATGATAAAACTATGAAGAAAGAGTGGAAACAATTATCAGTGATTTGAGAACCAAACAAAGGGAGACTGAGGAAGACAGTCAGGACGGACAGGTGATGTTCGTCTCCTTCTCAAGTCATTACATGTATGACCAAAATCCAAACAGTGTTGAGGTTTGATAGTGCATTTCTTTGGTGCAGTGCTATGTGAAGAGAAAGGGATCTTGTTTGGAGAAAGTAAGTTGCACTGTTCTCTGCTGTTTGAGTCACGAAAGCAAACAGCCAGAGGAGACAAGGAAAGTGTCAACAGTAGACTTTAATCGCCATCTCACCTTTCCCTCACTCCCTCCCTCGCATACATTTCCAGGAGTGTTCAATAGTATTGTTACGGCACACCCCCCTTTTTCACTTCCCTCCAAGGCAGGGTGTCGCCAAACACGTTACCTCTCCTTTACCTGAGGTAACGCCCTCCTGGGACTCGTGTAGCGGGGGTTGGCGGGACGGGAAAAGGGGGTCTTTTTAACACAAATCACACACAGACAACACTTCTCCTTTCCTGGTATATTTACAAACAACACGCTTACAGGGTACAGCACAACATTACAGACTCAGGGCACAGAGTTCCCCACAAGAGGTTCACCCAGAACACACAGCCTCCACAAGTCCACACACAGCCATACTGGCCAGCCACCCCCCTCGTGAAGGCGAAACCTAAGGAAGCAAGGGCACCATTTCTCCGGCCACCCTCTCCACTTCCCTCCAAGGTACCACACCCTTCACGCGTCCAGGAGTCAGGCAACAACCTCCACACAGCCAGTCAGCCACTCCCTTAGTGAGGACAGGCCTAAGGAAGCCAGGGATGCCATTTCTCCGGCCACCCTGTCCACTTCCATCCAAGGCCCTGCCCTTCACTCGCCAGGATCGGCCTTCCTCCGCTGTGTCCCTCTGTCTCTGTCTCTCTCACACTCCTCACTCTCTCACTCCCTCGCTCCTTTTCCTTTCAACAACCAGCCACGTCTCTCAAACACACCCCACCACGACTGCGTATCGCTGAAAACACAGATACGTAGGTCACCTTATCTCTGACACATGTCAACTCTCACACGGACCCCTACATCCCCAGGGAGGCCTGAGTGACCCACCGCTCCCTGCCTCTACACAACTACACTTACAATAACTATTTACACAACACTATTTACATGTTAAATGCGTCGCCGCAACACTATTTTAGCACCAAGAGTCTTGCTTTACAAACTACTAAGCGACCTACATATTACGCGCCCGTACAGGTATGAACGACCTTGTTACTAGTGCACAGATATTCGTTCATTCTGCTCAAACATAAGACGCAGGAAAGTAAATAATGTGGTAGCAGTACTAATGTTTGCTCGTGAATTTGGTTAGTCATCATTGTTGGCCACTCGCTTGGACCACGTCACTGTGCATACTATGGAAAAAAAAAAAAAAGACTGCCTCATTTCCTTACGACATTATAATATACACAGTTAACCTCACGGCCATCTCAAACAAAAGTGATAACTGAACACTTGAAAAAAGAAGAACAGGTATATTACAATTAACAAAAGCATATATCGTTATTTTACACATAATACTAATAATACAAACAAAATACGTTACCGTTCACGACCTCACCGACTAATATTCACACACATTCAGGGCTCTCATTTTTTAGATAATTACCTCAGATCAGTGTAATCTCATCACTTTTAAGGTAATTCTGAGGTAATGAGATTTTTAAAGACTTTTAAGGATCTTTAATGGATTTGGCCAGTAGGCTTATTGAGGCACAGATGGACTTGCCTCCCCTGTTATTTGGCGTAGGTTTTCAGATTTTTATAGTGACGCCTCAAATGTTTAGGTTCTCGTGAATATGTTGAGAACGTGCGAGGCTAATCACTGCTACAGCTCAGACGCATATAAACGTTGTTAGTCCCGTCTGAAGACAGTATGGCAGCAATTTGGGTAGTCTTTGGCCACTCGGCGGTGATATCAAAGAATGAAAAGTGGTCAGCGTATAACGGGGATTAGAACCCGGGACCCTAAGCTCGCATACCAGAGCGCTAGACCACTGTACCACCGCCTCCCAAGTTAGAGTTAGAGTTAGAGCACATGTATTGACCTTGGATAATTATATGACAGCTGCACTTGCAAAACTGGTCAGTGATGCTAAAGAGGAGGAGTACCAGCAGAAGTTAGCTGCACTATACAAAATAGCATTAATAATCCTAGTATTCTAAAAAAATAATTAAATAATAAAAACACTTCTATTGAATTGTTCTCATAATCTGTGCAGCACCGATGAGCCTCTAATATTCACAGGTAAGAAAGGGTATACTTTCCCTACGATCAGTGTTAAGGTTGGGGAGAGCCATGTAGGGATTCCAGGGAACTGTACCAGGAGGTATCAGGCCGCCTATAAAGAGTCCCGTGGTACAACAACGACACCTTGCAGAACCGCTCACTCATCCCCCAGCCTCCGTCCCGAGCACAAGCTGGCGACCTTTCCGACTACACCATCATCAACCCCACATCCACCTTCACCAGTGACTTCACGCGACCTTATAACGCTTGAAAAGAAGTAAATGTATGCGTGCGTGCATGCGTGCTTGTATGTGTCTAAAGTGTGTATGTTTAGCGAGAAGTAGACGGTGAGACGAGACGAATGACAAACAGGTGACTTTAATTTGTGATTGCTATACAGTGAACACTTTCCAGAATGGGTCAAGTAAAGAAAGAGATGACGGAAGATGGAGTGTCATCTCAAGGCTACATCAACCCAACATTCGTCACCGCTCCAGAGGACGAGGAGATTCCTGCAACACCTCAGAAAGAAGAGCGGGTGAGCGGCCCGACCTCGACCACGGAAAAGAAGACGAGCACCAAGCAAACGGAGCATGACAAAGTAGGAGCAAAAGACGTAGAGCTCAAGGAAAATAAAAGCCAAGGATCACCTCGTAACAGGAATCAGGTAACATTTGCATCGTTGGTCTTGTTAATGTGACCTCATGCCCGTACACACACACACACACACACACACACACACACACACACACACACACACACACACCCACACACACATACACACACATCTGTGGGTCAAAGGTTAACGTCCCCGCTTTCTACCCGGCAAGACGTGGGTTCGAATCTCGCTCAGGTTGTGTGGGTGTGTGATGTGTGAGAGGTCTCAGCTCTTTCGGGGAGGGTAATGGCTGACGGTCACTAGTCCAGCACGTGATCCTCCAGACCATAGCGAATAACATACACACATACAAGCTGAAGTTCACGCCTAGCTCAAAGTGCAACGTTTTCATTGATGATCGAGCAGGTGTCCTTCATCTCTGGATGAGGAAAACAGATGGTAGATGTAAGGCGCACAGGAGCTGCCTTGTGTAGGTCAACTGGCCTCTTGCAACCTCCTTATTTTCTTATGTTCTTATGTGTGCCTTGCCCATAGATCGGACTATAATAAGCTCTAACCTATCTATAGGAAGGTAATGATTGGCGATCATGAGTGCAGCGCGTCATCCTTAAAATCGTGGTCACACACACGCACATACATGGGCCGCTAGCGTAGTGGTTAGCGCACTCTGTTCACAACCGAGGGGGATCCCATGGGCGGACGGAGATTATTTGGGTGTGTTTCCTTTCACGTGTAGCCCCTGTTCACCTAGCAGTGAGTAGGTATGGGATGTAAGTCGAGGAGTTGTGACCTCGTTGTCCCGGTGTGTTATGTGTGAGTGGTCTCGGTCCAACCCAAAGATTGGTCAGTACGAGCTCTGAGCTCTTTCCATAAGGGGACGGCCAGCTCTCGAGAGAGAGACCAGCAGCAGACTGTACAGTGAACACACACACACACCTCCACAGCACTCAAAACCAAATATAAAGTCCACAGGATACGGGCAGGCACACATACACATACACACACACACACACCTCCACAGCACTCACAACTAAATATAAAGTATATACACACACACATACACACACAAAAAAAAAATTAATAAATAAATTAATTAATTAATTAAATTTTTAAAAATACGTTATGAAAAGATCAGCTGGTCTTTTCATATCGTTTTGTGGTGTGTGTGTGGGGTAGGGGGGGGGGGGGGGTGGCGCGTGCACCTCTGTTCGAGCAAAGATTATGATCCGGCAAACCTGACACAATTAAGTATCCAGTCACCCAATTGTTTCATTATACTTTCTTTCACACGGTTGATGCAGGTAACTGTCTGCACGGTCTCTCTTCAAAAGCCACAGATGCACAGAAAAAATGGTAGCAGTTAACTAATAAGGAGAGAAAAATGACTAAAGCTAAGAACAGCTACGTCCTTCACCAAAAGTTAACATAAAGTAGGAAGCCACTCAGCCCATTGGGAAATGGCGTCAGTTATGATGATTATTGATAAGAAAGTTGAAACATGACTACTCATTTGGCGGAGGAGCTGCTGTGTCACCATTTACATATATTATATATGTCCATTACATATATATATATATATATATATATATATATATATATATATATATATATATATATATATATATATATGTATATATATATGGCATGATGCTCCTCCTCCTAGGTTGGGGCATCTTTCAGTGTCTCAGCCTGTAATGAGGACTCCTTTGTGTGAGGTAGTTTTGTTTCTCAGAACAATTTACGATTTTTTCCTCCAGTTTACAACTAAGCATAATCCTATTTTTAGTATAGTCTTATTATATCTCTTTCATAAAAAGGAAACATGTATTAGCCTCCTGTACAAGCATTATGTGTTTCTTTTCCGGGCCGCAGGTGATGTGTGCCTTGATGGCTGGCATGACGCACATGTTCATTGGCACCACCCTTGGTCTGCCCGCCGTGGTCCTGCCGCACCTCACTGACCCAACCTTCCAAGACCTGTTTCTCAATACTTCCCAAGTGGCGATGTTCGGTAAGCTTCAATCACCACCTCCACTTAACCATTGGCAATGTGTATTGATGGGGTATGAAGGGATATTCTTCGCCATTTGATATTTACTTTTCACGGCAGGAAGTCTGCTTCACGTGGGCGCCATGATCGGCTCCCTGTTGGGCGGAGTTCTCAACATTTACCTTGGACAGCGGATGACCCTGTTGTTGATGATGCCCTTCTCCCTGGTCATGTGGCTCATCATGTCTTTCACTTCAACTGTGTGGGTTCTGCAGCTGATGCGAGCCTTGCTGGGAGTGTCACAAGGCGTCATTGGGACCGCATCAGCTTACTACCTGGCGGAGGTGACACATTCTACGGTGCGGGGACGCCTGATGTCTGTTTTGGACATAGGGCGGCAGACCGGGATCTTACTGGTGTACATAGTGGGCTGCATGAACCTGACATGGCGTGAAGTGATGCTGGTGTGTGGTTGTGTTTCCACCCTTCCCACTTTCATCGGCCTTCTATTCATCCCCAACTCCCCTCGATGGCTAGTGACTCGGAGCCGCGAGGAGGAGGCATACAAGTCCCTGGTCTTCCTCAGGGGTCCTCACTATGACTCCAAGACAGAGTTGCAATCTATAGTGGACCACTTTCAAAAGGCCACTGCTAACACCAAGAGCACAATGGACCAAATGAAACAGATGCGGGAACCGAACGTACTTTACAGGTTAATACTCATGACAGTCGTCACAATCTTGGGTCAATTTTCCGGCAACATCCCCATCGTGACCTATAGTGTGCCAATCTTCCAAGCCGCCAACTCAACCATGAACTCGTACAGCAGCGCAGTGTCCATTGCGAGCCTCCGAGTGGCAGGCATCTTTGTCTTCACGCTGCTGGTGGAGCGTTTGGGTCGCAGGATCCTAATGGTGACATCCAGCCTGGTCTGCACCATTTGTCTATTTTTTATTGGGGTGTTCTTCATGTTAAAGAACACAGGGTCAGACGTCTCCACCATTGGATGGCTGCCGCTCGTCTCATTACTGGTATATATGCCCTTCGTGGTCTCAATCACAGCAGTAACATCAGTATTGAGATCAGAAATGTATGCGACCTCAATGCGCGCCATGGCCGTGTCCATCACATTTGTTGTCTTCTTTTTGTCCATGTTTACAGTCACTCAACTCTTTCCTAACATGACGGAGGCCTTAGGGGAGCAAGGAACGTTCTGGACCTACAGTGTATCTTGTCTCCTCCTGGCCCTCGTGACGGTGCTGCTGCTGCCTGAGACAAGCGGTCTTACCCTCGAGGAAGTGGATGACACATTCAAGTATGGCAAAAAAATAGTTGTACCAATTCCGTGCGTCTAAGATAAAGTAAAGGAGTAGTTGCGTTGGTTCTCAAGAGTCTAACCCTCTATCGTGACGGAGGTTGAAGGTGACTATATCGTGATTTAATTTACCTCATGGATGAATTCCAATCCTTTCCGCAAGGTGACCACAACAAACACTAACGAGTTACATTGGTTAAAAGAAAGAAAAGGTGAAGACAAATCATTCAGGAGTTAGCCAATGTCATGTACTGTCTTCCTTTTCCTCAAGTATGTACAGACTTGATTGAAGGAAAGGAAGACCAGTAGAGAAAGAGGAGCAGGGAGTTGAAGCCCCGTTACATTATGTGTGATAATAAGAAGGAAGGGCGGACTGGCCATCCAAAATAATGGGAGTTTGCCCAATGGGGTGATTACTGATTTTGAGATACAAGGACATTTTTTTTGTTCTTGGTAAACTGAATTATAAATGGGTAAATATTCCTTTATTGCTGTTTCCTATTTTTTTCTTCCATTTTATATTGTTTTCAGTTCATTTGAGTGTTTTGAGGCCTCACTTATTTTGCAAATGTATAATAACCATAATATGATTATAACAATCTTGATCCCCGATTGTGGGAAGTGCGCCCGTCCGAGCCCGCCGTGTTGTTGCTGTTGTTTGGTTAATTTTCCAATGGCACTATTTTTTTCTAGATTAACCTAAACTAATCTTACCTAACCTCACGTACCTGAATTTAGATGTTTAAGAGGTCTTCCTTATCAGAATTAGATAAATTTATTTCTATTTGCACAAAAAAACAAACAGGCTTACACTATAATCATGAAGCCATAAATCCACTGGGTAAGGTCAGATTGGCTACTAAAGAAACGGCAATGAAAGAAATGAATACCACATATGTGTGTTTACAATATTTACACTGTTGTTGGGGGAGGGCGGGTGCAGGTGGAATGGTGATGAAACTTTCATCAAATTTTCTGTGTATTTCAAGTCATTAGGTAACTGAGAAGCTCAGGCCTACACAGAGTCACACACCAAATGTACATAATATTTGCATATTCACAAATCTACTGAGTGCACAAAGTGCCACAACTGTGAATGCAACTATGCTGTCATAGACAAAGGTGTTATTATAGTAAAATAACAATGCACCTGACACACACACACACACACACACACACACACACACACACACACACACACACACACACACACATATGCACACACTTACTCACAAATACAGGAGGATAGGATTCCCATCCTTCTACTCCAATGTGATATAGTATTACAGTACCAAGTATGTATATTCCAACCTGTATAAAGGGATGTGTACAACTTGGAAAGTTAAAATATAACTTGAAGACTTGGACTGATTAAGGAAACAATTTTTGACTGGTTCTTTTGACTTAATGAAGCACTATGTACCTGTTTGTTAGCCTTGCACAGTTTCATGGAAGTGTCAAATGCAATTTTATGTTTGTTGAAATATTTTATAATTATTTAACACTATTTTTTCAACGTACTGTACAAGTAAGTTATACAGAATGACCTGCTATGAATATATCTATTTATAAAACAATAAAATTAAGGAATATAATATATGTTTGCTTCAATAACTAAATCACCAGAAATTATGAAACATGTATATAATGTTCCTCTACTTTTACTTTTTTATTAAATTGCTCCATCTCCATAATTCATATTACGTTGGGGGTTGTATAGGCATGTGGTGAGGATGCAAGAATACTGTCACCATATTCCCTGTGGATGGTAAAAGGTGACAAAAAGGGACGGAGTGAGGAGTCTGGGAACCACCTCCTCTATTCTCTCCTACAAAAAGACAAGGCATAGAACCAAAATGTCTTGTTTTGGCTACCCTTTTGGATGGAGATATAGATATTTAACTTAACGTACTTATGTTTTGGAAACCCACACAATACTATCAAGACTCACTTTAAAATTACTGTATGCAAGGGAAAAACATACTACATAGTTTATGATAATACTTTAAAAGTAATATATGAATAAAATATCTCTATACATAACGTAACATGAATCGTTAAAAAAGAAAGTGTGTGCATAAGACAATACAATACAAATACTGCATGATAGTTCTCTGCCATCAGTGTTGACTATGACAGAGACACAGTTTTCTCCCAAAGAAGTATAGATACTTGGAAATGGACTAAAGGAAGAAGTAGAAGTGATAATGGCAAAGAATGTACATGAACTGAAAGAAAAACTGGACAAATATAGATAAGGAGACAGGAAAGAGCGAGTGTAGCTCAGGCCCTGTGTACTACAACTAGGTAAATAACAAATAAAAATATATAAAAATAAAAAAAATAAAAATCCTACCCTTAATTAACTTTATATTTTCCTTCGTTTCAGTTTGTTTTCACTTCTGTATCATTCCTTTGACTTGTAGGAATTACATAACCCAGTGAAGCACAGAATATTTATAAGATACTGGATGCCTGAGATGAGGTTAAAGTATCCTTCATAAGGCAAAGTATGTACAAACTATTCGTTATTTGCCTTAGGAGGAAAAAGTTGATTCTACGTGAGAGTAAATATCATGACTATACGACTCATTTTTCCTTGAATTCAGAACATAAATAGATCTAAAAAGCAGGATCAACTTCATTATTCTAAAAGACCTGTCACTACACAAATAATAAAATTATACACCCATACAGAACATACAATGGATACCTAGTGTTAAGTTATAAGATGGAAGGATCAGCTAAAGGGTTACATGCATGAAAGTGGTGAGCTGATATAGGAGAAGGGTTTCAACAAGCAAGGAGAGAGTGTGTGAATACAGAGAAATGAAAGTTCTTCTGCCTCGGCCATCACCTTAAGGGACATTTTAGAGAGAATGAGGTGTCAGAAACTATATACATATAGACTTACTTTGAATGATATGTATGAAAACTGCAGCAACTTATTTAACTAAAATACTACCACCTTGGTCTTTTTAATACAATACTACACCTTAACAGGTACTACAGTTTACAAAAAAATCTATTATATAGTTACAGCACTGCATGACAAATTAGCACCTTATACTGTACCTATTTTGAGGCTACAGGACTTCATAACCACTAATTAAAAACTGAAAGTATTCAATAAGTAATTGCAATTGCAATGCCCTTTCCAAAATCCAATATGGATTATTGTATGAAAAATTACAAAGAAGAAAAAAAATTCAGCCCCAAAATTTGTTTCATGTAAATACTGATAAAATTAATTCAGCAGTGAGCAAAATCATTCTAATTACAAAGAACATATGAAAATCAAAATTACATATGTAAAATCAAATGAGTTCACAATTATAAAAACTGTCACAGTCAATGATTATCAAAATCTTACTGAACCCAACAGTGTACCACTCCATGACAGACATTACACTCCAATTCTTATGGAATACTAACTATAAAGAAACTACCCTACTTAAACATATGGAAACCAATCAGAATACTGAAGATTTGGTAACTAAATACCCAACACACTACAAAATCACCTCAACATATCATTGATCTACATACCCGGCTAATATCCACCTTAAGCACAGTTACCCGAGACAAGGCATCAACAAGGGCTCAGGAAAAATGTGATCTCCCTTTTGCCTCTACATCTTGTCTCATGGTAAGCAGAAATGTACTGAGGAGGAGTACTGAAATAAACTATACTTTAAATCTAATGAATGTATCCTTCAGCCATTAAGGAACTATTAAGCATTGCACTGGAATTCACATACTATGATCCCTGCACCACACAGCAGGTCTGGCTAGTGGTCTGCATCACACATTAAACATGGAGGCATCACCTTCCCTTACACCACTCACCTTAGGCCCGAGTCTCCTTTGCAGAGCCATGTATAACTGCTGTAGTGACACTAAGAAAGTAGAACCCTTATTTTTCTTTCCATATATATTGAGATATATTCCAGCAATAACAAGCAAACTTCCCCACACATATCTGAAAGATGACATTTATGATACATTACAATACATTATAGATGGCAATAAACAAGTTCAATAATTATATTTTAAACACATTTGTAGTAGATTTAACATTATCATTCAAATTAGTAGCCTTCAACTTACTGTATGGTGAACGGTTTGCTGAAGAAGAAGAAGGACAGACATATGGTGATTGCCTTGCGACACGTGGTGATGGTGACGGCAAGGAGGGCGCCGTGTAGGCTGACCAGCGTTAGAACCACCTGTACACCGCAGAACCCGGCCGCAGACAACATCATCCCACGCCCATACACCTCCCACGGAAACTGTTGGTAGCCATATTAAGTTACTTCTTCATTGAAACAAGAACGAGGACCAGACATAACAGATCACAAACATCATACAAAATTACTACCAATATATAATTATCTAGCTCCTTCTTGACAGCTGGCATGAAGTAACAAACCTATTAATTTCTTGATCTTATTGAGTAGAATTTCTTTTTTTGTACTGGACACATACATACAACATCAACTTTCGTTTTATGTCATTAAATACAGTATCTTCATAAGGATTCCCACGACAGCCACAAGAGTCACACATTACCTCGGCTGCAAATGATGCTGCTGACACTATCTGGTTTGTCATTACGAGGCCGATGAGGATGATAATAAAGCCAATGCTGTAGGAGTAAAGGACGACAAGAGTTGCTCCTTCACTGTACTTCTTCATTGCTCCTTCCTGAACATTGCCGATCACTGCATCACACAGAAGAGCCAGACTAACCAGCATTACACCTGCAGATAAGAAGTACAGACAATCATTTACACAAGACTTTTTTACATAATTCAAACTTACTGATGACAAAAAATACATTTGATCGTGCATATAAAAGCATCCCACTTTTTCTGTTCTCCTGACACCTCTTAATAAGACAGAAAGTTGAAATATCTCATAAATGTCAATTGAAACACGACAGATATCAATTTGAATTTTCTTTCACATGTCATAGTGAGATAAAAACCAAGTATTCCTATATTGAAAACATACGCCTTAATCATCAAGAGAGACAAACTTACCGGTGGCTGAAAATTTAGGTTGCACAGTGGAGTCTGCAAGAGTGAACCAAATCAACCCTACACACATACAGATGCAAGCTAATACCTCGGCAAATGAGTAACGCTTCCCGAGTATGATAACTGAGCCAATCATCACTGGTATCAATTTGCAGGACTTGAATATTACCTGAAATTTATAAGAACAAAACTTAGATGAAGTATGCAATATTGAGGAAAAGATATGTAACCTATTCACTGTGTTTCCATTTATTTGTGTTGCTGTATTCTCTCCTTACATGTTCTAGTCCTCTCAATCTACTCTCTCCTCATTAAACACACTAAAATTACGTACATCATTGAGATAAAAAAAAATATATATATATATAAAAAACAGAACAAGGCAATGGCAACAGTTACCAAAATTTTGTTCCATCTATAAAAAAGAAAATATTCAAAAATATTTTTAAATGCCCAAAAATATACATATGCCTATCATAGTTCTATTTTTAAATTTTTTATATATATATATATATATATACCTGTGTGGGATAATTCAAGTATCCGACAGACGAGTTAGAGAAGCCCATCGTACCAACAGTTAAGAAAGCAATTACAGCATAGGTCCCAAGAGGTATCCTGTGAACATGATAACATTGGGTTAGTACAACGTTGTCAACAAACATAAGAAAAATACATTGTCATTCCTACACAAAGACTCAAGTATTATCCTTAAACTATACACATACATACAGAAAGTGAAGGATGTATTGAATAGTTATCACGTTTGGTTCTCAGCTCACCCATGCACATAAATCAGCAACAATTCATTTTATTACTGCTACTTATTACGTTAATTTATGTGGGTGTTTTGAGTTCCTATTATCAAATACTTAATTGTTATATGTCATTACTGAGACATTTTTTTCTTTAAATTAAACCTAACTAAAGCTAACTACCATTTATAATCTCCACATTGCCACACACAATCTTTGAACTGATATGTACAAGGTTTGGTCAGGTAGAAAAAAAAATAACAATAATAATACATTTTGCATAAATGTACATCTATTTTTTTCTTGACGGTAATGATGCATATAACAGTTAAGTATATAATGTTAGGAACCCAAAACACTCACAAGAAATCAAATAAGTAGCAGTAATGAAGCAAGTGTGTTAGACCACTTGGCCAAGCCATGTGTAATACCCTTGCATTAAACAACACATTTATTTACTTCAAACTTGGAAAAAATTATAGTCTTATGCAAGGAAAAATACAGTACACACATCCACATCAATTTCAACACATCTTTACCTCTAAGCCTCTTGAGGGAGAAGGGAGGGATCCTTACACTGTACTACACTATGTGAGGTTCAATTCCACAGCATAGTCACTGATATAAAGGTTCAACACCAAAGCTGGTTTATCCTTGGCACATCGATTCAGATTCATCCCTTTCTATGCAACTGACCTGATCTAAATCACTGACCAGATCAGATGCCATATAACATCCCGTCAAGGCTGCGTCACAACTGGTTTCCATTCAACTCTTATCTTGCACAAGCATTCTTTCTTGCTCCACAGACATCCTTCTTGCTTGGATATGCTCTCTTTACACCATCCATCTAACCCATTTATGGTCTCTCTCTCTCAATCTCATACCTCTTAGATCAGACCCAATTATCTTATACACCAATCATTCATCATCCATCCTCTCTACGTTACTAAGCCATCGCAACACTCCTTGAAATAATTAAACAATTTTTTTCCATACATAAAACATTTCATTTTCACTGTGGTAGGTGTAGCTTTTTAAAACATAATATTATATGTAACACTGACGTATGAAAAATATATGAATATCAATGTACAAGCAAAATAGACACTAACTTTCTGGAGACACCCTCACCAGACAACAGTAACTGGATGAGAGCAAACAGAGTGTAGTAAGCGAACTGCACCAGCGTCAGGTACCATCCATACGGCTGCATACCTTCCAAGGTGAAGATCAGTTCCTGGATGGCACAAAAAATCATTTAGATATAATTGCCCAATACTTATACATAATTCTGTTAGACATAGTCCTTATGGTAATGATTAGGAAGACGACCCAATCTGTTTTTTGGATAAAGCTATTTTTTTCTGATAGATTTTGATGTGTTTTGAATTAATCTGATGTTTGTTTGTTATGCCATGCAATTTTTTTTTTTTTTTTCCCCAGGTAAAAATTGCCACAAAAAAGTCAGATTAATTTAAAACCATCAAAATCAATAGGAGAAAAATTGTTTTAAGTAATCCTAAGCAAACCTAATTAAACCTAACCGAACCTAAGCAAACCTAATTAAACCTAGCCTAACCTAAGCAAACCTAATTAAACCTAACCTAACCTAAGCAAACCTAATTAAACCTAACCTAACCTATTGGGTCATCTTACGAATCTTTATCTAGTTTAGGTTTGGTTTGGTTTGGTTACGTTAGGTTAGGTTTAATTAGGTTTGCTTAGGTTAGGTTAGTTTTAATTAGGTTTGTTTGGGTTAGGTTAGGTTTAATAAGGTTTGCTTAGGGTTACTTAGAGCAAATTTTCTCTTATTGATTTTGATGTTTTTTAGTTAATCTGACTTTTTTGTGGCAATTTTTACCTTGGGAAATAAAAATGCGTGGCACAACAAACAAACACAAACAAACATCAGATTAATTCAAAACACATCAAAATCTATCAGAAAAAAAATTTCCTTGTCCAAAAAACAGACTGGGTCGTCTTCCTAATCTTTACCGTTTTTATCAACAACAATAACAATGGCAATCACAAATCATAAACTGGTTGAATATATCAAAGTTTCCTGAAATTTATAATAGATACCCAATACAGGTAAAATTATTCACACTTACCAAAACATATCCATACATGAGGTAGAAGACAAACACAAAAGATGTCAATAAAGTTAACTGTAACGGGACAGGATATTCAGAAACTTTCAAGCCAAAGAATTTGACCATTTTCTTAGGCGGCCGAGGTCCTTGTCCAGCCTCCCCCAGGGGGACGTACACACTTCCCCCCTGACTCATGCTTCACCCTGAAATGACAGATGGTTTTAATAATTAATATCATGTACACAAAATTTTTTTTCAAGTGTTAAACTAGGATAAAACACACAACATTCTAGACAAAACATATAATAATGCTACATCACTTCACTTGGCATTACAGTAGGTCCTCCCAGAACACTTTGGGCAACACACATTCATAACAGCACATGTAAATCAAAATGTCCCAACTCATCCAGAACATTCCATTACATTGGGATACAGAGTCTTATTGCATATAATTTATGGTTACATTCTGAGTCCTGACATAAGCTATTTTTAACTGATAACGTCAAGTGGCAACAGAGAAAGGATAGGAGATGTAACCCTGATGACCCTTAAGAACTTTAAGGCTATTAGAGGAAAAGTCAATTTAGTTCTTTACAATCACAGTGCCATAGTGGCCCTGTATCCCGGCGTAATGGATTACTTCCCCCCACAGACTCAAAGGCCGATGTGACGGGAGATGAACGTCCACAGCTACAGCGTATGCCCCCACTTTATCTATATGACATATCCCCATTAAAAGAGGGTAGCCAAGACAAGGTAGTTATTGTTAAGGAAGACTTTACCTTTATCTCGCCCAACTGCAGCAGGCTAGTCAGTTTAGTGCAAGAATCACCTAAAGTTACGTCTACATCCACTAGGTAAGACCCTCGGGATGAATCTGTACAGCCACGTCACTACCTCAACCTCACACATTTTTCCTTCCTCCTCATCTTATAACCACTGTAGCTTTATCATAATACCTCACCTACTTTCCCTGCCTTAACATCCTATTATTAACCCCTATTCACCTTGTATCCTCCCCGTCTATCCTTCCTATTCACCCCTCCTCGCCCTGCCTCCTACACGTGCTCACTGCTTCTGTTTGTTATGCCGCTCAGCTGATTGTGACGTTTTTATTATTTATGATCAAGCTGACTCGCTCTGTCGTGATATACATTTTAATAGTTCCAAATGTGATTATTTATTGAGGATGAGGTTCTTCAATAAGTTTAAATAAGTGTTTGAGGTTATAAAGGACAAGTATATTATATGAAAATTTCCAAGAGAATATTTTAAGAACACATAAGAGTGCAGATCCATTGTTATTGATGTCCCCATATCTTGTTTCCTGCTTTATTCACTACTTTTTTCTTGTCATATGTATATTTATCTAACCTTGAACGGTGAGCCATATGTAGCGAGAGGAAAAGGAAGACAGGATCAAGATAGAGCAAGTTAGCTTTGATTGAGGAAAAAGCGCCTCTATCTCCACAGGTTTATAATACTGATTGAATACAAAATTACACTACAAAAGCATATTATTAATTACCTTTACCGAAATCTAACATTATTAACGGCTTGAAGTTAGTGGATTATTAGAACCAATTTATTAATACTTTTCTACGCCCTCCAAGATTCAACATTTACAAAGAGACAGCAACATCCTCCTTACTACTACTACTACAGCTACTATGGAAACAACAATGTATACCAACCATAAGAGTAAGGCAAAAGAGAGAGAGAGGAAATATAAATGAAGTCCATGAAAAGAGCAAGTGTGACAAATAAAGACAAGGAAGGAAGAAAGAAGAAGAAGAAGAGGAGGAGGAGGAGGAGGACCTAGCGAAACAGAACACAGAGGTCACAAGAAGAGGAAGGATAGATAGATCATTTGTGAAGCCAAGCTATAGTTCCTGACATCTTTATCCAATACAAGTGTTACACCCAGTAGTTGTGTCACCAGATGATAACAAGAGGAAACACTACTACTACTACCGGAATAATTGTGTTCCTCCATCCATCCATCTTACACTCGCTAATAGATTGTTGAAATTCTGGCTAATTCTGGCTATCTACCAAAGATTTCCATGCCAAAAAAGGGATAATTTAAAGAGGAGATAACGGTAGCTGGAAGGAATACACATAATAACCAAAAGGAAGTATTATTTCCATATATTATGTTCTCGATGCTAGACGTGTGAATCATTGCAAAGAAAAGTCTCCTATCATACGTATTTGTAATTATATACAAGACTGAGAGACAGAAGAATCAGCCTTTATCATCCTTAACTGAAGAAGACTAGAAAGCCTCTAGTATACCATAGACAAGACCAACAGTAAAGCTACCAGAAAGAAAAAAACATTGGGTTGTTTATCAAGACATTCATAAAAAGGTAGTCTGAAAATTATTTGTATGTTGTATACGAAATAATTCATTGTATATTCTACAGTCACACTATTGAATGTGAGGAATATTATGTATGATACACATGAATAGTAGTGTACAGTTGTGTTATCTATGTAAGATGAACTGATATGAGTGGCAGAGCTGCTGACCTGAGATGAATGGGGACTGCAATGGAGGAAATGGCTGGAGGCTCAGCTGAAGGAGTAAAATCACCAAGCCTCTCTTCCAACCCTACAGATGGCATCCCTAGAAGACTGCTTGGTGAGCTTTGTTTTGTTGCAAGTCACTGTATTAATGCAGTTTCAGACCACCAGTTTTTTTAATTTTTTTGTGTCATCACTAATCTGTAACAGTCTCTCTGGATAATATGGAGATAAGGTAAGCCTACTAATTTTTTTGAAGTGCTTAGAGATACGGCAGTCGTACCGCGTTGTCATCCACTATTCATCTGCTATTCCTACAGCCTGTGCCTTATTATTTACCTGGTAAAGCATCTTTCAAGTTATGTTAGGTTGATTATGTTATGTTATGTTTGGTTCGGTTATATATGCTTTTTACCCAAAAGTTAGGCACGTGCCGTATCTATAAGTGAGCACTTACAGGTACGGCATTCGTTAGTTTATGGTTAGACAGAGCATGGTGTAAACAAAATAAATTTTTTGGGTATAGGCCAATATTCAGTACAATAAAATAATTTCAACTGCCATCACCACTGCCGGCAGTTCAGAGCTGGATGTACAGGCCTAGAAAGGCCTCTTCCAGAAGATCTACTGTAAGAAACTGTAAGTTAGATTAGGTTAGGTTTGGTTCGGTTAGGTTCGGTTATATAAGCTTTTTATATTTTATTACCCAAAAGTTAGGTACATGCCATATCTATAAGCAAGCACTTATAGGTATGGCTGCCGTACCTGTAAGCACTGTCTATTTTTTGTTATTACACCTACAACACTGGGAGAAGAAACGGGTAGCATTTTGAGATTGATTAATTAGACACAATGTTAAGTATAAAACACTTCTGTTAAGCATTACCTCCAAATATTATTTTTTTTATACCACTCTGCAACTGTCACCCAACGTGCTG
This sequence comes from Metacarcinus magister, assembly GCA_029783475.1. Lineage (NCBI taxonomy): Eukaryota > Metazoa > Arthropoda > Malacostraca > Decapoda > Cancridae > Metacarcinus > Metacarcinus magister. The sequence continues at coordinate 4,895,954 of JAPQNM010000040.1, forward strand.
TAAGCCGTCAGAAGTTAAGATCAGTTTTACTAACCTATGAATATTGTTTAGGAGGTTATATATGGGGTTAGGTTTTATTTTATTCATTGGTGGCATACGTCGAGGAGTTAATCGCCTCACCCACCCTTCAACGCCAACCCATGTGATCACCCTGTGAGTCTTCATGAGGTCCCTTTCCCATACCAAGTAATTCCACGCAGGATGTATCGACTTGCCTTTTTTTTTTTTTTTTTTCAGGCAAATTCCTGTATGGAAATGTTTTCATTGTGTCCCGACAAATATATAGTGTTTCCTTTTCTTCTCAATATTATATGTTTTCTATCTGTTTCCTCAAGGTTTTTCATCAATTTATGTATTGTACTGAAGTCTCCTTTTTCTCTTCTCTTTCTAAAGTGTTGTCAGTTTTATTTCTTTTAATCTTTCCTCATATTATGTCTTCCAAATCTAGCATCATCCCTGTATTCTTTTCAATTTTGTCATATGCTTTTTTGTGTGTGTTTTTGTGTATTGTTCAATTTTTTTATCTGATATTGGTAATGTTGACATGAAATTTATAACACAGCACTTACAAACATGACGAGTGAAGATTACTGCAACACCTACTGGCCTCAGCTCAGAACAGCCATCGACAAGCTGTTGGAGGGACCGCCACCGCCTCATCACTTGGGACCAGTCATAGAGTTTGAGCCGATGTACTCAGCTGCGTACAAGTGTGTGTGTCAGCAGCACTCGGAGGCACTCTTTAGTGATCTCATGTCCCATATTGAGAGACATTTTGTCAAGGTTGCCATACAGTTACAGGTAAAACTAAAGAGTTTTAATTCTTGTAATATCTTGAGAATATAATGATCACATTTAATTTTTGAAAGGAGATCTATTTCATTTATTTAGATATATGAGAACATAAGCTTCTTTATGGGATGTTATTTTTATTTTTATTTTTTTTTATACATCATTACGCTCATAAGATATACTATTACTCTTTTGAAGTCAATTGTTTTATTTTTATCCCTTAGAAGGAGTACTGCCTTCTTAGACTTGCTCTTGTGACTGTAATCTTGGATAACTTATAGTTTATATAATGTATGTTTATATATACTTTGAATCAAACCTTAATTCTTTTTACAGAATGAAGATGAAAGTCAGCTGATTGACCATTGTTTCTATGTTATTCATCGTGCCATGTACAGTCTAGATGGGATTATTCCAGTTTTTACATATTTGGTGAGTCAGTGATGATTGAAAATACGTTATATAATTTTCTGTGCTCATGAAGTTCAGTTTATTAGTTTTGTGGGAAATATTAATTTATATTTCTTTATTTTTTTTCAGAATAAGGTCTATGTTTCCACCAAGCTGTCTTCAAATCTTCGAACAGAATTGCAGAACCTATTTTGCAGAACTGTCATTGATCCAGTTATTGATAAGTTAGTAGGTAAGAAATTAAACCATGTGCTTTTATCCTCTTATTAAAGTTGAATGTAGATAGAGTGGAAACTTGAAAACTTATCTTCCTTGAGAGAATTAGACCGTAACAAAAACATTCCAAGCAGAATAAGGTTGTATACACATGACCATTCTGTGGTACAACTCAGGTGGTGACACGGTGACACACATGACTAAGTTGTGGCCCATGTGTAAGCTGCCTAAACTCTACTATATTATTTTTTTACCATTTAGAAAGCTGCTCTAATCAAAAGATGCTGAATTGATTGTATGTTTTAAGCCTGAAAGTAGCTTAGGGTTATGAGTTTCTATATGCAGTAATACAACCAGATAAAACATTATGAATGATTTTATTTTTCAGGCATAGTGAAGCAAACCACTGAAACAAGACCATTCTCCGTAGCACCTCATGTCATAGCTTCTGTTGTTAAAAATCTACACAAGCTTAATCCAAATTACTCTCAGAAATATCCACAGGTATGTTGAATATTTTATTAGTTGACTTTCAGTAAGCATAGAAGAATACTGGCTAGTTTCTCCCACATTTTCCGTACATTAGTTATGTACAATTCTTGAAATATCTGAACAAACCAGCCATTAATCTATCTATCTATAGTTTCTGACGCCTCGTTCCCTCCACAAAATTCCCACAAGGTGATTGCCACAGCAGAAGAGCCTCCACCTCTCCCTATCCAAACACTCCCTCTTTGCTAGTTCATACCTCTCCCTCTATCAGCAACAATTTTATGCATGCTTGTACTCTTTCACCCTATCCTTACATCTTACAACTGGCCTTCCTCTCCTCCTATGACCCATAATTTCACACACACACACACACACACACACACACACACACACACACACACACACACACACACACACACACACACACACACTTCACAAAATCTTCACTATTCTTCCTCTCCATGACTAAACCACCTCAAAATATTTCTTTTCACTCATTCCACAAGGTCCCTTTCATACATACTTTCATTGCTCTCACCCTCCCATCTTGTCACGCCATTTTTACTTATATGCATTAATTACCAAAGGCAGAGATTAAGTGTTCAGCCTCACTCTTATCTCCTCTTGACTTTGCACCTTTAAGTCTCAAATTCATACTTAGGTCTTTAGGATACACAATAAGCCTTCTCATAGCCTTGTATTTCCTGCTACCTTACTTATTCTTTTTCTTCTTATTTCTACACAGGTGTTTGCTGGGTACATTCCTGGTGTTCTTCCTGCGATGCGAGAACATGAACTTTCTAGTTATATAGATGAGACGCGAGAGCTCCAGGCGGCACTGCGACAATTTTGGATCACTTCAAATGCTCAAGGAAAGAAACGGTGCTTAGATGAAGAGATGCTCAGTTAGCATTATCTTCACTTAGGATTTATAAATTGGTTAGTTACATGACATGAAACAACAGAATGCTTCAAGATCTTTGGTGTTGTTTTAGATCTATCTCTTCTTTTATATGAGGCATTTAATAGATGGTGATGCAGTTTTTTTCCACATATTCACACTGCCTTACAGGAGATACATGATAATTATACAGTTATCTCAGATATTCTCTTATTTCATTGCTTCATTATCACCACCATCATCATCATTATTATCACCATCACCATCATCATCATCACCACACATTTACTTATGATAAAACTATGAATATTAAGTAATACATGAAGCATGTTGTGTGCAGGTCACATATCCAAAGAATATAATAGGATGTGCTCATTATGCCATATATAGAAAACTAATGGAGATATCAAGAAGTATTGAAAGTTTGTGTATGATTGAATTAGATGATAGAACACAGAAAGAATGAGCAGTGATAGTGTGTATGATGAAAGAACAGTGTATGAGTGGTAAAGTAGAGACAAAGGGCAAGCAATATGATAAATTTAGATGGAAAATACAGCAAACCTCCAATTAACCAGCATAGACAAAGAAACAAGAATTCAAGGAAATATAGCAAATTGAAAATGAATGAGAGGAAAATCCCAGTCTAAGTGAGTTGTGAGCCATGCCTCAGTGCACTGCATCACCTGCCTCCATCAAACAATGGCCTTACACTCTACCACCGGCTCTGTTGCACTTTAGTCTTAAGCACACGTGTGGGTATATTCTCTAATAACTTGTCTGTGATGAAGTGGTCTTGTTATGACCTATTGTAATCCATGTAATATGCATGAACGACCCTGGATGAATTAAAGTTATATTCATAAAAAGTGAAAGCAAAGTGAAGATGAGTTTCTCTGTAGAGGACAAAGACTACAGAGTCAATATCGTTTCCTAATTAATTTGCAGGTGAAACTTTAATGCAATTTTGGGGGAATTTAAGATATATAAATACACTGTGACAAATAAAGTAAAACTACACTCAGTCCTCTGTTATGGATAATTAGTGCTGGTATTGCACTACAATAACAAAAAACACAATAGCATTACTTAAGAACAAATTGTATAACTACATATATGCCAAGTCTCCCTCTTGAAGGCCATACTTTCCTCTGCTATTGAGAACTCCATAAATATTTCCTTTGCTACTTCTTTATATTTAAAAAGTATAAAACCACTTAGGCTGGAATAACAGTGACTCTCTTACCTTATTGTTACCTGTGTTGTAGTACCTACTTATAAATACAACTTGGTACCCTTACTGACTCACCACCGGAAATCATAGCAGACACCTCACCAAACCCTTGCCGAGGGAAGGCGGTGGCATAGTGGCTAGCGGTGAAGCATACCAACTCAGAGTCCCGAGTTCGACCCTGGCACGTGCTGGCCACTTTTCTTTGGTAATACTGCTGAGTGGCCTAAGATCACCCACATGCTGCCATAACACTATCCTCAATGGGACTGCAAAGTTATATGCGCGAGGAGCTTCCGCTGGCAGCATGAGCCTCTCAAGAAACGAGGCGTCACTTAAAAAAATCTAACCCACCCTACTAACGGGCGGAGGCTGACTATCTAAGGCCTCCATTAAGCCTACTGGCGCCACGGGTAAAAGGTGTGTAAAAGAGATGGTAAGGGTCTTTCCAACCCCTACCCCACCCCCAATGACCTCAAAGCCAATCAGCCTGAGGTGTATCTGGCATGCCTCTACAAGTGGGCAAGTCAGACTCCTCAGACTTGAGCTATGGGATCCACTCATATATCACGTTGCCATACCAAGGTAGGGTGTATCTGATGCACCGCACAGTGTATGCAAGTCAGACTCCCCACCACAGTGAGCGTTGTGATCTATGACAAAACAAAGCACCACCTGTGGGCCGCCTTTATATGGCAATAGAGCCCACGTCACCCACTACCGAGGTGGCAACCATAACAACCACCACCACCTTACTCACTTACCCACTGTGCCGAAATTTAAGTTAAACTCATCTAGTTGTATATGACTACTGTGTTGAAGTGAATATCCTCTCATAAGTGGTGCCACAGAGTAGTGCCAGCAGCAGGTATTCATCATGGAGTGTGCCTGTACCATTGTAATTATAGGTTCATGTATGCCTTACCTATGCCATGTATGCTGGTTAACTGGGGGTTTGTTTGAAGGAACACATACTACCAAGATTCTTGTCTTAGAAATAATCCCAGATCACAAAACTTGTAGCAAAATGTGACATCCAAATCCTGCTTGAGACCTTACATTTAATACTTTAAGGGATTGACAGTCTGTTCATAGGTATGTGGCCTTTTATACTAAATCCATTAATTGTCTTCTTATTAAGAATAGGAATGTGCCAGTGTGATAATTATGCAAGCTGACATACCAAACAAAGTGTTTTTTGTTTTCATAATACTGTTTATTGAATCTTTTCTGTGTTTGACACCATGTTACCTCTGGAAGCTACCTCCTAGGGGACAATCAATTGAAAAGTCCCCACCTCTTCCTTTGTGTGCTTCCTGCAGTGCTTTTGTTCTCACATTTTTGCTTCGCATATTATTTTACTTAAATTTACATGTATAGTAGTAACTGCTCTACATATGGTTAAAACCTTTATTCCGTTTATAATACAATTTTTAAAATTATAAATATTTTTTTATTAAATTGAACATCAAAAAACTTGCTGGTGTCAGAGATCCACTTCTACATCCTCCAACATAAGAAACCTAACTACTCTTGCTGGCAGTGCTGAAGCTTCAAGGCTAATCTGAAGACGTTCACCAAACCACTGACGAATGTGAATCCTACACAAATCAGCTAATGTGAGTGGCTGTAACCTGAAAAAAATAATAAATTACTTCAGTAATGACAGTTGATGAGCAGTTTCTCAAAAATTAGTAAAATGAATATGAGACCTTTGATCGGCATAGTTATTGCCTTCAATGTCGTATTGTGAGCCTGTAGAAGCAGTAATGTAACTGACTTCTCAATGGTTTGTATTACATAATCCCACCCATTATCATCTTTCACAGATAGAAGATTCAAGACCAGACAACCATGGAAGAGTCATTGTATAGTATTACAAAGAATTACTTCTTTTAAATTCATCTATTAACTTGTTTCAAACCCCATCTTTGAATTGCATCTAAAAAAAAACATATGTTGGTATGTGATTCTTTGATTAGACAGAATAAATACCTGACAGTTGCCAGTCTTGACATAAGAGTGCCTGGAGTGAAGATGCCATTGAGCCACTCTGCACTCCAGAGGCTGAAGCCTGCCAGCAGCAGCAGTGTGGCTAAAGATGAGTTGCCACGCAGGGCCACCATGTGCAGGTAGTCAGGGGTGGCAGTGGGAGTTGGATGATTGACGTTGCAACTGCAATAGTTGTACGTGATAAACTTTTATTTCAGTATACATATGTATCTTTATTTACCCAACTACTTCTTGATATGTACTCAAGCCTCAAGTTCTGAGCAACCTTTGCAATCACCTTGAAGCAAGAAACTATGAAATCAAAAAAGGTTTGCCTGGTGCTTCATTTGGTGATGAAATGCTGTTATGAAAGGTATGAATACTTGGAGTTGGAGGAAAAATAAAGTGAATAATGGATGGAATGTTTATGAATTAAAACAAAAGATATACTGTAACAGAAAAGATTGTGGGAAGTGCAAGAAACAAATGGAAATGGTGATTACCTTTTCGTGGTTTGTGCAGAGAAGTTTGTTTCTTGGAAACACCTTTTTTTAACACAGGCTGTTCCATAGGTACACACGTGGAAGCTTCACTACCCCTTAGAACTGATTAAAATATGGTGGTAAGCAAACAGTACCAAAAATATGGTCAGTTTGGCGATCATGAATTGACCCCAAAATACTGATCTTTTTATATATATTCTATGCTTAAGGACGAGTTGATTTGAGATGAATATACTAAACCACATCCTAAATCTTTTTAATTAGTAACCCTAATTTCCCTCAATAAGACAGGGAGGGTTATGGGAACTATCAGTTGCAAGGTAAGAAATTCCTTGGTGGCAAACATTCAACTTCATCACAATTAACACTTAACTAACGCTCTACAAATAAACTTGTTTTAAGAAACCTAAGACCAAACCATCAATGGAAAATTTTTCATATCCAAGATTTTCACACCTTTGAGGATGATTCATAAATGTAGCGTCACTAATTTAAACCTTACGTCAAGAATGCCAGAGAATACAGTGCATCATTTTGAGGTGAGAATGTTTCAGTGTTTGCCCACGTTGACAAAACCTTACCTACTTATGTTCACATCAAAGAAGGTTGGGTAAAGTGTGAATCATTAAGGTGATACTTATTTGTTGCTTTAATAGGGTGAGAAAATAACATGCATGAGTTGCCAAAATAAAATAAATCATGCACACTACCCAAGTAAACATTATTCATACAAACTTGCCTTTTCCTGCAAATGCAAGATGGTATCCAAGAAAAAAGCAGAAAAGAGAAAATCATTGAAAGAAAATAACAAGCATCAATAAAAAAAAAAAAAAATTATGTTCCTTCTGCTTTCTTCTTGTTTTGTTGGAATATGAAGTGGCGAGCCTTCTGCTATTGTCCCTTTGAGTTGACTTTCATCACATGCAGGAAATACACACATTTGTATCCTCAGTCCCATGTTTTAGGGATAACCACTACAATACTGTGAACCAATCAAGTTATCATACATATATCAAAGCATTCAAAATCAAGTAGATAATTAGTACATAGATTAACTTCAATTACCCTTGTCTTATCAGTAGAGCAGCTGCTTTATTTTTCTCAAGCAGCAAAGCTCTATAAAGGGGAGTGTCTCCAGCTGTTATAGTTTCCAGATCCAGGTGAGCACCATGAATGCGCAGGAGACAGAACACGGTGTTGAAGTCAATGAAGTGAGCATCTCGTGTGCCCTCTATAGCCTCATGTAGGGGAGTGGTGCCAGTCAGTCCATTGGGGTAGTTAGTGTTGGCACCTGAAAGAATGTGTTGACAGGGCATGCATAGGTATAGTATTGGGTTAAAATAACTTATTCCTCACTCATATCTATAAGGCTGCAACAATTATTCAAATTAAGTTAAAATTTATTAAGGAAAAACATTCCAATAGTCTATAGTATTTGAATATGCACTTGTATCCATATCATTATACCTTAGTCTCCAAGACTTTAAATATCAAGCATGAAGTTTAATCAATAATATCAAGATTGTCCAATTTATTACAAGGCATTATCCCCATCTCTATATATCTGTGTATACATCTGACTGACATCCCCTTAAAGACGGGTACCCAAGACAAGGTGTGTTGTCTTGGCTACTCACCCTTTCAAAAAGAAATTCAAACCATGCATAGGTATGTGCATTACATTACTGTTCCTACCATTCTTGAGTAACAGCTTGATGAGGGCCGGCTGACAGGTGCGGGCAGCAATAATAAGTGGAGTGTCACCATTATCATCCCGCAGGTTGACAATGCAACGGGCACTCAGTAGCTGCTCAGCCAGCTGTCACCCGAGACGGTTCAAAGGTAAGGATACAACACTCACAATCTACATCATAGAGGCACAAAAACAATTGCCTGGATACTCATTATTTACTTTTAAGCAATTCATTCCAAAATAATTTTTAGGGAAGTGATGAATGTAGAGGTTTTAAAGAAAAATTAGAACACAGCCATAAGCTTCGCTTCATTTTGTCAATTTAAATATTAATGCTAACTGCAAAAAAATAAACTGCAACTAATATTAGCTATTAGTGTTGTGCATTTTGTCTAATTTTGAATGACAACCGTTGCGTTTACGGGCCATTCCAACTTACCTGAAGGTGTCGGTGAAGGACAGCATAGTGGAGAAGGTAATGTGACTGTGTGATCTTGGCACCAGCAGCCAGCAGCATCTGGACTAACTTGACATCTTTGTGCCACACAGCCTCACACAAAGGAGTGTATCCTGTATATGAAAAATAATACATTTATTTTTTTGTATATAACATGTGTATAAAACATTGACAATAACAGATTCTCATACAATATCTGTTGTTTTGATTTATGTTTTAGTATCATGATCAATTCAAAAACCACTTCCAAACTACGTCCTTTGTTGATTATCCAGTAGTAAATTATACCGATGGTCATGAATAAGGATATATCTACATACAAACTGGAAACTTAACAAAGATTTTCTACAAGGAATACGGTGTCAGTAATACAAGACATTAAAAAATATAAATACAGCTTTACTTGCCATGGATTTCTTCAATGTTAACCTTGGCCCCTCGCTCAAGTAACAAGTGCACCACCTTGACATTGGAGCGTGAGACAGCCACAATGAGAGCAGTGCGGTCAGAGCTGTCTATGGAGTCTATCTTGGCTCCATGACACAACAACAATTCAACAATGTCTGTGTAACCTCTGGACGCTGCTATATGCAATGGCGTACTCTGTCGGAGATGAAAAATTATATTCATTTTTTCTAACGAGGATTTAAAGAGATGAACTATACAAGATATATCAACATAGGGTCTTGTAATAACTTGTTTTGCCAAATATGATCCAAGGGTCACACCAGATGCACGAGAATCTCCTCCCTGGGTCATCACACCTGGTATTCTTCCACTCACACATACAAACTCACATTCAACCTTACCTTCCTGTTTAATTCCACAACAAACTTTTACTCCACATACATTCTTCCAGTTTAACAATGCTTCCCATCACTAGTATACAGGTACAAAAAGTGGTTGAAATCTACCTTGTCATTCATCTTATTGTTTACTCTGGCTCCTCCCTCCAGCAGCAGAGTGATCACCTCCACCAGTCCACGCTGCACAGCAAGGTGGAGTGCTGTCATGTGCTCGGCATCTGGGGTGTCAACACGCACTCCTGAAATAAATACACAGTCTGCATCTGCCTGTCTTTTATTTAATTTTTTTGCGGTGGGTGAGTTTAAAAATTTAATTAATGTTCTTATATATATATATATATATATATATATATATATATATATATATATATATATATATATATATATATCTATATATATATATATATATATATATATATATATATATATGTATATGCATGTATATTAATGTATTTTCCATAATTATCATAAAATATGCAGACCCATTTCCTTCTCTTTGTCATTACAAATTGCTGCATTTTTAAAGTTGATCACATAACATTCTTTTTAATCACATATGCCCTCAGTGCATAGAAAACAGCTGGATACATAAGGAGGTGAGATGCATCCTTCACAATTAGAAGGAAAACTTCTTTTTTTTCATGAGAACCAACTAAATAGTTTGTGATGCAAGTGCACAGAGTATGATGTCAAATAACTCACCTGCCTTGATGAGCATATGAACAATATATGTGTGGCCTTGTTCAGTAGCATAATGCAATGCTGACCTTCCATAGGCATCCTGCTGGTTAATATCACAGTTGCGGTTTAGAGACCAGGGGGATGGAAGGCCTAACGACATATACTCCGAGTGCAGCTGAGCCAACCAAGGACTTGAACGATGAGAGTTAACTAGTGTTTTGTGGCGACCTGTAAAAAATGTATTAGAATATAATATTTGTATTTCACAACAAATTATCTTATAGTTTTAGGGCTATAGCTGAAGAATATTAATAAAATGTGAGGAAGGAATGTTCAGTACTTAAGAGAGAGGGAAGGTAGGATGTGGTGTGAAAAGGATTGAAGAGTAAGTATAAGTAGCATCAATAAATGTGAGTGGAGACTTCTACAATATCCAACACATTAATATAATTCCCGGGAACACGCATGAAAATAGGCAAACAGTACTACCAATACCTCATTCTTACAATAAAAAACATGTCCTCTAACCATTATCTCTGTCATGACGGTGAGTACGGTGGTTATGACGGGCGTGGCGTCTACGTCTTCTATTCTCTGTTTCAAACTCAGAATCAGACGAGACAATATTAGCCCGTCCTCGGCCCAGAGTGCGTTGAAGCAAGACTGAGGATGACTGGCGGTGGGGATGGTAGTGGTGTCGACGCTCTCCTATCATGGCTGAGTCCGAGTCTTCCGTGGATGAGACAACTGGCCCGGATGACTCCCCTGGAAATTATGTTATCATTTTAAATCAACATTTGCACCTCAATTAATTTCTTTTTTTTCTTCCAGTCTAGAAACAGATTATCAAGTTCAGCCGTGTTAAAAAGAAATGTTTGTGTAAATCTCAAAGCAAAAACTAAACTACATATGGCAGTAATCTTAGACCACATCCATCTTCTTTCGTTTTTGATATTATGCGTATATACAAAAACCTACCAGTATCTTCTTCTTCTTCTCTGTATTCAAAAACATAATAACCAATGTTGCTTGTTGAGAATTGACTAGTTGTAATGCTACAAATAGGCAAACTGTATGGGTCTTGAATATCTAGTTCTGGGGTTTCTTCATTATTGTTACTTGGAAGCTCTCTCTTACACCGTCCAGCCTCCCAATCACTCTGCTGGTTAGAGTCGCTCAGGTCCAGACCCCACAACTGTAAAAGGTCCAAACACACACATCAATGCCAACATAATACGTATATTACACTTAAGTTAAAAGTCAATTCAATAGAGTGTACATCTTGCAAGCAATCTCTACGTCATTACTGATTCAATAGTAAAATATAATGAAAGCTTGTTAAAAACTTCAAACAAACCTCATCACTGCATGTGCAAGTTTCGGAGTCTATACTTGGAGAGCAACATTTGTGTCCCTGTGGGCTGAGCAGGGCGGCTCCAAGTGTTGGACGGAGGTTGCCTACAGAGGAAGATGAAGCTGCCCCTGCACTGGTTGGTGATGTTCTTTGATCTTGAGGCACTGTTCCTCTAGGGGCACATGGGGTCACAGCTGGAGTGGTGCCAACGTGAGAACTAGAACTTGATGAGATGCATGAAAACAGTGACTCAGTGTCCACGTCTTCGTCTTCAGGTGTTGTGTAAAACTTTTCAGCATCTAGGAGGAGACACACGATAGCCAGGTGTCCCAACTGTGCTGCGCGTCCCAGGGCTGTCCGACCACATGATGGAAGGACATTGACGTTGGCACCTGGAAGGGAAAACAATATCAATTAACAGTATTTTTTTAACAAATGTCAATATTTAACAACTTGAGAACCACATCCAAAAAATTTACTGTCTATTGCACATGAACAAAAATATTTCACTAGTACATCATACATATTTTGTTATCAAGTGATACAAACCTTTCTTGAGTAAGTCCATCACTGCATCAACATCACCAGTATTAACAGCTTCATACAACAAGTCTGCCATCGTTGCAAGAGTGGCCATTTTGTGTTGCTCCACCTTTGCATCCTGGGTTGATATTTCAAACCCGCTTCCTGCTGCCTGGGGGATGTACAATTTTGTAATCAAGTCTATATATATTCAACCTAGATTCACAAGCTATACAAAACAATTCTAATACCAACAGCTATATATTTTTTTCAGAAGCATACATACATAAATACATAAACAAGATATATAAATCAATAAAGTAGAGAATGTAACTAACAGCTGAGGTGAACAAATTTTACACTTGTATATATGATCACCGCTTCTGAAACAATAGTAATTAATTTGCAGCTCAACGATCTTAATTAATAACAATCTTGACTATACATTCAGCATTATGATATAAGTCATTCCACATTAGTAGCCTGTGTTCCTGTCTTGTATGTGTATGCCTTGGCAGGCCTCCACCTCCACAGGCAGACTGGTTAGGACCACTACTACCTAATATATGGTCATTATATATTAATGCACAGTACCATCAGCTGCAAGTAAATTTCCAGTGTTGCACCCGTCCGAGCCCCGCCATGTTATTGCATTGATTGGTTGACTGTCTAACGTCTTCTTTTTATTGGGATTTTCATGGATCATTTTCACGGGTCAATTTCATGGGAATTTCAAGGGCAGCACTCATATGTTTTTCGAACTTAATATAATGTAATATTACTAAATTTAACCTAACCTAACCAAATTCAACCTCACATTAGGGGATACGCCCCCTTTCGACCACACCGTGTCAGTTATTGAACTTAATCAATAATGAATATCTCATGAACGAGTTATTTCTTACGTTCAAACAATAGATCAGTGTGTTGTATGTGTAGAAGTACTTCATACAACACACAGGTGACAGTCGCAGTAACACGGGCCTAACACTACAATAAAACACACACACACACACACACACACACACACACACACACACATCGAACCTCTATTACAGGTGTGTGTCTGTGTCTGACAGCATTCGGAGCTTAGCTGTCATTAAAACCTGACATTCAAGTGTACTGCCCCTCCCTCCCAAGCCAAGTCAGGTGGTCAGGTTAGCTGCTGCCACCACCAACCTGTCACCACTACCAACTCACCTCATATAGAAAGACTAAACACTTAAGCACGCTATACACTACACACCCACCTCAATTGTGTATGTAGGTGACGTGATGCTACAATGGTAATGAGTGTGGTAATGACAGCGTTCTTCCGTAGGGTGAGGTCAGGTCATTTAGCAGGACGCACTGCAGGTTGTGTTCGGAGTCACTTGATTTCGGCTCATTGCAATTATTATAGGTTATATTAACTTTAATTTTACTCATGGTTTGGAAAGCAGTCTTTTTTCATGGTTTGATGAATATTCATAAACAAAGAACAACAATCAACATTAATTTATTTTGATAGCTTTTGATGTAACGTCCTTTGATTCATTGCATTAGTAAAGCACCTTTATAACCTAATATTTATGTGTTTTATAAATGAAACAAATATTAACATTCTACTTTCAACAAGTTCCATCTTCTTCACAAAATTGACACAAGTTAAAAGGAAAATAACACTATTCATCGTATAAATTTGAAAAAATATATATATCCTGTGTTGAAAAACCATAATACGTAACATTAATCAGGGCTCAAAAACCATAATACTTAACATTATTTAGTGCCGAAACACCATAATACCGAAATGAAATACCGAAATTCCGAAAAAGCGATACCGTTTATGTATACAAATACATTTTCCCGGGAATTTTGTGAAGAAGATGGAAGTTGGCGAAAGTAGAAGGTTAGTATTTGTTTTGTTAATAAAAGACACGTGGAAAAGAGATTAATAGGGTGCTTTACTAAGAGTTGTAACATTAATATCATAACGCTACAAATGTTAGTAAATATATCACAGATTGTTGGGTGTGCTCCCCTTAATTCCCTGATGTTTACCTGGTGAACTTACCTGGTTGGCTCCCTTGCATTACGAAGTATAGCACTAGGTACGCAGAAGGCTGTAAGAAATAATTAGGGGGGAAAGCCCACAGCTGCTGGTGTGCCAGACCAAGTGATATACAATCTACAATACTGTCTTAAATAGTAATGACTGGATTGTGTTCACCATTTGCAGCATTTAAGAGACGTTCAAGTACAATTAATCGTTGAATTTGAATAATAAGTTACCCAAAGCATTATGAAGTAGCCGTTTGAATGGGATCAATGCGTCAGCAAAGAATTCCAGAGAAGGATGCGTCTCTGGGAGGAAATTTTGTGTCTTGATTCCAGGTTGTGGTGAGTTGGGAAGAGTTTGTAGGCATGTCCTCGCGTGCCCACTGATGGGGCAAGTACAAACAGAGTCTCGGGCTGTATGACTGATTGTCTATGTAGAATTTTCCAATATTTGATCAGATCTGCTCGAAGAAGCCTTCCTTTTACAGAGTATAGGTTCAGCTGGGTCAGTCTTACCTGAGTAGTTAGGTTTGACAGCTAATTAACTAGTCCCATGGCTGCCTCTGTGAAGCTTCAAAGTTGGCATAGCGAGTGTTAAAGATGGTGACACATGGGTTAGTACTAAGGATTATATATATACAGTAGATAATCCTTGGTTAGTATAGACCACCATACTGTTATTCCATGTATTTCTGGCGCTTGCTTCCTTTTTTTTTTTTTTTTTTGCATTAACTAACTATTCCATGTATTGATAACCATTGTGTCAAAAATATCCTCGTAATTAGTGTGGCCTGGTAATTATTAATATTAGAGCCGCCATTATACTTCTGAATGGCTTACACTTACATACTCACATAATTATTTTGGTATTTATTAAGAAATACACCAGTCTCACAGCAGTTGTTTTTACATCTCTCATAGGATAGAGCTTGTCAGTCTGAATATTTTTAATCCCATAAATATACGTCGGTTAGGTTAGGTTAGGTTAGAAATCCAGCCTAAAGGATCTTGGAGTGTGGCTGAACAGAGACTACCTTTAGGGAACACGTCACAAAGTCAGCCAAGAATGGAAGACAGATGATGGGATGGATTCTCCGAACCTTCATCACCAGAAACCCTGAGGACTTGCTGCCACTGTGGAAATCCTTGGTGGTCTCCACCATGGAGTACAGCTGCCGGCTGTGGTGTCCATATAAGGTGAAGGACATAGAGGAGCTCGAACAAGTACAAAGGATCTTCACCAGGAAACTAATGAACAAGCCAGAAATAAAATATTGGGAAAGACTGCAGCAGCTTGGCCTGTATTCCCTGCAGAGAAGGAGGGAAGGTACTGTACCATATACACATGGAAGATCCTGGAAAATATGGTACCTTGTCCCTACTCACAAGGAAAACCTGCAGTGGAAACGCACCTACACCCGAGGCTTGGGAGGCTGTGCACCAGACGAGCCATCACAGCTACAAGTCAAAGATTGAAGACATTAGAAGCAGAAAACTTCATAAACTTTGGCCCAAAATTATTTAACTGCCTCCCAAGACACATTCGAGAGTGGACAAACTGCACCACAGAGGCCTTCAAGAGACACTTGGATGTGTTCCTGAAAAAACTGCCACCAGTTCTAAACGGTCCACAGTCCAGGAGTGCTGTGTCAAATTCCATTATTGACCAGCTAAATTACAAAAAAATAATGGACAGGTGTGGAAGCGGTGGACTACCAAGTTGACCGTGGAGTTCATCCTAAACTCCCGACAAGTAAGACAAGTAAGTAAGGTACGACTAGGTTAGGTAGGTTAGATTAGGTAGGTTAGGTTAGGTAGGCTTGGTTAGGTACAAAAGGGACCACTTCCTTATCACTGACCTTACCTAAAACTTCCCTAAACTTGCTAGACTGCTCCTCAGCTCCTATACTTATCCATTTCCTTCCCACTCACAAAAGACATGTTTCATTACGGGAAACTTACTGTTAGAATATTAATGTGAGGAGTTGCCTTGTGTAGGTCAACTGGCCTTGTGCAGCCTCCTTATTTTCTTGGCAGTGCTTACAGGTACAGCAGCCATATCCTCATAGTGCTCGCTTATAGATACGGCACGTGCCTAACTTTTGGGTAATAAAATATAGAAAGCTTATATAACCGAACCAAACCGTTCCTAAACAAATCTAACACAAACTAACCTAACCTAACATAACCTAATCTAACCATAACCTAACGAATACCGTATCTTCATAGTACTCGCTTATAGATATGGCATGTGCCTAACTTTTGGGTAAAAAGCTTATGTAACCGGACCTAACTGAACCAAACCGTACCTAACCAAACCTAACAACTTGCTTTACCAGATAAATAATAAGGCACAGGCCGTAGGAATAGTGGGTGAATAGTGGATGACAACGCGGTATGACTGCCATATCTCTAAGCACTTTGTATTTTCTTATGTTCTTATGTTCTTATGATAGTTGGTGCCATATATTTGATTATATAATATGTTAAGTATGAATTTTGTTATTAGTCTGATGAATAAATGTAACTTTTTTGGCATTACAGGGCACGGAAACCTGTAAATTATGCTGAAGTTGCAGATGTCATCCTTGATGGTAAGATACTAGAATATACAGCATGATATTAATAATTAGAATAATCCATATTGTTAACATGTTTACTAAAGGATAATTATTTGAAATAGCTATGCATGTTAAACGCTTTACAGGATGTGGTATATATTGAGAATGCAATAGCAACTAGAACAGGTTACATATGAAAACTTGCAGGTAAAAAAAAACAATTTATTTTTTATTTTCAAGTTAGAAAATTTAATGCAGTAAATATCTGACTAACACACCAGAAAAAAAAGGTAATACAAGAGCATGTAGCACCAGTGATAATTGTAATAATAAAGCTGAAGAATAACTGGGAAACTATAACAAAAAATTAAAGGGAATAAGAATTACGGAAAAACACTGATGTGAATGTAATGAAGAAGAAACAGGAAATATATAGAATTTGGAAACAGGACTGGAATACACAACACAACAAGAAGTAACTATGTATGTTGAAAAAGGAGATTTTAAGAGTAAAAGAGTAGGATGAAAACAACTGGGTTGTAAATATAGTTCAAATTTGAATGTAGTTAAATGTACGAAAATGAGAAAAAAAAAAAAATTTCTACTCAGAATTTTCTTATGTTTGCTTGAGATCAATTTATTTAAGTTCTGATAAATTTACTAAGTAGTTCAATACATACCAACAATTCTTTCAGATGATTTTGTTGACTTCAAGACCACATCCAAAAGCAAAACAGAAAAGGATAACGATAGAAAAGAAAAGTTGGACGGAGAAGAACAGAAGGACGAGAGGGAGGTAAAGCACAGCAAGGACCGGCATAAAGACCGCAAGAAACATAAAGATAAAGATAGACACCGAGAAGACAAAGACAGGCACAGAAGAGACAGGGACAGGCATCGAGAAGGTAGAGACACACACAGGAAGAGGGATAGCAAGGAAAGAGACGAGAGGAAAAGGAGGGAACGCAAGGAGAGAGAACACAGACCTGAGAAAAGTGATGATAAGCTTTCACAGGACTCGGGTAAAGGAGAGGGAAGCAGTGACTCTACCTGCGGCTCATCAGGTACTGCAACACTACTAGACTCACCTGCCACAACCTTACCTGTCAACGCCTCTTCCTTAGTGTCTCCCAGAAGGAACCCGAAACCAAGATTAACCGTAGAGGAGAAAGTATTCCAGGTATTGATTTGGTTATACTTTTTACTTTTATGTTTTCCGTGTAATATTTTGATGACTGGTAAATTGGGTATAAATAGTATGACCTTAGACCGAGTAGGGTAGGGGTTGAATTAATGAAGTGCTTTGTATTGAGATGTGTACAGGTATGTTTGTGTTGACCTAGCTGGTAGGTGTGGCCAGTAGGCTATAAGACCGCTATTTTTATACTGGGTGTATAAGACGACCCCAGGTTTTGGATATGTTTTTCAATGATTCAAGTGTCATCTTATCTGCCGAGATATACGGTACATGTATTTATAAACTTTGTTCAAGCTGATTCTACAAAGTTACATCTCTTATTTTCAGAGAGAACTACAGGTTGCACTTGAACTGTCAAAGGAAAACTCCAGCCAAGATTCACCCAACACACCTGAATCTAACGAACAGAAGGTGACAGAACAAGAAGGAGGAACAGTGGATGAAAGGCAAGAAACTCCACCACTTTCGAGTCCTCAGTTTGAGTCTCTTCTAAAACACAGTGATGAAGGCGACTGCTTCACACCCACTCAGAAAATGGAGATTATTGTTGAAGCTTCTCCTTCAGCCCCAGAGAAACCAAGTGCCCTTAAGTGTGTGGAGGAGGTGTTGCAGATATTTGATGCAACACCACCACCACCACCAGCAGTACCAGACAATAACAACACAATGGAGCCCGAACCATCAACTTCATTGGGCAAGACTGCGAAGAGAATAAGGAAAACTGTAAAGTTCAAAGAAGGTAAGAATGTTTATTTTCTGTCTTAGACTGTCACTAGTTTTTTTGTATATGTCTTGGCCTTCATTCAGTTTATTTCCCATTTATAGCAATATGAGAAAGAGAGGTTGGAGATTGCAGGTATGCACAGGAAGACATAAATTTAAATTTTAATGTCATCGTCAACCCTTCTTGGAGGGGATGCCCACAGGAATCAGCATTAGAAGTATCGATTGGCAGCACTTTCTGGGGATGAAACACAACCTGCCAGTTCAGAAAACCGTATATATATGATTTTAAGCTGATAAACATGTACAGCTGATGATGGAGTTCCGAGTTAAAGGTTTGATGTTGGAAAAGCGGTCCTACAGTGCAGTGACAAATCCTGGTGCCTGGTGGATATGACTGATGAAGTGATGAGAGTAGAAGCTCTGTAGCGGGAGTTAGGCATGAGTGGAAGAAGCTCAGAGTTAATTATCTTGTAATAATAAGAGTGGTGTCCCTGCTTATGACAGGTAGACTATGCTTCATGCATGAGGACAGGCAGGCTTCACCTAGTCATTCACATCCTTTTTCTCACATGGCCAGCTATGTGAGAAAAAGGATGTGAATGACTGAGTGAAGTTGATTAAAGATATTGAAGGATAAGGAAGAATAGCAGTAGGTAGATCACAAAAGGCAGAATGAACCCCTGAGGAGGAAAAACCAAACCTAGAAAGTCAAGTATAGCTGACGGACAAATCATAACAGTGCCACTTAGCAAACTGGAATCAGGAATCAGGTGGTGGTGATGATGATTTCCTATCTTTCTCACACTTCTCATCCTGCAGACAGTGACTCGGACGGCTTCGATGGCTTCGGTTATGACGTGGGAGCTGAGTCTGAGGCTTCTGAAGGGAGTGATTTTATGCCATCACCAAAGAAGAAGAAAAAAGTAAAGGAGTCAAAGAAGGCCAAAAACACTAAAGCAAACAAGACTACTAATACAAGGAAATCTTCGTGTAAATCTACAGACCAAAATAAATCTGATGATCTGGCGTCCCCTCCAAGGAGCCACACAGTAAAAGCTAAAGAGAACACTGCTCCCAAAAACTCTACCACACCACCACCACCACCAGTAAAAAACACAGTTCCTTCTCCCAAGGTCACCACATCACCTGAATTGAAGCAGTCATCAAACTTACACACAACACCGCCACCACCACCAAAACCCTCCACCAAGAAAACAAGTGTAGCCAAACCAGTGAAAAGACCCTTGATCAATGTGCCATCATCACCATCATCAGGAACACCATCAATTGCTTTGGTGAAGACACAATTTAGGAGTCCTTTATCAACATCCTTAAATAGTGGTCACCCTTTGGTCTCCTCAAGTAGCTCTATGGGAACCAAGGCTTTGTACAGAGGCACTGGACTTAGACTGGGACTGTCTCGCAGGGCCAATATTAAGTCCCTGCATCCTAGTGCGTCAGGAAGTATATAATTGATGCACTGTGACACCATTTTTTATTGATGTCAAATGTAGGATGATTGTGTCAGTGAATGTATACCCAGAAGTGCATCCTTCTGACTTTTTAATAAGCTAAATGTACATATAGATTTAAGGTATATATAAAGTAGTTTTTTTTAAAGAAAGCACAATTTAAAAAAGAAATGGCAGTTTAAAGTCTCGGTGAAATTTTTGCAATGTTTATTAAAAAAAGAATTGAGTGTCTCTAAGGTGAATGGTTCCTACTTCTTTGATTCCCCGTTGTTTTAAGTATAGAAAGTATGAAGGTATAAGTGTGTATTCAGGGTATGAATTTATACTTACAGTAACTGAAGGAGTGTGTACTGGAGGAATATTAGTGAACATTGGGGAAAGAGCAAAAATAACGTTGATGAAATTTAATACTGTAAGTGGTGAGAGGTAATGCTTTCTCCTTAACCCTAGCAGAACTATATGGCTTAGATGGTCGGCCTCTGCCTGTTAGTAGCACAGGTTAATTATTTTTTTTAAGAGGCTCATGCTGCCCGCTGAAGCTCCTCGTGCATATAATGTTGCAGTCCCGTTGAGAATAGTGTTACAGCAGCATGTGGGTGATCTTTGAACTCTTGGCGGTATTACCAAAGAAAAGTGGCCAGAGGGTACCGAGACTCAAACTCAGGACTGAGCTGGTATGCCCAACCGCTAGCCACTAAGTAAATACACACACACACACACACACGTCAGTATTATGAGTGATAGTCCTTAAAGGGTAATATTGCCTGTAATGGTTAAGAAAAAACAGTTTTAAAACACTTTTCTTTATTCAGTTAATCTGCTGCATGACAGTATGATACATTGAGATTAAATATACATCAAGAATTAGATATTTTGGGGCCTCATTTATACAGTAAATTGTTATGTTTACACAATACAATGTCAAAATAATATTCATGTACTAAGGACATATCATGACACTAAAACAAACAAATATATATAAGATAACAAATGGAGTATTATCATGACAAAGAGAGTTTTTCACATGGCTTGTTGCTTGCTGCTGTTTGTAATACAATAATCATTAGTACAATATCAGGAAAGATGTTCCGAATACATAGATGAACAATTCTGTGAGTGAATGAAGTACAGGTGAGACTCATTGGTCATGTTCCTCACCACTTGTGAAGAGGCTGACGCAAGATTATTTCAGTGCACGGCTAATGCAGGCTAGGTCCTAGGGCTCGGTTCTTGTGTTGTAGAATTAAACCTTCTTATTGTGACGTTCACCTCGACGTTTCAAATGTTCGTTTTCTTTGCTTTGTTGAGGTTTGTTTGTGTTTCCAGTTTTTGTTGATTTTGGTGTTGGGGTGTTTAGTGGTTTTCTTGCTTTGGACATTTTTGCCTTATTACCTTGAGGCTCCACGGGCTCTGAAGGACCATGAAGGAGCCTTCGCAGTTCTGCCAAAGCCTCGGCTACGTCCTCGGGGTTACCGGTAACGCTACCTCGCCCTTCAGTGTCGCCTTTCCGAGGGGGATCCACTCGAACGTCGTGCCTGCGTTCCACCTGGGCTCGGCAGCCTTGCAGCACACGACGCTGATCCGCAGTCACCGGGAAACAGCGGACTGTCTGTTTCTGCGTTGGTGTCTCCGTCTCACTCTGAGGCTCGTCAGAATGTTCCTGTTCAGTGCATTCCTTCTTCTTTCTGCGCTTGGACCTGCCAGCACCGCGGGTGCTCGTTGGTGGCTCGTCGGGCTCAATGCCCCAAGCAGCATCGTTTGAATCAGGTGAATGTTGACAAGCGTCCATTTGTGATCCATTGTTCACCTGCTGCTGCTGCTGCTGTAGACGCTGTTGTCGTCGCTGGTCCTTAATCTTTGCCTTCTGCCGCTGTCGCTCCAGGACCTTCTCCTGTTTCTCTCGCTCCGCCTTGGCTGAAAGCACCTTCCTCTTGGTCTGGTTGAGGCGGCTCATCACCTTTTCATCTCGCTTGGCTATCAATATTTTACGCACGTCCCTCTCTTTAACGAAGCCCACTTCGCCGGCCTTCATGTGGCGATCCTTGCGTAGGTTTGAGCCCAGCGTGTACATCACTACCACGTTGGCCAGCTTGTTGCCCTGGGAGCTGTTGGCCTTGCACAGCTGTGCTGCGTCGTGCAACAGGGCTTGAGGCACGTCTCTGAGCCCCTCGCCGGCCTCCAGCTGCAGGTAGACGTGTGCAGAAGGCATGTCGTCCACGTGGAAGAATAGGACGCGCTCCGTTGCCTGTGAGATGAGGTAATCATTCTCGTATTTGTCAGTGCCCACCAGGAGGATGGCGGGCGGGTCGACGATGGTGCTGGAGAAGGTGAGGAGTGCCCCGCGGGGCCGCATCAGTAGTTCTGGGTGTGTGCAGGACAAGGGGGAGGAGGTGGAGGGAGGGGAAATGAACTCTTGATGGTAGGTATCTTCAGAATCAGGAAGTGAATCCTCTGGGTAGAACTTTTGTGCAACAGACTCTTCTACCAGAGGGAGACAGTCTGGGACAGACTCTTCTACCAGAGAGAGACAGTCTGGGACAGACTCTTCTACCTGGGAAAGACAGTCTGGGACAGACTCTTCTACCTGGGAGACACAGTCTGGGACAGACTCTTCCACCTGGGAGACACAGTCTGGTACGGCCCAGATCTTGACAGCCTCGGGCTCCAACTCCTCCTTCGTGACTTCATGCTGCTCCTCATTGTTTTCTTGTACCTCTGTTTCTTTCCGTAAGGACGTCTTGGACACAGATTGTTTACCAGGATCACTATTCTTACCCTTGGAATGGCGTCTCTGCTTCTTCATCTTCTTAAAGAGCGCCAAGATGCAAGCCAAGATACCACCGAAGCAGCCTCCTCGGCTTGAATTGATTTCTTCTTCAACAATTAATTGTGAATTTTCTTCAGTCATGACTGATTTTGTTATACCAAATACTGGTACTAGATAAACCATGATGGTGAGAATATGAAGGTAGTTCATTTCCACTGCAAACTGGAAGTAAATCAAGTAGTTGCTGATTGGCTGAGCCAACTCCAAGCTGGTAAACTATTGGCTGGTCAGCTCACATTGATTGCTGATTGGCTCTTCACACTAACTCCAAGCAGATCATTCTCACCCATATATATATATATATATATATATATATATATATATATATATATATATATATATATATATATATATATATAAGATACTAAGTTTTGGGGGATTATTTCATCACCTTTAACCGTAGTAGAACTATATGGTCATTATATATATAGTTACCTAGTTCGGGGGAGTATTTAATCTATTTTTTGTATACCCGTACGGTAGTTATAGCTACCTAGTACAAAGGGGGGGGGGTGTTATCTAATCTTTTTAATGGTGGAATATCTAAAAATCATTTAGTATTGGCTATGTTTCAAAACTACTATTTTACGCACCCATATTTCGAGTCCGTGCTTGCTGCCTTTTATGGATGTAGGGAAAGTATACTAGTAATCTATATCTGAATGGACCCTTGTGCCCTAGTGCTACAAACACTCATTTGCAACAACCTCAAGCCAGCAGCAACCTAGCACCATGATGAAGTGTAAAACCAAGCAAAACTAATTATAGAACAGATACAGCTACAGGAAGGGGAGACCATTTGTTTTATTACTAGGATTACCAATAATAACCACATGAGATACACTGTGTAATAAGTAATGGAGAAAAAGTTTAGAGGGGAAGGGGAAAAATCTATGAGTTACAAACAGCTCTCTGTGGAGGCCTTCCGGTAGTGCTTCCACGCATGCTGTAATCCGTCACCTTTAGTAATGTCAGTCTTGTGATACTTGTCCGTTACTTTCAGCTCTGCAGCCAGCCAGTCAGTCTTCCTTATGTCTCACCTAGCTTCTACCTCACCATTGTACTCTCCCTCTTCTCGGATTTAAGAAAGGTATTTAGTAACATTCTTTACCTACCTAGTTCTTTAAGCTTAACACTGCTCTCAAATACCCTACTACTGCTACCACTACAACCACGCATTTGATCACATTATTAAACTATATCGTTTACCCAGTATGTAAAAATTAACACATATACAGCTAGCAATCCTTGAGAACAGAAGTGCCTAAGCCACCTTTAATCTTTCTTGGTAGTTTAATCATGATTAAAACCAAGAGAGGAAGATAAAAAGGCGTTGTTTTTATGGGTAGGAAAAAATTGTTAAGACGAGCTAAGGAGAGGGGAATTACGTCTACTATACTAGAGGTGTGTACGATTAGTGGTTGTAAACGTAGTAGTGGTAGTAGTAGAAGTAGAACGTAATAAAAGAGAACCAGTCATTTGAGTAGCAATTGTAGTAGTAGTAATAGTAATAATAATAGAATGAAACATATCTTACGATACATAATTTACATAGCACGTGCATTTATATATATATATATATATATATATATATATATATATATATATATATATATATATATATATATCGTAGACATTACCATAAACTCGCTGCTGTGGTTACATCTTAGAGAAATTAGAAAAAAAAATAGTAAGGGAGGAATATTCACACGTCGTTTTCCTTGCATCTTATAGAAGAACATTTTAATTCTCGCCCAAGTGTGAATAAATGCAAATGTATGGTAACGTCGTGAGAAGGGCCTTAAGAGTTATCATGTCAGTTTGTTAGATAGACGACAGATGCACCACTATATATATATATATATATATATATATATATATATATATATATATATATATATATATATATATATATATATAGAGATAGAGAGAGAGAGAGAGAGAGAGAGAGAGAGGGAGAGAGAGAGAGAATTAAAAAAAAAATACATGGCTTCTTGTGAGGGAAGGGAAGGGAAGGAAGAAGAAAAAAGATGGGCAACTCGTGTATTTGTTTGTCATTCTTTACCACTTAATCTAAGACATCACTGAGATTTGTAGGATAGCATTAGAATCAGGCGTGAACGTATGAATTCACTGTTGATAACGTACTATACATGGAGGGGAATGGAGAAGCAACAAAGATAAGAAAGGGACAAGAAAAGGAAATGGAAAAGCAAGAGGAGGAAGAGGTATAGAGGTGAAGAAAGAAAATGCATACGTAAAAAACGAAGAAAGAAGAAAAATGAAATGGAAAACAAGAATGAGAGAGAGAGAGAGAGAGAGAGAGAGAGAGAGAGAGAGAGAGAGAGAGAGAGAGAGAGAGAGAGAGATGATGGATATAGGAAAAAGAAAATAGATACATCCTTGGAAAGAGGGGGGGAAAAAAATAGGAATGGAAAAAAAAGTATAGTAGGAGGAGATAATAGTATTCCTGCCTACATTGAAGGGAGGAGGAGGGGGAGTAGGAGGAGGAGGAGGAGGAGTAGAATCCCTCCCGCCATCCCTCTCTCACCCCTACCGTTGTTGTCTCATCCTTCCCTCCCTTCCCTTCCTACATAGGTCACACGTCCTCTCAGATCTTATCCGGCAGAGTAGCAGACGCCGCTAAGAGGGTGGGATTTTGTTGCGGTAAAGATGACGTGCGGCGCCTGTAAATTATCTAATTGAAAAGCGATGTATGTATTTTTCTCTCCTCTCCCTCTCCCCTCCGTATACTTTGATGGAGTGATATGGTGATGTTTGAGTTGTGGTGGTGATTGTGGTGATGATTATAGTGTGGTGTTTGGGCGGTGGTGCAGTAATAGGACATGGTGATCGGTATTGGTGAGGAAGGTATTATATATAGTGGTGCATGGAGGATATTTTTGGACCTCACAAGCAGCTAGTCTAAACACCCTAACCCCCGTTCTCTCTCTCTCTCCCACCACCACCACCAATCCCTTCCACCCCTCTCCCTCCCTTCCCTCCCTCCCTCCACCCGACAAAACCTTCCCACCCGCAGAGGTTCTCACAACGACTCTATTGTCATTACACGGTGTTTGACCAGCGGGACGATTGGCAGACACATTGTTAATTAAAATATCAATGAAAAGATTAACCAGTGGGCCGGCGGCGTGATCCCAGTAAGTCCCTGGGATTCATCGGCAGTCAGGTATTTGTGCGTATGTATGAATGTACTGTACTGTACTGTATGTATGTATGAATGTATGTATTTCCTAACTTCCCATGTAGCAAGGCAGGACGAGAGGACGGACAAATTCCCTTTTGTTTTATAGCCTACATCAAAGAGTTTTATAGATACGATGGTTTAAAGGTGGAGAGAGAGAGAGAGAGAGAGAGAGAGAGGGAGCAAGAGAGAGGGCGGGAAAGAGGACCATTACCGCTTAGGGGGTCGGGGTAAGGACTTGCAGTGTGGAGTCGACGGAGCAGCATGACCGTGTGTAAGAGCGCGTCGTGTTGGTTGGTGGGGAGGCCGGCGGTGGGATTAGCCAACCAATCCCACGTTATCGGGCCGACCAATCAGCTTAAGGCGAAATACTCCGGGAGACGCGACCACGGCACAGATTTTACAGGCCGACCCGTTTTCCATGTTTGCACCTAGCTCGATCCGCGGCCATTTTTGCAACTTGCTGTTAGGGAATACTTTGACGTGTGTTTGTCGGTGGAGGTTTGCGTGAGGTGGAGCGGCGTGAAGAGGGTGAAAACGTAGCAATAATTGTAGGTGTGTCGTGGCTATATGGCAGTCTGGCACCGCCCCACGCACGCCGCTGGATCATCCTCAGATTACCGCCTTTACCCCACGACCGCCATCGCTGCCAACGTAAAGGCACATCCCTCCTGTCGCCTCACACTACCTTCACTCTTCACACCACCTGCCACAAAGCTCAAAATAGAGTAAGAGGTGAGTTTGAAGTCCTCGTCCTCTCGTGTTGGCTTACCTGTTGCTTGGAGTCAGTAAAGTGGTAACCAATTATAGCAGCACTCGTCCTCTTCGACCTTATGTTGCCGCTACACAAGGACAAAATCCCTCGAGTGAGCATTAGAAGAGCATCGATTTAAGCGTGAAATGATGTGCAGAAAAGGGGACGAGTTCAGAGCCGGTTATCGCTCGGATTAACGTTTTTCCGTCCGCCATGATACCCTGAGGACGCCAGGGACCACGAGCTGTAACTACCGGGAACACCATCCCCCCTCCCTCTCCCCACCCCTCCCGCACACCCTTCTGCTCTGCAACTAAACCGCCCCCCACTTTCTCTCTCTTTCTATCTCTCTTTTTATCTCTCTTTCTCTGTCTATCTCTCTCTCTCCTCCTGTCTTTATCTCTACTTCTTCCCGCCTTTTTCCTGCTGGCATCACACTCCCTTCCTTGAGGGTGCCTCTCCGGGTCTCTCTACCTTGTCATTGGATGCTGGGTGGGCCGAGTTGAGGCACCTACGAATCCTCCTAATGTTCGTGTCCTTGGTTCTCCGTCCTGGTATCCTATAATTCGCGTGTCCCCTTCTCAGTTCCTGTTGACTGACTGACTAACTGATTTACTAACTGATTGACTGACTGATTGACTAGCACATTAGGAAGGCAAGGCTCGCAAGATTGAAGGTATTTATGCCGCTGATCAGTTTACTAAAAAGTTATACTCAGTATGACGTTGGGATCGCGCTGTGTTATTGTTTCAGTTCAGTGTAATTCAGTGCAATTGAGTTCAGTGTAATATAATAACTATTTTTTATATATATATAATAGGAGATTTGAACACTGTTTATTTGTATTAGACTCGTATTTCCAATAACTCAAGTATTATCAGAATCAAACTCCATCTAGCTGTTTATAAGGACAAATTATATATATATATATATATATATATATATATATATATATATATATATATATTATTTTATTCATTAGGTTTTTTTTTTTAGATCTTCAACTCTAGGACTTATTATTATTTTTTTCTTTATTATTCATTCTACCACCTTTTTTTTATTTATTTTTTTTATTTACCTTACATTTGCAAGCATACATACACCCACACGCACCAATGATATCCGCAGTCAAATAAATAATAAAAATAAAATAAAAAAAAGAATATAAAAAACATACTACTCATTTATTTTGAACGTGCAAATTTCATCACTTTTAATTACCACATAGCGTCCGATATGCAACATTTTCCAACTCTAATACAATTTTAATACACTTTTATTACTGTATATAGAATGTATCATATTGAGAGAGAGAGAGAGAGAGAGAGAGAGAGAGAGAGAGAGAGAGAGAGAGAGAGAGAGAGAGAGAGAGAGATTGCATCAGTATGTGTTGAAATCCTGTATATACTATTCATACATGCAGATCACATTTATAAAACAATAAAATAAAATAAACACCTGTTACCACATCAGAATAAAATGTTCCACCCACCACATACAGCGGAACATAAACTGGATTATACGTTACAACTTACATACCAATACATACAAAAAAAACAGAAACAGATATTGGTTTGGGATTAAGAAGGAAAACATTATATAGTTACAAGGAATTTATATTCAAAAGGTAAGAAGCTGTATTGATGTATAAACCATAATATAACCTAACCTAGCCTAACCTTACCTAACCTATCCTAACCTATCCTAACCTAACCGGTTCCGGGTCGTTTCGCCCCGAATCCTGTTCGCACCTGAGTCGTTTCGCTCCTATTCCCGTTTGCCCTGGGTCGTGTCGCTCCCATTCCCGTTCGCCCCGGGTTTTCTAACCTAACAAAACCTAACGTAACCGAACATAAACGACCTAACAAGTACGATTTAATTATATAATTCCCTGATTTAGCGAACCGGCCCTGGGCGAAACGACCCGGTGCGAACGGGACTTGGAGCGAAACGACTCGATACCAACCAAACCTAACCTAATCCTAATTCTTGACCCCTGCTTGGCCTTAACATAGCCAC
>JAPQNM010000040.1:4932306-4947306 GCA_029783475.1 Metacarcinus magister
CTCTCTCTCTCTCTCTCTCTCTCTCTCTCTCTCTCTCTCTCTCTCATTGTATGTTGAAATAAATCAACAAATAACCCGCGTCCTTAACACTAGCTGCCAAACAAATTTTTTTAAGTCAACCATGAAGAAGTGTGTGCAAGTACTACATCAATAGATCTCTCTCTCTCTCTCTCTCTCTCTCTCTCTCTCTCTCTCTCTCTCTCTCTCGCTCTCTCTCTCATTCCGTGGTCCGTGCAAGCACCTGGCTGGTTGGCTGACTAGCTGACCGGCTCCCCCACGTAGCAGCCGAGCAGGTATTCCTTAATAAACTCCAAGTCTTACAAAAGCCCTGAAAAATTTCTTAACCACGGCGAGCTGGCGGGTTTATACGTGCGTGCGTGCGTGCTCTGTGTGTGTGTGTGTGTGTGTGTGTGTGTGTGTGTGTGGCGGGGTAATCATGCGAGAGCAGCTTAACCTCCACTTTCCCTTTTTAGCCATGCCACAATGGATGAAGACGTGGGTTGCCACTTTACGGAAAATCTCTCTCTCTCTCTCTCTCTCTCTCTCTCTCTCTCTCTCTCTCTCTCTCTCTCTCTCTCTCTCTCTCTCTCTCTCTCTCTCTCTTTCTTTTACGTGGCACTGATAATGAAAAGGAGGAGGAGGAAGAGGAATAGGGAGAAGAGGAGAAGGAGGAGGAGGAGGAGGAGGAGGAGGACAACGACGATGGCGAAATGATGATGATGATGACGATGAAAAAGTAGAGAAAGAGGAGGAGGCTGTATTTTCCCCTTCGATACAGCAGAGCTTAAAATACTGAAAAAGACAAGGAAGGGGAGAGAAAAAGGATCAGAGAGAGAGAGAGAGAGAGAGAGAGAGAGAGAGAGAGAGAGAGAGAGAGAGAGAGAGAGAGAGAGAGAGTCGCTCCTCCCCCTTGTCGCCGGCCGCGGGTGGTCTCTGTTTACATCCCAATTATAGTGTCGTGACGTTTTCGGCTGAGGTGGTCATTCGGCCCCGTCCCGCTGCTCTCGGCTCTACCGCAGCGCTTGTCATGGGGGTGGAGGAGGAGTAGGAGGATATCATTGCTTCTTTACCTCCCTCCCCTCTCCCCCTCTCTCCTTTTGCCTCCTTCCCCTCTCTCTAGGTTAGGTTAGGTTAGGTTAGGTAAGGTTAGGCTAGGCTAGGTTAGGTTAGGTTAGGTTAGGTTAGGCTAGGTTAGGTTAGGTTAGGTTAGGTAAGGTTAGGTTAGGTTAGGTAAGGTTTGGTTAGGTTAGGTTAGGTTAGGTAAGGTTTGGTTAGGTTAGGTTAATGCGTCTCGTTCCTCCATTATCACGAGGAATATTTACCCATGTGATATCAGCTTGAACCTCCCGAGATGAGCCGCGCTTCCCCGTTTGTCGTGAGGTGAAGATTGAGTCCTCGCTCGCATGGCTCAGATTAATCGGATTTACTTACGTTTCGTGAAAATAGAAGAAATACAATTAATGGGATTCCTGAGCATGATATAGGGAGTGACCGGAGGCATGTATGGATTTATGTTATTTACGTAGGAGAGTAATTAGTGCAAAGTAATTAGGGTAGGAATGAAGATGACGACATTGCCGTCAAAATTAAGTAAAAACGTTGCTAGTAAAGTTTTTTTTCCACTATATTTATGTGTACGGAAATACGTGCATATATTTACCGTTAAGAGAAATCTGCCAAATAGTACAAAACACAATGGAAAATCAACACTATTGCATAACGTTGCCGCATCAAGGACCACAATACTTAGTGAAATCCTTGAGCATGATAAGCGCAAATTACAAACCAGATAAGAAGGAAAGTAATATCCACAAGGAACACGTTAACGCCTCATCAACACTTCTTAGCAGCAAGTAAATTCCGAGGTGTCTGAACGCGCTGGAACGAAGCATTATCTGGATCACTAAAACCGGCCTATTTGGGGAGATGAGTAACTGAGAGGGAGAAGAATTAGAAGAGTGGGCAACTAAAGGGAGGAGGAGAGGTAGGGGAGAGGGGAGAAGAGGCACGATTTTCAAGGGATTTCAGAACATGACAACTTGGGTGGTGGCTACCGATACAGGCCAGTTCAGTGCAAGAGAGTCACGCCCGCTCACATCAAACCCTTCCTCCTTATTCCTCTTAACGTATTAACAAAACTCTAACACATGGAATTAGCTCATCGTTACTCCATACACTCTACAACATTATTAAAACATGAAGAACATTAAGGGAAGCCTGATTAATTAAGGGTGTTAGGAGTAGGAGTATTTCCTTCCCGCCCTGAGTGAGTAGCTGGTAGCGGCGATTGGCTGTCAGACTCCCGCGGCTAGAACCCACACAGCGCATCGTTGCCCTCACTGGATCATCACCTTTTAAACCCCCAACATGGCCTCTCCCTGCAACCTCATAACCCCGCCATCATATCACATCAAACATAAACTAACTAACTCCTTATCACCCATTCCCAAGCGTTCCTGGATGCGCATATAACGTAGGAAAACATAAAATGAAGCTATACAGTCCTCGCAAGCCGTGTATAGTCGGTTAGCTAGAAGGAAAACAATACATAGAAGCTTAACAGGGAGAGGGTGGGGAGGTAGGTTGGATTTTCGAGTCTATAAACGGTCTTGGGGCGCCGTGTCCCTTGGGTATAATAAGGTATGATAGCCGATTCTGGCACAAAGGCGGATAAAGATAACCAATTTGTCGGAACGTATGGACGGAGGGCACTCAGATGGACAGGAACATTACAAGCTCAGAGTCGTATACGTTGGGCAGCGCAAAATCTCCATTGGGTACAAACTCTTTCTTTAAAATCTCGCGGATGGAAGAGGAAGGAAAGAAATTGGCCTGATGCTAAGTCGACTTGAATTGTACTTTTACCTTACCCACGGTTCCTCTCAATATTTTTTTTCATTCTCTCTCTCTCTCTCTCTCTCTCTCTCTCTCTCTCTCTCTCTCTCTCTCTCTCTCTCTCTCTCTCTCTCTCTCTCTCTCTCTCTCTCTCTCTCTCTCTCTCTCTCTCTCTCTTTAAATATATATCAATGTAATACACAAGGTTTAAGATCAATATACACACACACACACACACACACACACACACACACACACACACACACACACACACACACACACACACACACACACACACACACACACATATTAATTATCACATCGAAGCAGCATGTAATCCAACTTTCTACATATATAATAAACTACAGCGTCTAATAATAAATAAACGAGTGAAAAGAGGAGGTGAAAAGGGACTAGAGAGGAAGAAAGAAAGAGAGAGAGGAAAATAATTGGCGTAATGATGCATTTCCTTTAGATTATTTAAGAGTTTTTTTTTCTTTTATGATGCAGCAAACAGTAATTATATAGACTGTGTATGTTTTGGCGCCAATAAAAAAAAAAAATAATATCAACAATCGTGATGATGATTAGCTTATACATATCATAGCTTCTTTCCTTACTTTTTTTTTATATACATGTTCTTTCTTTTTCTATCATAAACAATAATCACTCAGTTGGAGGAATAATACTTAAGCGAATATAACAACAACAACAACAACAACAACAACAACAACAACAACAACAACAACAACAACAACAACAACAACAATAACCTGCATGATGAGAGTATATTACCTCTTTGCATGTATTAATAGAGTACGGAACAGCCCCATATCCATCCATCCAGCCACCCAGTCAGTCAGTCAGTCAGTCCTCCCGCCCTCCCTTACGCCCGACCCTCCTTGAGTCCGCCCCAGGCAAGGGATTATACGGTAAATCTGGGTCATTCATTTACTAATGCACGACAACCAGGTATAGGGGAGGGGAGGGAAGAGGAGAGGTGAGCAAGGGAGGTGAGGGAAGGGGAGGGGTGAGCAGGGGAGGTGAGGGAAGGGGAGGAGTGAGCAGGAGAAGCGTACAGAGGAAGGAAGGATGGAAGGGAGAGGTAGGGATGGAAGAGGGAGGGAAGGGGAGGTGTATAGGTACAGACCAGGTGTGTTATTTAAGCAGGTGATCAGAATGGTGTCCCTTCCCCCTTCCCTTTCCCCCTTTCCACTAAGTGATGTCTTATGAAGGGTGATTGGTTAGGTAAATGTGTGTGTGTGTGTGTGTGTGTGTGTGTGTGTGTGTGTGTGTGTGTGTGCGTGTGTGTGTGTGTGTGTGTGTGCGTGTGTGTGTGTGTGTGTGTGTGTGTGTGTGTGTGTGTGTGTGTGTGTGTGTGAACCAGAGACGGGACTACTCTTGACGGGTTAATATTATAGTAATCATAAAATTGAGTCCAGAATCGTGTTTATCATGCAGTAGAACCTCTATAGACCAATTTTTGTGAGATTTGAACCATTAAAAATATTCATGCAATTTTCGTGGGTACACAACCCTTGGATTTTTTCCTAAATATCACGTTTTATTAAATAACTCAAAAAGTATGAGGTTTACGTAAAAAATGTATAGAATAATAAAGAAAGAGCGAAAAACGCCCGTTCTTTTGAGCTGTAGTATAATGATAATGAAATGTAAACTTTTGAAAAATTGTCACATTTATTTTGTTCAAAAATCATTACTTTTTTCCTGATTTTCCCCAAAGCAATGAGATATATTGGAAAGATTGTTACACCATCTGATATATCTTGTCGAATTTTACAAATTTGGTTTTATGCATATTTGCTCTAGGACTAATAATTTTACAGTAAAATGGCGTAATTGTTTTTGACGTAAATTTTGAACATTTCAAGGGCCAAAATATAAAAAAAAATATTTCCGTCGCAGAAACGTGACAAATCATATGAATTCAAGTTCAACACCTTCAATATGCAATAACAATATATTTGAGTTCGTTTTCTTGATTGATGAATAATAACCAATATTAACATCAACATTATCGTACTAGGTTCATGTCTTTATTGTAATCATTCTTGGCATGATGAACATTGAGGGAAGTTGTCACAATTTTAGTTTTTTCACATTCTTTTTTTTTTTGGCGGGGGATGTATGTAAGTACTTCCTGAAGATTCTTTACATTATGATGTTTCTCTGTTTGGAGTTTACTTAGTGATGATGGTATAGGTGACTTTAATGCCAGAATATCTACACCACCGTTAACAGAAGCTGAGTATAATTTGTTGGCAATACTGTTGTGAGAGATGCGACGATTAACAGTCACGGACGAACATTAATAGAGGTTTATACAAGAATAACTCCACAGTGATTGCAAACCATTGATCACAAAATGAAACAAGGTTAGATGGAATTTAGTCGTATAAGAGAAAGGAAAAGTGGATTTCAGAAATTGACTTATGGAGCAATGTGATAAATGTTATGATGAAGATTGAAGTGATGCAGGATATTCAACACTAAGGTCACGCCAAGCTTTGTGTTGAACAAGATTCTGATATTTTCCTTACCTGCGTCAATACTTTCTGATGGCGATTTTTGTAACAGTATCTCCCATGAAATAGTAGATAATGATGAATATGCGTACGAGTTAAATTTGCGTCAGCCTCCAATTGTAAGTGGAAGGGATGCAGAACAGTTATCAAGAATTTCGATTACGTGACTTTATTAACAAAACGTTGCAGGTATATAGAAGCATTAATTAGAAGGGGATGTGAAGGGGGGATTTCATTTGCCCCTCAAGGAGTAATTGAAGTAATTGAAGTTGGTGCATTTCGTTTATATTTAGTTAAATATGTCATATTTCTCGTTATTTTTTTCGTATTTGATGTTATATTATATTGTGCGTTGACGTTATACTTTTACAATGTTCATGTATTTGTTGAATCTGGTATAGTGTATATGTGTGTGTGTATGTGTGTGTATGTGTGTGTGTGTGTGTGTGTGTGTGTGTGTGTGTGTGTGTGTGTGTGTGTGTGTGTGTGTGTGTGTGTGTGTGTGTGTATGGTCTTCTGGTCTGATATTGATAATTACTACACATTCTTTCTCCTGGTCAGATTCCTATAATGTATTAATTTGTAGTTCCTGTCGGACTTCTTTACACTTTTTCTAACCTTTATTATATATAATTTTTTACACACACACACGTACTTTGTAATATCATTAATGACAAAGGATAATGGGATTTTAGGATTGGGATTATAACATGTTTTGTTAATGATACAGAGAGAGAGAGGAGAGAGAGAGAGAGAGAGAGAGAGAGAGAGAGAGAGAGAGAGAGAGAGAGAGAGAGAGTCTTCACTGTTTTTTATATTTCATCTAAGTCTTTATTCGTATTTATTTGCGTATGTATGCATGTATGTATGTATGAATGTATGTATAAATATATGTATGTATGTATGCATGTATGTATGAATATATGTATGTATAGATGA
Organism: Metacarcinus magister; assembly: GCA_029783475.1. Classification (NCBI taxonomy): domain Eukaryota; kingdom Metazoa; phylum Arthropoda; class Malacostraca; order Decapoda; family Cancridae; genus Metacarcinus; species Metacarcinus magister. The sequence continues at coordinate 4,938,627 of JAPQNM010000040.1, forward strand.
ATGGATGAATATGTATCGTTATTTCTCTTTGTCCATGTGTGTGTGTGTGTGTGTGTGTGTGTGTGTGTGTGTGTGTGTGTGTGTGTGTGTGTGTGTGTATGTGGAACACCTGTCAGTCGGTAATTGCAGGTAACGCTTTTACTCTACAAAGAAGAAAAAAAAATTATAAATAAATAAATATGACAACAAATCATACATCAATTAGCTTCGTTGTTTTATTTATTTTATATAATTTTTTTTTATTTTATTTTTATTATATTTTTCACGTTTGGAGGAACTTCGGCGAAAAACAAAAACCAAAAAATTATATATAGAGAAATATAAAACAAGAAAAAACTAATTAATACTTTTTCGTTTTGTTTTTTCCCTTACGTAATTTTGAGTATTTTTTTCTCTTTCTGGTAATTCACATTTTCCTCGTTCAGTGTTTTACTTCATTTCATCCGCTCACTGATGACATGTTTGTAGGTTTGTATGTTCGTGTACATTGTTGTTGTTGTTGTTATTACCATTTATTCTTTCAGTAAATAGATACACTTTTCCATTTTTCTCTCTTTGTTTCTTCTTTTTATACTGTCAATATGTAATTAAAGGGGAAAGAAGGATTGATTTTTGTCTCCCTTTCATAGTTGTTGGTGATGATGATGATGATGATGATGATGAGATGAGTAAATACTAATACTAATAATGATAATAAAAATAACACACACACACACACACACACACACACACACACACACACACACACACACACACACACACACAAACAAACACATTTACACCTGTCAGGCTTGTTTCTGCGCGGACTAATTTGCGATCAGATCACCTTCTATTGTCATTCCCAGTCCTCCTTTAATGCCCTTCCTTATTACTTATTAGAGAGAGAGAGAGAGAGAGAGGAGAGAGAGAGAGAGAGAGAGAGAGAGAGAGAGAGAGAGAGAGAGAGAGAATAAAACAAGAACATTAAACCCGAGAATCTATATAATTTCCCCAAAATCTTCACACTAGACATACCACCCAAGACCTCCATACATTACTATACCTACATGTATGCGTCTTTTTAAATACAAGAATGGCTACACAAGGCAAGGATATTCAGGATATACAACAGGGGAGGAGGAACAGAGGAGAAAGTTTCCGCTAAATGAAGCTCAGTGAAAGGAGAACAGAAGGAGAATTAATATCACATCACAATAGGAGAATGATTGAGTTTCGTGGTGGTGGTGGTGGTGGTGGTGGTGATCTGAGGTTAGTTCTATTCTCTACTATATACCTTTCCTTCCCTTCCCTCCCGTGCCTTTCTCCTCTCTCCTCCTCTCATCCCCGCCCCTCCCCGCCCCGCCCCGCCCCTCCCCGCCCCCGTGAAAGAGTTGTGATTTGTAGGAATAATAGAGATACACCGGATGATAGGGTATTTAAACATATTGTTCCCCCAAGACAACAACACTATTTCCTCCTCCTCCTCCTCCTCCTCCTCCTCCTCCTCCTCCTCCTCCTCCTCCTCCTCCTCCTCCTCCTCCTCCATGTAGTTTTTCTGTACTACGTGGTGTCACTTGTTTTCCTGCCAGCTTCGGCTGGAGGGATGGGTGGGAGGGGGGGAGCCTTCCACTGTGCTGTCCTTTCTCTAATTCAAGTAGTTAGTGTAGAGTAGTTATATCAAGCAGCCTTTGCAGGGACCCTAGGGTCTGTTGCTGTTTGTGTTCCCTTGTATTCCCTTGTATTCCTCCTCTTTGTATGATATTCATCCTTCGTGGTGTTTGATGATGATGATGATGAGAGAGAGAGAGAGAGAGAGAGAGAGAGAGAGAGAGAGAGAGAGAGAGAGAGAGAGAGAGAGAGAGAGAGAGAGAGAGAGAGAGAGTAAATTAGTGATTGAAATATTTGTTAGAAGAATCTCTCTCTCTCTCTCTCTCTCTCTCTCTCTCTCTCTCTCTCTCTCTCTCTCTCTCTCTCTCTCTCTCTCTCACACAAATTGAAAATAAAAAACAAAACACCCACACACAGACACTGAAACAATGAAGCAAACCAAGTAAATAATAAAAAAATAGACAATCACACACACACACACACACACACACACACACACACACACACACACACACACACACACACACACACACACACACACACACACACACACACACACACACATCACTTTATACAATTTCACTCATCTGGTCTCCCATGCATGCCAACAACAGAGAGAGAGAGAGAGAGAGAGAGAGAGAGAGAGAGAGAGAGAGAGAGAGAGAGAGAGAGAGAGAGAGAGAGAGAGAGAGAGAGAGAGAGAGGCTGACACAACGTTGGGTCGACAGCCTAAGCTTTTGATTCGCTAAACTAAAATTAATACGTGAGCGTTTGATTGATGTCGGTATAAGCTATTGAGAGCTTACGATATACCTTTTATTACTCATTGTCCAATACCAGGATCACACGTTATGAATCCCACTCAGCCCTCCCTCTCTCTACCTCCCACTCACTCATGTTGCTCCCCATTCAGCCATGTTGCTCCCCACTCGGTTATTTTGTCTCTCTCTCACCTCTATCTATCTCCCATTAACCTCTGTCTATCTCCCACTCAGCCATGTTACTCCCCACTCAGCTATTTCCATCTCCCACTCACCTCTATCTACCTCCCACTCTGTTATGTGACTCCCCACTCAGTTATTTTCATCTCCCACTCACCTATGTCTAGTTCCCACACTGTCATTTTGTTTCCCACTCATTTTTGTCTATTTTCTCATTTAGTGCTACCTATCTCCTACTTAGCCCTCTCTACCTCCCACTCAATTCTCTCTACCTCCCACTCAGTCCTGTCTTCCAGCCTCCTAAATTAGAGAAAGGGATGAGAGAGAGAGAGAGAGAGAGAGAGAGAGAGAGAGAGAGAGAGAGAGAGAGAGAGAGAGAGAGTGAAAACCCAACCGGATGGAGACAGAGAATACAACATTTTATTCTGCTTTCTAATAATTATTTTCTTAACTGAAAACATTAACGACAAAATCCAAGCTACAGTGTATTGTGTTAATGCAATGTGTTTGTTGCTTTTATCTGCGTATCCACCCAACCCCGCCCCCGCCCCCCCCCCCACGCCCCCTCTCTTTCACCACTTAACTTATCCCCCCCCCCCCTCACCATCATTATTGTGATAACTCTCATTATATTTATCATCATCGTCATCCTCGCACCTCGCTCCCTTTGTGATAATATAATGACAACGAGAATTATTATTATTATCATCATTAGTGTTGATGCGTTGGGAAAAAATACTCTTAATTGTTCAGTTATTATCTTAACTAATGTTTTTTTATGGTAGTTATTGCCAGTAGGAGAGAGAGAGAGAGAGAGAGAGAGAGAGAGAGAGAGAGAGAGAGAGAGAGAGAGAGAGAGAGAGAGAGAGAGAGAGAGAGAGAGAGAGAGAGAGAGAGAGAGAGAGAGAAAAAAAAACAGGTAAAATAGTAATATATGTGTGGAGGAAATACTGGAATGAGAAAAGTGAAGAAAAAAAAGAATGAAGAAAAGACTAAAAAACTAAGAAAGAAAAAAATGTTAAAGGACTGGAGAAGAGGAGGAGTGAACGGTAAATTAAGGAAAGGAGAAGTGGAGGAGGTGGAGGAGGGACAGATTGACTTGTGGAAGATTGGAGGAAGGAAGGTAAAGGGGGGGTAGGGGGAAGGGAAGGAAGGGAGGGAGGAAGGGGGAGATGAAGTAGAAGACATTAGGTATCAAGTAATCTGGCCGTTCAGTGATTGAGAAGCCACTCCTCCTCCTCCTCCTCCTCCTCCTCCTCCTCCTCCTCCTCATCTCTTCCTTTCTTCCGCTCTTCTCTCTTTCCTCCATTCCCCCTCTTGGACATCCGGTGTTTGGAGGGAGGGAGGCAAGGTAAGGGAGGAAGGAGGGAAGGAGGGAAGGAAGGGAAGGAGAGGAGGGTGAAGCACTGATTGGTCAGTCTGATTATTGCGTATTATTGATGATGGTGATTAAAGGAAGAGGAAAAGGAAGCGCAGGAAGAAGAGGAGGAGGAGGAGGAGGGGAGGAGGAGGAGGAGGAGGAGGAGGAGGAGGAGGAGGAGGAGGAGGAGAAGACCTGAACTATGATAATAATTGAAGTAAAAAGTAAAGAAACAAATAACAAAAAAGAAGCGAACTTACATAACAAGACCTAAGGGCTCGCACGCACACACACACACACACACACACACACACACACACACACACACACACACACACACACACACACACACACACACACACACAGGATCTAATCACTACGGATAGAACCTGACCGATCAAATGACGTAGAAAAATAAGCACGGGTCCTCCTCCTCCTCCTCCTCCTCCTCCTCTTCCTCCTCTTCCTCCTCCTCCTCCTCTTCCTCCTCCTCCTCCTCCTCCTCCTCCTCTTGTCGTGATTACTATAGGACAGGAAATACTCCAAACTGACCAGTGTGTCTCATGGCTTCTCGTCTCGCCCAGATAATTATGCCTCGCCAGAAAATCAAATCCACGTCTCACTTTCGGTGCAAAGGAAGGCGAGTGAGGGAGAGGATATTAGCGGGGAACTTGATGAGCTTCGTGTGTTAATAGGCTGAGCAGGGAGGAGGAGGAGGAGGAGGAGGACGAGGACGAGGAGGAGGAGGCGGAGGAGGAGGAGGAGGAGGAGGAGGTGAGGAGGTGAGAAGGGAGATAGTATAGTAGTAGTTGATGTCTTAAGTTCGTCGTTCTGTCTCATTCTCATTCTCTCTCTCTCTCTCTCTCTCTCTCTCTCTCTCTCTCTCTCTCTCTCTCTCTCTCTCTCTCTCTCTCTCTCTCTCTCTCTCTCTCTCTCTCTCTCTCTCTCTCTAATCTCAAAATTTTGTTACTGTTGTATATGTCACGTTATTTTTCACGCATATGTAGACAAGCAGACAGACAGACAGACACACAGACAAGCAGACAGACAGATAGACAGACAGGCAGACAGACAGATAGACAGACAGACAAACAGACAGGAGTGGAGGAAAGAGTATACGTGGAGGGAGGAGGAGGAAGGAGATGAGTGTGGCGTGAGGGAGGGAGGGAGGGAGGAAGGAAGACAAGCGTTGATGAAGAGGAGGAGGAGGAGGAAGAGCGTCTCACCTTACCCCTCTGAGGTAGAAAAACCATTACTCCCACGATTACCTGATGGAGGAGGAAGAGGAGGAGGAGGAGGAGGAGGAGGAGGAGGAGGAGGAGGAGGAGAGAAAGAAGACGTAAAATGAAAAAAAAAATAACATAGGACAGAGAGAGAGAGAGAGAGAGAGAGAGAGAGAGAGAGAGAGAGAGAGAGAGAGAGAGAGAGAGAGAGAGAGAGAGAGAGAGAGAGAGAGAGAGAGAGAGAGAGAGTCCCCCTTTATAGCTAGCAGCAGTTTTGTCCCGTATCGTCATCGTATAGGTAAGCGGATTAGACAAAGGGGGAATATCAAGGGATGAAGGAGGAGGAAGAGGAGGAGGAGGAGGAGGAGGAGGAGGAGGAGGAGGAAGAAGCGTGTCTTATAGCATCCCTCCCTCCTTCCTCCCTTCCTTCCTTCCTTCCCTCCTTCAATCTCTCTTGTCTTAGCTTCTTCATCTCTTCATCTATCTATCTCCGTCTTTCTGTCTATCTATTTATCTATCTTCCTGTTTGTTTGTCTATTTTTTTTATCTATCTATATACTTATTATATTATTTTCTTTGTTTTTCTTCTTATCTTTCTAGTTTCAGAAGAGGAGAAAGATTTAACGTATAGAAGCGACGGAAGTGTAATGTTTTTTGTTTTTTTTTACTCTCTCTCTCTCTCTCTCTCTCTCTCTCTCTCTCTCTCTCTCTCTCTCTCTCTCTCTCTCTCTCTCTCTCTCTCTCTCTCTCTCTCTCTCTCTCTCTCTCTCTCTCTCTCTCTCTCTCTCTCTCTCTCTCTCTCTCTCTCTCTCTCTCTCTCTCTCTCTCGCATACACTCACATACACACACACGCACAACAACAACAACAACAACAACAACAACAACAACAACAACAACAACAACAACAACAACAACAACAACAACAATTAACCCGACTAAAGAATATAATCAGGTATAATTAAAAAAAAAAATTCCCCTCCCCCCCCAGCCCGCTTTTATTTAGTTAGTTGCATTTTAAATTAAATGACTCGTATTTTTAGGCTTAACTCTGGTAAAAAAAAAATTACAATATCATAATACTAAAGGATGATTGTGATTATAGAATGTAACTCTATGTATGTTTTTTTTTCTTCTTTTTCTTCCTCCCTTGTTTAAGTGTGTGTGTGTGTGTGTGTGTGTGTGTGTGTGTGTGTGTGTGTGTGTGTGTGTGTGTGTGTGTGTGTGTGTGTGTGTGTGTGTGTGTTCATATCAATCAATTTATCTATATCTTTCTATCTACTTATGCATCTATCAATATATCTATTTATTGATCAGTCTATCTATCTATCTATTTATCTGTGTGTGTGTGTGTGTGTGTGTCTGGCAGAATACATAAATAATCTTTTTATTTTCACACTTAATTGACGCATTTTCGCTTAAATTCTTCGCTTGGAATACCCGGTTCGTTTTGTTATTGCAACTGAGAAAAGTGCTTGTACTCGTATATTACACGGCTTCCTTTGACGGTAATTTCCGGTTTTATGATAATACACGTTTGTCAGTGAGATATTCCGGTGGCTCGCGTTGTTTGGTGATGAGTGGAGATGAGTGGTGATGATGAGTGGTGATGAGTGATTTATGAGTGATGATAAGTGAGTGATGAGTTAGTGATTGGTGTGTGATTTACGTTAAATGTGTGAGGTAAAGGGTGTGTAGGGAGTGTGTGGTTGGTTAGTATGGTGTGTGGTGATGTGTTAAAGAGGTGATGTGGTGTTAGTAATGAGTGGTGTTGAGTGGTGTGTGGTAATCGTAGTGATGACTGCTACGTGGTATGAACAATGCAATGGATAATGAATACATGAGAGTAATGACAACCGCTTATAGCAATAACAATATTGCTTTGTAATACACTAAAGGTAAACACACACACACACACACACACACACACACACACACACACACACACACACACACACACACACACACACATACACAATATTTACATATATATAGATATATATATATATATATATATATATATATATAATATATATATATATATATACACATGAGGTGGAGGAGGAGGGATGAAAGGTACACATCTCATTTCCCTCTAGAAGAAGAAGAAAAAGAAAAAAAAAGATGAAGAGGAAGAAGCAGTGTCATATATAATAATACTTACTAACTTTCTTTGGAAAAAAATTACATTGCGCTTCCATATGAGAGAGAGAGAGAGAGAGAGAGAGAGAGAGAGAGAGAGAGAGAGAGAGAGAGAGAGAGAGAGAGAGAGAGAGAGAGAGAGAGAGAGAGAGAGAGAGAGAGAGAGAGAGAGATTAAAAGAGATGGAAAGAGACCATATGAAGCCACAGGAATTAGAACACAGAAGTCTCAACGCCTTGAGAAGGTTTTAAATACAGCTTTGACGACGAGGACACACACACACACACACACACACACACACACACACACACACACACACCACACACACACACACACACACACACACACACACACCATGCCTATACCCTTGACAACCTCATAATAATAATAATAATAAAAAAGCACCATCATCCCATAGTTTCCACTCCATTTACCGTCCCAATAAAGGAGGGAATTAAACACACGCATCAAAGACTTTCAAGAGAACATTCCCCTTACCCTTAGAAGTGAGGAAGGGAGCAACGGTACGGAGAAGAGGAGGAGGAGGAGGAGGTAGGGAAGGTAAGGGAAGGGAAGGGAGGCAAGGAGGGGGAAGTGAAATATTTTAAACCCATAATATACGTGAACCTGCAGTCCCCATAACCTGTAATTTAACAGTGCCACACAATTACTCTAGGGGCATAATGTCCTCAGGTATGTGGCAGGTAAACACGAGTACAGGGGGTCTCTGGGGGGGTGGGTGTTAGGAGGGAATAAAGGGAGGGAGGAGGTATTCCCAGGAGGTATGGGAGTGTTTGGGGGGGTATTACGGGGCTGGAAAGGAGGGGAGGAGTACTGTACGTGGGGATGGAATTCTCCTCTCCTCTCCTCTCCTGACCACCCTCATCGCCTTCTCTGAGGGATCTTCATGCCTCCTTAGAAGCCTTGGAACGGTGGTCGTCTGTGTTCTCGTAATAACAAGTGATTAGCCACAGGGACAAAGGAGGAGGAGGAGGAGGAGCTGCAGGAGGAGGAAGAGGAAGAGGAGTAGGAGGAGGAGGAGGAGGGATGAAAGGTCGTAACATCTCATCTCCCTCAATCATTGCATTAAATAGAGAAAGAGAGATAGATAGAGAGAGAGAAAAAAAAAAAGAAAGAGAGAGAAAATAAATAGCCCCCACTTTTCACCACATCACACTATGCATTTCGTTCTCTTCACAACTTGCTCTGGGTGGCGGGGAGGGGCGGGGCGGTGGGTGGGGCGGGACGGGGTGTGGACGGGACTGGATAGGCGGGAATGGAAGGGAGAGAAGAGTGTATACGTATGTAGGACCCCAAACAACAGCGGTGGTGACGGCTGCGGGAGGAGGGAGACGCCCTACAAACGCCCTGCCACTCTTCTCGTTCCCAGTTTTAGGTAATTGGCGAAGTGTCGGGACCTTTTACGCGT
>JAPQNM010000040.1:4954806-4959806 GCA_029783475.1 Metacarcinus magister
TATTTACATCAATTTTAAAAGAGTGAGGAATTTTACACTTGAACCTAACCTAACCTACCAAGAATGAAGCTTTTACATCAATTTGAAATGAAATAAGTGAGGAATTTTACATCTGAACGGAGGGAATCTCTTTACTATATAGGTTACACGCGTCTGTCCTCCCACTGCCTCTGAAGCACTCTAAGTTTGGTAGACGTTGAGTATTTAGTTCCCTCTCATCGCCTGTCTAACACTCCTTCAGGTCTAGCCGATTCAGCTCAGCGCCAAGTACTGATAAGCGATCTCGTATATGTATGTTATCTGTATGTGTATATATTTTGTATGTTATCTATACTTATTTATATTTACTACCTAGTGAGGGATTGCGTGTTATTTTCTCTTTTCATTATGTAGTTTTTTTTTCATCTATAATTAGTTTTCAATGTTATGTATCTTATGTATTTTGGGGGAACAGCATTTTTGGGGAGGGAGGAGAGGGGAGAGTGTGTGTTTTGTAGTTCTGTTATTTAGTCTCTTATTCATGTAAAGAAAATAATAATATTCCTTATTTATCTATACTTAGCTTCGAGTATAAGTTATTGAAGAACACTCGACTTCTTGGTACACCTGCATGCGCCAATTACCTACGTTAAATTATATCCAAATTCTTACCTGTACACCTGGATACATACAGAGCAAGGCAGCGTCTGTATTATTTCATCCCAACTTATCATTTATATAGTCATCTACAACCATCCATGTCTATTTGTATCTATCATTGGTTCGTGTTAAGTATTGAGAATTGCTTTAATGTAACTTTTTTCTTTCTCTCGTCTAGCGTCCTTACTACCACTCTGTTCCCTGTTTTCTCTTCTCGAACCGTGGTTGTGGTGGTGGTGAATGAATGTAGTGGTGATAATGGCAGCAGTGGTGGTGGTGGTGATGGTGATTTTAGTATTAATAATGATGATGTTAGTGTTCTGGTAGTAACACAAATATCATCGTTACAGTTTTTTTTCTTTCCATGTATTCATTTTAATACATTTGCGTACATTTAATACAGTTGTTTTTTTTCCCTCTTTTTACCTTCACTTTATCGTTGATTTCCCTTTTTCTTTTCCTTTTTCGCCTGAACCCCTTAACATCACGTCCTCCTCTTCCTCCTCCTCCTCCTCCCCTTCTGTGCCTCCCCGACTAGAATATATCATGCTACTTAGCTTCCAACATGTCATCCATTTATACATTTGATTAAAATTTATTAATAGCAATGATTAATGTAACAATGCCTGGAGGTATAGGAAAACAAAAAACAAAAGTAATATTATGAAAAGGTTATAATGTATTAGTCTGCAAAATCCTGTGTAATCAGAACTCCTAAGTAATATTTTTTTCTTCTCGTATCCCACAGGTTGGAAAGTGATGTTTTAAATCTTCACAACCTGACGTTTTGCCTTGCTTCTGAGACACGTTCTTCGAGTACAGCTGTCCAGAGGGAAGTCAATACTCACAGACATGCATAAAGAACCTCATGGAACCTCACACCCACCACACACAGTACAATAAGGTGAGAGAAACAACAATGAGTCTAATACACAATATATTACACTCCTTTCCATTTTTCTTCTTACAGTTGACAGAAATGTTTAGGAGCGTGTTATTTACAGAAACAAAAGACGGGTATATATATAGATATTTCTCAGCATGGGGAGCCTCCTTCGGTGTTTTGAAATTAGGTTGTTATTAGAACAGTGTGTTGAGTGAGTGGTGTAGTTGTTTTAAGTTGAAGGGATGCGTCTTGTGGGGGGCAAACGTACGTACGTAACCTTCTGCTATAGACTATGTTACAGGGTAGACAGAATACAACCACGGAAATTTTTTTTTTACCCATGACAGGGAACATTGAGAATCCGAGTGTGTGTGTGTGTGTGTGTGTGTGTGTGTGTGTGTGTGTGTGTGTGTGAGTGTGTGTGAGTGTGTGTGTGTGTGATGTGTGTTTGTGTGTGTGTGTGTGTGTGTGTGTGTCTGAGTGTCTGAGTGTGTGTGTGTGTGTGTGTGTGTGTGTGTGTGTGTGTGTGTGTGTGTGTGTGTGTGTGTGTGTGTGTGTGTGTGCATGTAAGTGTATTTAACATGGTATACATCCACCCTTAACTTCATTGTCTACAGACGTCACACACACACACACACACACACACACACACACACACACACACACACACACACACACACACACACACACACACACACACACACTAGAAACGTACATTGCGCAGCTGAACACCAAGCGAAGGTCCTCCAGTGACTAGTACAACAAGGGCGGGGCGGCGGGGCGGCGGGGCGGCGAGACCCTTGTTAGGTCAGCTCGATCTCAGAACACTCGGCCGACACTCGTCTCCTCTTAACGCCGTGCAGGTCCTCCTCGGCCAGCAGGAAGGCCTGGGTGGGGTGGTCAGCGAGGGGGTCAAGGCCGCTGCCCAGGGTATGGCCGGGCACGGGCGTGGGCTTGAGGTCAGCGTGGCAGGCGTGGGCGATCCTGTGCACGGCGGGCATGTGGTCAGACCGTTTGGCGTCACTCTCCGCCGCCATCTTCGCCGGGGAGAAGAAGGGCGGGGCTGGGCCGGGGCTGTGTCCGCCGCCCGTCACCTCGCCCTGAGACATAGGTTTAGGTGACGCATCTCCGGCTTTCCCTTCCATCGAGCCCATAGCCTCTGCGCCGCCCACGTCCTCGTCGCTGCTCAGGTCTGGGTCTCGGGCGTCCTCGGGGTGGGCGTCGGCCTGCCCCGCGTCGTCCCTGAGCCGCCGCAGCCGCTCCTGTTCCTCACGCTTCTGTTTACGCCACTTGGCACGACGATTCTTGAACCACACCTGCGGGAGGGAGGAAAGGACGCGATGAGGAACCAGCACCACCACACACACTATTACTATATACTATAACACACACACACACACACACACACACACACACACACACACACACACACACACACACACACACACACCTCCCCTTTCCCCCTCCCCCTTCCATCAAAGGCACTGTCTGACTGTCTGAATGAATGAGTTTGCGCGGATTGAACGGAGGTAAAGGGTAAGGGAAGACGAGGATATTGACGGTAAGGAGAGGAGGAGGAAGAGGAGGAAGAGGAGGAGGAGGAGGAGGAGGAGGAGGGGAAGGGATGGGAGAAGGAAATCCAGAAGCTCCTTAGCGTGTGTCAAGCCGGAAACCCAGAGAGTGAAGGTCTTGATGGCACCCTTAGCTCCCCTCCCCCTCCTTTCCTTCCTCCCTCCCCCCTTCCCTCCCTCCCTCCCCCCTTCTCTCCCTCACCCTCACCTTCCATTCATCTATCCCTTTCACTTTTCCATCCTCTATCCTTATATTATATCCTTATCCTCTTTCTCCCTTCCTTCTCTTTCTTTTTGTTTTATCTTCCTACGATATTTGTTTCGTCTCTCTCTCTCTCTCTCTCTCTCTCTCTCTCTCTCTCTCTCTCTCTCTCTCTCTCTCTCTCTCTCTCTCTCTCTCTCTCTCTCTCTCTCTCTCTCTCTCTCTCTCTCTCTCTCTCTCTCCATGTTCTTGTATGTATCTCTTTTTTTTGTTCCTTTCTCTTAGGTGTATGTGAAGAAACACACACACACACACACACACACACACACACACACACACACACACACACACACACACACACACACACACCGAGAAATTCGCCCGAAACTTCTTCAAACAATAAATGTAATAGAAAAAATATATATATACATGTTAGTGCGAATAAAAAATCAATAAAAAAATGAACTGACAAAGGAAGAAACGATACTCTGAAGACGTTTGCAAAGACGTGCAAACTACTATCGATATTGTTATTGTTATTATTACTACTACTACTACTACTACTACTACTACTAATAATAATAATAATAATAATAATAATAATAATAACAACAACAACAATAATAATAGTAATAATGATAATAATAATAACAATAACGTTAAAAAGTTCCTAAACAAAGGGAGAAAGAGAGAGGATTGTTTCCAGGAAATTGGGTCAGGATGGATAGAGGAGGAGGAGGCTGGGCATGACTGCACCACTATCACCCCCACCACCACCACCATCACCATCACCACCACCATCACCACCACCACCACCACCACCACCACCACCATCACCACCACCACCACCACCACCACCACCACCACCACCACCACCACCACCACCACCACCACCACCACCACCACCACCGCCACGAAACACTGCAGCTCCCAATTAAAAGAATGTCCTTATTGACAAACGCCAGAACGCGTCGCCACACACCTCTTAATTTATATCACGTCCAACTCCCTTTTGGGGCGTCGACAGCGTCATTAGCAGCACTGAGTCCCCGCCCGCTCCGGCAGGTGGCGGCGCGATACTCACTTGTCACACAGACGATGAGTTTTCCCATCCGAAACGCAATTATACACTCATCCAGGTAATGCAACGTGACAGGTAGCCGGGCAGAGCGGTGAGGCAAGGGGTACAGTGCATCCAGCCATCCAGCCAGTCAGCCAGGCGTTAGACATGGCAGGGGTGTTCTGGGCCTGTGTACCTGTGTGTGTGTGTGTATGTGTGTGTATGAGCGTGTGTGTGTGTATGTGTTTGGTGGCGTCGTGTGATCAGCGGTGCGGCACCAATGTAAACTGACTGCCCAATTAGCGATCACGGCGGCTGGATCGACTAATTGGCCAGCGACAAACTTTGAGCCCAGGCAGGTAATGTGACAAAGACGGGCTTCACGCCAGCTACACGAGGCTCACTTTAATTTGCTCTCATGGAGCGTCGACAATTTAATTTCCCTCTCGCCCCCTTTCCCTCCTCCTCCTCCTCCGTCTATTCCTCCTCCTCCTCCTCCTCTCTTCCTGTGTCCTGTTAATAAAGAGAGAGAGATAGAGAGAGAACACAAAGAACAGAGATGGAGAACATAGACAACGCGCGCCCACACACACACACACACACACACACACACACACACACACACACACACACACACACACA
>JAPQNM010000040.1:4964806-4967306 GCA_029783475.1 Metacarcinus magister
ACACACACACACACACACACACACACACACGCAGGCTGCCTGGGCTCAGCGGCAAACAGGCGACGCACGCAGCTCTTTTCACTCGTAATCTCTGTTCCAAATTGAGTGAGGGAGAAAGGAGGAAAAATCGTGTTTGTCCAACGTATCAGGAGAGAGATCACCATGTAACCAGCTCCCCTGAGGCTGGTAATTCATTGATTGCTGGGGACCTTTCTCTCTTTCACTCTCTCTCTCTCTCTCTTTCTTTCTCTAATTCTCTCTCTCTCTCAGATTTAGCTCGATATAAATTGGACGAATGGATTCCCAAATTGACTGACTGATCGGTTAAAAAAGAATAAATCAATTCATCAAAAAGTTGTGAGAGTGGATTGGTAGATATAGATATATTTGATTGGTAGAAATCGTAATACTTCTGTTTTTTGTTTACGTTCCTTAATTCCACACTGCGTCACACGAAGGTAAAAGAAATAAAGGTAAAGGTTTTATGATCATTTCGTAACACAATATAACGCGTATAGGAAGAGCTTGTTTTGAGTCGACCATAACAAACAGGTAAAAGGAAAGAAAATTATAAGAACTTCGTCAAAAAGGTAATTATAATGAATGCAGATAGGTATACTTGCTACAAAAATGCATGACGTATAACTCTTAAAATTTTCCTTCCTATACTGGTTGCGGCGGCGGTGAGGTGATGGTGGTGGTGGTGGTAATGGCGAAGGTAACATGAGGTTGGAAGGGCGTGGAGGAAGAGGAGGAATAGAACGGATCAACTCGCAGAAAGAATGAACTGAACATTTGCACAACACTTCCTACAACGTTAAATCTGCAACACAACACCGTAGGAATTGACCAGAGCGAGTTGTTAATTATATATGTGTTTCTTTATATTATGGTTTCGCTTCATCTTGATCATCGTGTTTCGTTGAAGTCCCCGGGTGGGAGAGCGGCAGCGGCGGCGGTGGCGGCGGCGCGGCAGTGACTTAGGCGGCGGGGAGGCTATTCAATTTTGCAGCCAATTTAATCGTGTCGGCAAGCAAGTAATGTGTTGTATGTTTTAAGGTGATTTCTTTAGCCTTTGTTACGTGATGATCAAGCTTCTTTACCAATAGAAAACATACATACACAAACACATACACATACACATACACACGCATACATAAAAAAAAATGTCCTTACCTCTACTCTTTCCTCCTTGAGATCCACTTTGAGGGCGAGCTGTTCCCTGAGGAGGACATCGGGGTAATGAGTCTTGGCAAAGGTTCGCTCAAGTTCCTCAAGTTGTTCCTCGGTAAAGATAGTTCTGTGGCGTCTCTTCCTCTTCCCCCCCGCCCCTGACCCGCCGAAGAGTGAGGCGGAGTACAGTCCCGGGTACTGGCTGGTTCCTGCAGGGTAAAGAAGGGTGTTTTAGATAGTCTCAGGCATAGGAACCCGGTAAGAATAGGAGGTGATAGTGAACGGTGAAGAGGTGAAGATGAAATAACATGAAGGAAAGGGTTAATTTGGTGTTTTCTGTTGTTGGCTTATAACTTACTTTGTCTTTGTTTTCTTTCTTAATTTCTTTTTTCATTCTTCTCTCTCTGAATACTGTTTTTTTTTTTATCTCGCTTCGAAAATTGTGTAGGTAATGTAGTATCTCAAAGGAGTTCGTAACGTAAGATTTTTTTTATTCCCTTACAATTACTATGAACTATAAGTAGATACGTAAATATATAGTATAGAAACCCGCTTTACAAATCATACTCACGCAAATTTCTAAGGTTTCTCGTATTAATTCCCGATAAGAGGCGGCGTGATGCAGTAAACAGCTTGCATCACACACACACACACACACTTATATGGATTCATGAAAACCTTCGCGTAAGTCTTGATATGAAAACCATGAAATACTAATTATTCTATGACCAGCTACTCTACTTTTTTTTTTTCCTGAGAGGAGCATCAAGACAACGCGAGAACTATAAAAACTACTCCTGCAATCATTTCATTAAACTCCTCAACTTTTTTTCTTTTTTTTCATGCTGGAGTGCCATTCAAAGAGTCTTTCTTTTTCAGGATAAGTTTTCATATTACTTGATAGTTTTTCTTTGTTACGGAAAGGTTATCAGGACTGGATATTTATCGTGAATACATCGCTTAATAATAGAAATAATAATGATAATAATAATAGTTAAAATAAAGCGCAGAATCACGGTAACAAATAATTCGTCCAACCTAACCTAACCTAACCTAACTTAACCATCGTAAGAGACACTTCACGCATATACAAAACTTACACCACAACAAACAGATGGACTTAGCAAACAAATAGGTGACTTGCGTATATATAAGAATAAGTTACAACCAATATTACGACCCACTTTATAATACAACCTACACCATCTTACACCTCACCCAGGCGTACACGTGTAGTAGCAGAGCATACCCTTGATGGATGGATGTAGTAGAGGAGGAGGAGGAGGAGGAGGAAGAAGAGGAGGAAGAGGAGACTAGAGAGTACGTG
>JAPQNM010000040.1:4972306-4979806 GCA_029783475.1 Metacarcinus magister
TAATTCGCCGTAGCAAGTAATGTAGGCCAGTGACTATTCGTTCTGCCTTGCTTAATCAACGGCAAAGAAACAAACATGATTGCTACGGACGAGTATTGAAAAAAAAAATTGTTCTGGATGAAAGTGCATCTTAGAGAGAGAGAGAGAGAGAGAGAGAGAGAGAGAGAGAGAGAGAGAGAGAGAGAGAGAGAGAGAGAGAGAGAGATGTTGTCATGCAGGTGTTTTACGGTGAAGTGCTTTTAGGAAAGAGACGAGAAAGAATGAAAGGAAGGATAAAAAGAAAGAAGCGAGATGGAACAATGGAGAAGTGTCACAGAGAGAGAGAGAGAGAGAGAGAGAGAGAGAGAGAGAGAGAGAGAGAGAGAGAGAGAGAGAGAGAGAGAGAGAGAGAGAGAGAGAGAGAGATATAGACACCTGCACCTGACCACTATTACAACAACAACAACTAATAATAATAATAATAATAATAATAATAATAATAATAATAACAATAATAATAATAATAATACCAACAATTCTCTTCGCTCTCTGTTTCTTTTTTCATTGTTTGTTTTTTTGTTTGCCTAAGTTTTCATAGCATTTGTGTTTGTTTTGTTCGTATATATGTATGTTTGCTTGTTTTCTGTAAGTTGTGTTTCATTGACTAACTGCAGACTAACTTAATTAATTGGTTCACGTAACGATGCGACTAAGTCAATTTAAGTGCACAACATTTTAATCAGGATTTCTACTTGGATTCGAACCTATGTAAGTGAAAGTAAGTGGTGTTGAACTTCATAATAACCAGCGTGAAAATTATGTGTTGGGCAACGAGGTGGAGACAAGGTAAGGGATTAACGAAGGTGTGGCTGGGTGAAGTCAGGTAAGCAGGGTCAGGTGAGGTATTTGAGGTCAGGTGAGGTGTTTGAGGTCATGTGATGTGTTGGATTGGATCAGTGCTAATACCCATTGTTGACCCTGGCTTAGCGTTAGCACCTGTCAAAACCTTAGGTCAGGTCAGCTGGGGTCATCCTTGCAGAAACAGTTAAGCATACATTGAAATATATTATGGAGTATATAAAGACACATATGAAACTGTTAATAAATTTTGTAGATATATTATTATTATTGTGTTTAGATGTCAGTATTGTATGCAAGTATTATTTTTGGCTATATCATTACCATAGTTTGATGTGTGTTTGAAGACTATATTGCTGCAAAGGATTATAATTCTGAAAAATTAACAATGACAAATGAAAGTCAAGTGCAATGCAATAATACCTGTACATGAAACTAGTTAGAAAAATGAGTTCCTGTACTTAGAATTGTAATATAGTAATGTGTACTTACTTAAACAAATAAGTGTACGTGAACCTAGGCCATGGTGGGGGGGGGGCACACCTGTCCTCATTAGGGGGAAGGTGTGAAGTCATCCCGCCCACGCTGCTTAAATCCGGAAGGTTGGTTGGTCATGGGCGGAGTACGGTTAAGGTGTGGTCTTATTACGGTAATCAATCGTGTGAGTTGAGGTGTTTGTCTGTAGGCTCCACGATGCATCCCTGGAGTGTTTCATGTGTTCCGTGATTCGTGTGTTTCATGCACCTCAGATTTTGTACATTTCATTCACCTGTATTGTTCATCTGTTTCTATATGGAATTGTACTCATAATGCCACACTAAATTGTATTCATTTTAGTTATAAATTTAGCAAGACGTATAAATCCTGCTGAGGAATGTTACGGGATTACTTATCATGGGTTTACAGATCGTCTCTGTATAAAGGAGTATCATAAAGGACTACATAAAGGACTACATTATGCGTGTCAAGCTATGATAGGTGACGCAAGGTTGTTATTGGCGTGGAGGCGACTTGTGAGACATTCCCGAAGTGTTGCCTGAACCAGTGGACGATGCTTAGTTAGGCAAGGCAAGCTGTCCTCTTTGACTGTGGGGGGAGGGGGAGAGGCAAGGCAGGTGGAGCCATTACCGATCACTCCACTTAGTAAATACAAGACCCAATGACTGTATCTACACACCATGTCGAATGTATCACATGAGAAATTATGAGTTTGTGGATGACATTATAAAGCTGAATATAGAGTATCGAAGCTTCAGATATAGACTCAAGGCACTGATCAGCCAACACGTCTCAGTCATTATTACTGTAAACATGCTATAAATAACTATAATTAGATAAATAAATAAGTAAATAAATGAATAAATACTATAGAATGAATTGGTAAATGAATAGATAAATCAATGTAAATAAAGACATAATTATTCCCATACTGTTGTGGAGTCTATATACATTACATTACACTTATACTTTTTGCTAATATACTTTTACATCCTGTTTTTGTCTCCACACAGGTAAAAATAGTAAATAAATGTGTAGATGAATAGATACACAAAAGCAAACAACATAATAGCAAAACACACACATATTTAGTCTTTCCTTCAATAAGTTTTTTCTATATAAGTAAAAATATATGTATCACGTATGAACTTTTAGTGACCATCGCATTATTTTTCTACGGTTTTTATTTATTTATTTATTTATTTTTTTTTATCACGCAAACTCATTTATTACAGCAAAGGCGAGTTAAAAAGCGACCACACACACACACACACACACACACACACACACACACACACACACACACACACACACACACACACACACACACACACACACACATGTATCTGTATACTTTACGAATTACGTTTTTTTTCTCTCTCTCTTTCTCTCTTTCTTTCTTTCTCTCTTTCTCTTTCTCTTTCTCTTTCTTTTTCTCTGTCTTTCTCTTTCTCTCTTTCTCTTTCTCTTTCTCTTCATTTTCTTAACTCTACAAATATATTATTCATATACTTATACTTTTCAAACATTATTATTACTTGCAACACGCAATAGTAATGAGGTTTATGACATTTAAACGTTGTGTGTGTTTTTTTTTTTGTTACATCATTATTTAAACAGCGTGGAATTAATATCAAAATTACGGATTAAAAAGATGATGTCAACAATTCCCAACTAATGACAGTAAACCGTCGACTACATAACTATTAACTAATGAAACTATTGAAAGTGATACATATATATACACGCGCGGGGAATGAATACATACAGTTTATATAATGTTATGTTCCCTTGCAGGTAGATAAGGCAGAGGTAAATTAGATACAGGTGTGTACTAAGCAGGTACTATATATACTTACCTGTAACTATATTATACGTGACTTGTAGGTGAAGGAAAATTACGGAAGGAAGGAGGAAGATGGAAGAATAGAAAGAAGAGAACAAGAAGAGGGAAAGAAGGCTGGGAAGAGAAGGAAAAGCAGAGGAAAGGGAAGAGGAAAAGGGTAAAGAGGGAAACAGATAAGGGAAAGAAAATAGAAGAGTGGAGAAAGGAGGAGAGGAGGAGGAGGAGGAGCAGAATTTCCTCTCTTTATCCCTTTACCCACGCCTCCTCCAACCCACGCCTCCTACCAACCCACGCCTCCTACCAACCCACGCCTCCTACCAACCCACGCCTCCTCCAACCCACGCCTCCTGCACCTCACGTATTAGTCCTTAAGCAGAAAAATAGTAACAATAACACCCTCGATATATAAAAATGGGAAGGCTATTGTAGTTATCATGAGAAGTTGACTGTTGCATCACTCTTTGTTATGTTGTAGTTGTGTGTGTGATTGTTATTGTTGTTATTGTCTGGTGTAGTAATAGTAGTAGTAGTAGTAGTGGTATCTGTATCAATAAATATACTACTGTTTCGAATACTATTGCTGATCGTCTATTACTGCTGCTGCTACTATTACTACTATTACAACCACCACCACCACCACCACTACTACCACCACCACCACCACCACTACTACCACCTCTACCACCACCACCACCATCATCACCATCACCACCACTGCATCCATTACGCCTTATTGCGTTGAATTCTACTTTCATTTGCGAATGTTTCCTGAATTGGTTACTCAACATTGCTTTTATGTTCTTTTTTACGTTTTATTTTTCGCTAATGAACGTAGAATTTTGTTTAGATATCACTCTCTCTCTCTCTCTCTCTCTCTCTCTCTCTCTCTCTCTCTCTCTCTCTCTCTCTCTCTCTCTCTCTCTCTCTCTCTCTCTCTCTCTCTCTCTCTCTCTCTTTCTCTTTCTCTTTCTCTTGGCTCAGCATAATCCTTGAGCCCCAGCAAACGGTTGTCTAGCAGCATCAACAACAAAAGCTTTGCAAGGATTCAAAGTGATAATAACGAGTAAATTTTTTTTTTCACAGCTCACCCATCCTTCTATCCTCTCTCTTCCCCTCTCCTCTCTTCCCCTCTCCCAGCATCTGTCAGACCCTCCCTCCCTCCCTCCCTCCCTCCCTCCCTCCCTCCCTCCCTCCCTCCCCAGCTGATTATCGCTCTGGTGTTAATTTGAGTAATGTACAACGTGTTAATCCAGATTTTATGTTGCGTCTTGTCAGGTTAAAAATGTTGATCCATAAGAAAATCTGTGACGAAGGAAAAGGTTGGATTTGAGGTAGGAATAACTGTTTTATTGTGTCTGTCTGTCTGTATGTATGTCTCTGTGTGTCTCTCTCTCTCTATCTATCTATTTATTTATTTATCTATCTCCATGTTTTCAATTGATGAGAGTAACGGAGTAAAACTATGATATAAAAAAATACATATTAACTGCACAATATTTACTTCTTTACCAATGGCGTCCTTAGAGAGTGGAATAAGCCCGCTCCCACCGTCCATGTTGCAGTATAAGTACCACAATACATTCCTTTATTAAACACAAACTCGACTACCTTCTCCTCCAACAAGGTTTTCGATAAAGGGTAAAATATGTGACCCGGCTTACTGATGACTGTTGAACTTATGTTGCTTTGGACTTCTTTTACTTGTGATTATCTTTGCATTACGTAACATTTACTGAAGGTTAAAGATAGATTACCTAGTTTAGACCTTAGGGTATGTGTGGTCTGATTTTATATGTAATTCTATATAATTCTCTCTCTCTCTCTCTCTCTCTCTCTCTCTCTCTCTCTCTCTCTCTCTCTCTCTCTCTCTCTCTCTCTCTCTCTCTCTTTCTCTTTCTCTTTCTCTCTCTCTCTCTCTCTCTGGTATTTTGAGGATAATCCCCTGAGTAGTTGTTGTTCTTTTTTGTAGTTTTGCACCTCGTTTCCTCTCCCGTGTGTGTTGCTTCCTCCGCTTTGGTGATAGCGTTGGCTTTGTTTTAACAGCGACGCACACACACACACACACACGCACACACGCACACACACACACACACACACACACACACACACACACACACACACACACACACACATATATACACACATTCTCACTGCTGTTATTATTATTATTATTATCATTATTATTATTATTGTTATTACTATTATCATCATCATAATCGTCATCACTAGTAGTAGTAGTAGTAGTAGTAGTAGTAGTAGTAGTAGTAGTAGTAGTAGTAGTAGTAGTAGTAGTAGCAGCAGCAGCAGAAGAAGTAGAAGTAGAAATCGTAATAGTAGTAGAAGTAGAAGTAGTATGATTATTATCATTATTACTGTTATCATTATCATCATGAAAAGGATGATAATGATAATGATAATGATGATGAGAATATCCTCTCACCTCCACCACATATCCCCAAGGTGAGTGAGGAGGAGGAGGAGAGGGAGGGAGGGAGGAAGAGAGGGAGGAAGAGGAGGGAGGAAGAGAGGGAGGGAGGGAGGGAGGGTAGGCTCAAGGTAGGGAGGCCAGGTAGGAGGGTGTCAGCCGATGCTCCCTCACGCCTCCTAATTCACTAATGGCCCGCCACTCGACACTCCCCACCATCAAGGAAAATCGCATGAGGCTGGCTGGGCCCTATATACATGAGGACAGGTGAGGGAGGAGGCGGGGGCGGGTGTTGGGTCTCTACCTGACGGAGGAGATTCGAACTCATGGTCAACAGAAGCCGTCAGAAAGTCTTAATACGGAGCGTCAACATGAGGTGCGGCGAGGGAGGGAAAGGAAGGAGAGAAGGACCTACATTAAACGATTATTTGTGTTAGCACTCGGGGCAGGGTAGCGTGTTTAGCGGGTGTTGACGCCCTTCCCGCCCTCCCTGCCCCTCCCCGCCCACCTCCTGCCAGTCCCAATATTGACTCCTGCCCCTCTGTCAGACGTAGGAGTAAGCTGAGGTGAGGTGAGGTGGTGTCCGTCCGTCCGTCCGTCCGTCTGTCCGTGTGAGGTTGTCGTACAGATGAATGACAGGACTGGTGGCGTTATGCAGGGTGGGTATAGTGGGTAGGGTGGGTAGGGTGGGTGTGGAATATCTGAAGGTGGTGTGAGGTTTAGTTTTATAGTTTGGGGCTTATTGTGAAGTGTAGAGGATGTGGTTCTTTGCTTCACACTCCTCAGGTCGTTACTCAATGGCTGTTTCGTCTTGTTATCAGCGTTATAAATAGCGAGTGTTACAGAATTGTCATATTTCAGGATGTTATATAGTTATTTTATTATATACATACTTCATATTTTCACTATTTAACTTTCTTTTTCCTCCTTCCTCCTTGCGGTAGGTAAAAATCAGCTCCAATCCTCTGTTTCGTTTCAGGTTTGCTCGGTGTTCGAATCGAGTGAAGCGGTTCAATCAAGTCTGGCTCAGTTACAGTCAGTCGGCCGGCGTTGAGATCAGTGTGGTGACGTTTGCGCTGTGGCTCTTGGTCTTCAGCGGCGCCTACAGTACAGGAGCCAGCAGGAGTGAGGAAGGGACGAAGAGGTGCAGATTAACAAGGTACGCTAGAGGTGTTTAGTTCATGCTAATATAGACGGTGAGAGCGATTCACGTATGTCATATAGAAGGTCAGTGAAGAGACAAGGGATGGAAGAGGCTGACAGCTGAAGGAGGAGAAGGGTAGGAGGGAGGGAGGGAGGGAGGGAAGGAGGAAGGGTAGGAAGGAGGGAGGGAGGGACAGGGAGAGGGTTCAAAGTGGTGAAGTGAGGGCGGAGTTCACTTTTTGTCACGTCTGTTTGTTTGCAAATTGTAGACAACCGGAGGGCCAACAGCCGCAGCTGAGACCTTGTACAAACACTCCAAGAGACCTCACTCACTCACTCACTCCCACCTCGAAACACACACACACACACACACACACACACACACACACACACTCTCGCGCACACACACACACACACACTCTCGCACACACACACACACACACACACACACACACACACACACACACACACACACACTCTCTCGCACGCACACACACACACACACACAGACAGACACACACACACACACACACACACACACACACACACACACACACACACACACACATACACACACACACACACACACACACACACACACACACACACACACACACACACACACACACACACACACACACACACACACACACACTCTCGCACACACACACACACACACACACACACACACACACACACACACACACACACACACACACACACACACTAACCCATACACAGCCTTACGTAT
>JAPQNM010000040.1:4989806-4999806 GCA_029783475.1 Metacarcinus magister
CGGTGGGAAGCCTCTCAGCGGCGTCTTGGCGGCGACAACAACAGCCTAACAAGACTTTGGGAGACATGCGTCGCCTCATCTCTTGTGTGATAAATCCTTTCAGTCCCGCCAATCCTCGCCGTCCCAGATATCCGGTTTCCGAGTGTTTGTGTATTTGGGAGCCTGGCGCCACACACACCGCAGCTAAATGCCGCCTTATTCAAACAATAATTGGACTTAAATGGAGTTTGGTTGTAACTCGATTACAATAACAATGGCCAGCCGCTTCCCGCCACTCGAGAGCGTTGCCACATCCCACGACGGAGAAGGTTTTCCGCCTGTGTCAACACCGCTCGTTTGCCGCCTCCGTAATCCAAAAGGAAGCGATGATTTTTATATTATAGCCATTTTTCCTTCATATGGGAATCTGTCTCGTAAAGGAATATAATGTAATTTCCAGTGTGGTGAGCCTGTACGGGTTATGGTGACCGGGAACTTGTGGCAGTGAAGGAGGAAGGGGAAGCGTGGAAGTATTAGGGCAGCGAGCGGCAGAGTTAGCCTTATGTATCAATACTCCCATTGTCTGACGCTCTCTGGCGGCAGCGGCGGTGGTGGTGGTGATGACTCGAGAGCTCTGGAGGAGAGGGGAGAGCATAGCAGCAGCAGCAGTGGCGGATGAGAAGGGTGCTGATGAGGAAAGAGAATAAAGTACAATCCGGATGAAGGGAAAGAAGAGGAATGGGAACAGATTGACTAGACTGGAGGGATGGAAAGACAAGAAGAAGAAGAGGAGGAGGAGGAGGAGGGAAGGAGGGTAGCTGAGAGAAAGGAAAAAGAAAACAAAAGAGAGTGGAAAGTGGTAATATCAGCAGAAGAAGCGTCGTGAAAAGGAAAATGGTCTAAAAGGCGTGAAATTGGGACTCACGTTCATGACACTTCGAGAGTTGGTTCGAACCCTTGAAGGCGGCGGGACACGAGGCTGGAAATGCTATATGGATGGGGTTTTTTTTCTTCCACTTCCAATTTTCTGTCCCTCTAAGTGCTTGAAGCGTCTCTACACGTCACTTCAGGAGGCTATATAACGGAGGAGGAGGAGTAGGAAGTGGTGGTGAAGAAGGATGCTGAAGGAAGGATGAAGGAGTGTTTCAGGATGTTTAGTGTCAAATGGCTGTTAGGTTGAGATGGTGGTGGTGGTGGTGGTGGTGGTGGTGGTGGTGGTGAGGCGTAATAGATAGATTGAGGGCAAATAAACCATAAAAATCTCTCTCTCTCTCTCTCTCTCTCTCTCTCTCTCTCTCTCTCTCTCTCTCTCTCTCTCTCTCTCTCTCTCTCTCTCTCTCTCTCTCTCTCTCTCTTAGCTTCTAATCCATTCTTTGTCCGTTTCTGCAGAACTAACACACTTTATATACTTATAATTCAGCTAAGTGGAGTCTGCGAGCTGTTTCATGGCTTTAAGTAATTTTCTTGTGATTCTTGTGGTATCTATTTGTCTCATAAGTCTCATTTGCATCCATTAATATGAGGTTTGGTGCTACACAATGATAATCTTAAGAGGGGAGGGTGGCGGGAGACCAGTCAGTCAACCAGTCGATTAATTATACAGTCAGTCAATCAATCAATCAATCACGGTCGAGTTGAGGCTTCTGTCACTACCACTCATTGGATCTCCTCATCTTCTTCCTCCTCCTCCTCCTCCTCCTTCTTTAGAGAGTGGTTTTAAACAGTGTTACGTCTAGCTGGCTCAAAGTAAACTCCAGCTGGAAGGAGTAGGCAGAGGAGGAAGCTTCGCCTTTACTTTCCTACGTTTCTCACCTTGGATCAGACAGTGTAGCTTGTCACAAACTGCCTTGTGAGGGCCAACATGTTTACTGCTGTTTGTTTTTCCATTGTATTCCTCCTCCTCCTCCTTTTCCCCCTCCCCCCCCCTCCTCCTCCTCCTCCTCCTCCTCCTCCTCCTCCTCCTCCTCTTCCTCCTCCTCCTCCTCCTCCTCCTCCTCCTCCTCCTCCTCCTCCTCCTTAAGCTCAGACGCTGCAAGATGCTTTTCACGGCAACACATGATTTATTCCAGCTTCTCGGATGACTGGAGTGAAAGGCAGAGGGCGTTAGGATCAATATTTACCTGCGGGATTTAGGTGTGAGCTCGCGCGGGCGGGGATTGGCGGGGTGGGCGGGGTGGGCAGCAGGGGTTCAGCCCACACCTGGCTTTGGGGCACGTCCCTTGGGGGTTGAAGGAAGGAACCAAACCGTCCTTTATACTGCTATGTCTCCCATTCTGTCTCATCTGAACTGCTTTCGTCCTCTGTCCAGTGTTCTGTCCTCACCATCTCTTTATATTTTGTTCTACCGTCCTATACCGTCTATTCTGTCCGTATCAATTCCTTCCTTAAGTACACTGTTTATCTCGTTGTCCTCACAGCCCTGTCAACACCTGTCACTCTCTGTCTTAACTATTGTCCACCTCATCATCCCTTGTCACCTAAAAATAATCTCATCTCCACCTTGTACCCATTCTCACTCCCATTGCCCAGACACCAGACTTTATCCCCGTCGCCTGTGTATCTAATGGGTGTTAGTCTTGCCTTAGACATTATTTTGAGTAATTTTTGGGGTACAGGTTAGCAGGTGGAGTAGAAATGGATGACGTGGATGAGGGAGATGAAGCTGCGAGGTATAGATGGATGGAGACAGTGGATGAGAGTAAAACATCGACAGTAGCGAAGGTAGAGTGATGGAAGGGAACGAGGATGAAAGGTGGATAAGTTTTAGAGAGGAAGGGAGTGAGTGGAGGTGGTGCTGGAGAGGGAGGTGGTGGTGGAGAGGGAGTGGGTGGAGGTGGTGGTGGAGAGGCAGCGTGGGTGGAGGTAAGGGCGTGAGGGCGTGCTGGACGTGCTTCCCAAGGCTTGCGGAGGATCAGGGCGTCGAGGGGAGCTGGGAGGAGTATATACGAACCTACCTTTACGGATTTTGATTATTCACTGTTGAAGCCGTGTGTGTGTGTGTGTGTGTGTGTGTGTGTGTGTGTGTGTGTGTGTGTGTGTGTGTGTGTGTGTGTGTGTGTGTGTGTGTGTGTGGTATGGTAAGACCGCGTCAAGACAACTCTGAATGACATACATTATTCATGATTCTTTTTTTTTTACATCTTCTGGGAAAAAAAATATATACAAATCTAGTGAAGTGAAAATATGATGATTAACGAATGTGATGAATAGAACACAATATAAGGAAATTAATACGCAAGTAAACAAATGGATACATACATACGTCGAAGATCATACATACATACATACATACACACACACATACATACACACATACATACGTACACACATACACAATATCACTTCTGCAATGTTTCACTCGCAATATTTGTTTTTAGTTAATTCACACTGACAGACTTAATGACTTCCTGCAGACCTGAGTGCTAAGGAGGAGGAGGAGGAGGAGGAGGAGGAGGAGGAGGAGGAGGAGGAGGAGGAGGAGGAGGAGGAGGAGGAGGAGAAGAAGGATGCATGGAAGGCTGGATGAATATGAGGAAGACAGAGAAGGGAATGGAGGTTAAAAGAGAGAGAGAGAGAGAGAGAGAGAGAGAGAGAGAGAGAGAGAGAGAGAGAGAGAGAGAGAGAGAGAGAGAGAGAGAGAGAGAGAGAGAGAGAGAGAGAGAGAGAGAGAGAAAGGAGGGGACGTTTGAGTGAAAGGAGGGAGGTAGAGTAGGGAGAGAGGAGGAGGAGGAGGAGGAGGAGGAGTAGTGACGTATATACGTACGAACGCGTGTGGCATCAAAGGGAGGCAGGTATTCACAACTTTATTAACTTTGTCGCAAAATTTGATCATGAAAGTTTGCTGAGCACGCTAATGACGCACCTTGACGACAATATGATATACAATGTCTCTTTTATGGGGGGACTTTTTTGATCATTCATTCTCTCTCTTTTTTTTTCTCTCTCTCCCTCTCTCCCTCTCCCTCCCTCCCTCCCTCTCCACTCACCACCACCACCCTTAGTATATATTACGTACAGATGATAATATATTTTTCATAGCCATCCAGAAGATACTACTCGTTTATTAGAAGCACTGCAATATAATGTGACTTGACTTTACAGAAAAAAAAAGAGACACGTACTTGTATACATTAGTTGAAGTCAGTTATAGTTGCCTTGAGGTGTTGAGAAGCGAAGATGCAGTATGACTTGATAGGTGATAGGAAGAAGAGGTGTGCGTCTTATCTTCTTACTCGCTGCCTCATGCATTAAATCTATCTAAGTGCTTGGCTGATGACTTACTCGTATTTAATGTTTCTTCTGTATGTGTTAAGCTCAACATCTTAGTTAGTTTTCTTGAGTCGTAGAAAAAGAGCAAGAAAGAGTTAGCAGCTTCGAGTGTTTAGTGCGCTTCATAATGTGTTATCTGTTATCTTCTGTGTGTGTGTGTGTGTGTGTGTGTGTGTGTGTGTGTGTGTGTGTGTGTGTGTGTGCGTGTGCGTGTGCGTGTGCGAGCCTTCATGAGCAGGGCCTTACACTGAAGGATGAAGTGACCTTTTCGAGAACACTAGAATTAATATATTGTTACCAGTTACTAGACTAATTAATACTACTAGCAGGGCAGGATACCGCTTTTACTATTGTGATTACCTGCCTTAAACCAGGTCTCTGCACGTTGTATACTGTTCACGAGGGAGCAATTATCGACGGCTTTCATACTTACACCAACAATTAGAGGCTTGGTGTGGCGGACTTACTGTATATACGTGTAGGCTTGTCCACATTCAGTACACATTATAAAAACCCACCACACAATTTACACCTTCTTTTTCTTTACAGCGAGCCCCATTCACACTCCCGGGAACGTGAATATGCTCGCCTAAAACGTAT
This sequence comes from Metacarcinus magister, assembly GCA_029783475.1. Classification (NCBI taxonomy): domain Eukaryota; kingdom Metazoa; phylum Arthropoda; class Malacostraca; order Decapoda; family Cancridae; genus Metacarcinus; species Metacarcinus magister. The sequence continues at coordinate 4,994,655 of JAPQNM010000040.1, forward strand.
AGATCGCATTTTTACCGCCTACGTTAATTACCATTGCCATTTTACCTCACCGACGCGGTATAAGTCAATAAAAAAGAGGCTGCCACTTGGAAGCAGCGGCGGTGGTGGCGGAATTACTCTATTGTGGTGATTATTGTCCCGGTGCCGCGCTGCATTACCCTCAAAGCTTGCCGAGGAAAGAGTGTATCGCCCGCCCGCCGTCACCTCCACTACCACCGCCGCCGCCGCCGCCGGTTCTATTGTTTCGTGCGATTCTCCTCTACTGCCGCTCACGTCATTACTATTGTTAATGTTGTTGTTGTTATTATTGTTATTGTTGTTGTTGTTGTTGTTGTTGTTGTTGTTGTTGTTAATCTTATTATTATTGATGTTCTTGTTAGTCTTGTTTGTTTATTATTTTGCCTTTACCTTTATACTTTGTCTATTTTTGTTGTTGGTAAAGGGTTATTTCAGCTTTTCTATATATATATTTTTTTTATATAATTATTTATTCGTTTTTTCTTACCTCCATACTTTTTTCTTTCTTTCTTTCTTTTACTTTCTGCTTTTTTAAAATTTTATTTTATCATTCTTCATTTTTTTTACTTCGCTTTGCATATTCATCTATTTAGTTTACAAGCAGGTAATCCACACACAGAGATTTACGACAAAAATAAAATTGTGTATGACTGTATGTGTGTGCGTGCGTGCGTGTGTGTGTGTATAAAAAAATATATGTATCTGGTGCACATATGATGACATAAACTATTAATTATCTCTCTCTCTCTCTCTCTCTCTCTCTCTCTCTCTCTCTCTCTCTCTCTCTCTCTCTCTCTCTCTCTCTCTCTCTCTCTCTCTCTCTCACTCTCTCACTCTCTCACTCTCACTCACTCTCACTCACTCTCACTCTCACTCTCACTCTCACTCTCACTCTCACTCTCTCTCTCTCTCTCTCTCTCTCTCTCTCTCTCTCTCTCTCTCTCTCTCTCTCTCTCTCTCTCTCTCTCTCTCTCTCTCTCTCTCTCTCTCTCTCTCTCTTCTCTCTCTCTCTCTCTCTCTCTCTCTCTCTCTCTCTCTCTCTCTCTCTCTCTCTCTCTCTCTCTCTCTCTCTCTCTCTCTCTCTCACCCTCTAGGAGCAGGACTTCAAAGCAACGATCCTATATTGGTGGCTATTGATAGTTGAAGACTTTGTTCGAACTTTTTACCATACCAGCGAGGCATGAGCGGCTTCAGGGGTGGGGGCGACGGGTGGCTACATTGTCGAGAGGGAGGGAGGGAGGGAGGGAGGGGCAGAGAGAGGCGGGGCGAGGCGAGGTGGGGCGGGGCGAGGCAGGGCAAGGCAAGGCAGGGCAGCGAATGAACTGGATGGACAGAGAGGGGAGTCGCGGAAAAGGAATTGGAAAGGGGACCGAACCGCTGCTTATATAACACAGGTGAATGATACAAGGATTGGGTGTCAGGTGTGTGGGGGACGTCAGGTGTGTGTAGAGTACATAATGTGGATGGAAAGTGAGCCGTGGAAAAGACAGTAAGCTAAAAACAATTGGAGGATTCAATCAAGAGTGATGACATGAGAAGTGAAAATTTATGGGGTCAAATTTTTTTTTTATTTCAAGAATGCAACGAGAGAAAGTGCATTTAAGAATAATACACAAAATGCAATAGCTGCAGCGATGTTGTCTAAGCATATTTGATCATAAGTTATAGAACCAAAAGACACAAAGTTTGAAGTAAAATGCATAAATAAATAAATAAATAAAATTGACAAAATATAGATTAGATAATAAATCATAAGGTAAGAACAACACTATACGTAGAAAATGACGTAGAAACAAACGTGGAAAAAAGGAGGAAAAGGAGGAATAGGGCGAAGGAGACGAAGAGGAGGAGGAGGAGGAGGAGGAGGAGGAGGAGGAGGAAGAGGAAGAGGAAGAGGAAGAAGAAGAAGAAGAGAGGGGGAGGTGTGGGAGAAAGGAGTCACTGCTCTTACACAGTACAAAGAGAACAGGTGAGATTATCCCTCAGTAATCCACACAAGGCGAGGGTGTTACCTGCCTCCTATTAATTACTGCCAGGTAGGAGAGGGGACCTTATGGGGCTTCCTCCAAAGGGCTCACCTGCAAGCTTGATCTGGCAACACTGACCAGGGGAGGAAGCAGGTAGCAGGAGTGGTGACAGAGAGACAGGTAAACACGAGAGTTAGACAGTGATGTAGGAAGTATATTGTTAAGGTAAATAGACAGACGTATGATAGATAGATAGATAGATAGATAGACAGGAAAGCTTTGCTCGTGAAAAGATTATATTCCTATTCCGGTAGTTACTTCATCTACATTCCTTTACTGTCACTTTATGTACATTCCTTTAAGCCGGTACTACACAGGGAACGTTTCCTTCGTCAAACTGCAGTTCCGTCGACTTTTGTTCCTTGGACAGTGATTTGTTGGAGAATTCTTTGGTGGAGGAAATTATGTTTGTTCAGGCCGAGGTATTAACTAGTGAAGTAATGATATTCCAAATCGCTTTATACAAAAAACAAATACATAGATAAATGTGTATTGACGTTATACATATATATGAAAACAAAATTGGTACAACTTTTACATGGTGCAGATTCCCTTGCAGGTGTCATGTTCTCGTGTGAAAGTCTTATAGGAATATTTATTTAACTGATACCATTAAAAAATTATGACGCAAGACTCCACACTGCCAATCTTGTGTGTACATTCACGAGTATAAAAACAAATACAAAGATTATCTCGAAAGTAGACAATTATATCAAAGATCGTCTGTCTTTCACTAGAATATAACACTGATGATATTGAATAGGTTGGTATTGATCACATCATTTATATAATCACAATAATAGACTGTCTGGGAACACGCTACATTTTCAGAGTACACAAAGTGGGATGGAGAAGATGGAAGTGAACGAAACCAGAACCGAGTTATGGATGAAGTAAAAATTTGGAAATATATGAAATGTGAATAAACTAACTGAAAATCAAACCGAGGGATAGATAGAGAGAGAGACAGAGAAACGAGAAGATAGACAGATGGACATGAACAAATTATTGAGACAGATGAGTCGTCACACACATTTTCTTGTAACACGAGTGAGGATGTGTGCGCGTGCGTGCGTGCGTGCGTGCGTGTAAAGAAGGAAAGCACACCAGGTTAAACAGGAAATATTTAAAGAATACTTTGTTCTTTCCGAGCCGCCTCAGCAGGTATTCCAGCTTTCAAGTTCTAGAGAATTAAGTGTCGAATGAATAAAAAAAGAAATGTCTTAATCGAGTACAACATTTATTGTAATTACTGTTTTTCTTCGCTTTTCACAATTGTTACTCTTGTCATATATGTGATTAAGTATACATGTCATCTTTAAGGTAACACTTGATAACACACACACACACACACACACACACACACACACACACACACACACACACACACACACACACACACACACACACACACACACACACACACACACACACACACGAATAGATAAGGAAATTCAAAACTCCGAACACAACTAATAAGGCTTTGTACATGTTACTAAAGATATAATATTTTTCCTTTGCATCTTTCACATCCATTCATCAATCAAGATTGAACGAACAAAAGACTGTCATGGCCGCGTCACCCTTACCAACCATCGCACTGAAATAACACGTGATGATATTACTGCACAATTCAAACAAGTATGAAAGAAATGAAAAAAAAGACGATTGCAAATAAATAAATCTGAAACGCGAGACAAAAACTAGAATTGAAACACGAATTCGTCTTTCTGTAACACCTGTTTGTCCCTTACACAACTATAAACACAACACCCTTGAGATCAGCACACAAGACACCTTTACCTATATACCATACACGTCTAGGCAGTCACCTTGCATTGGTCTTATTACCCCTTTCCCGCTGTCCCCGCGTCTCGTCCTTCATAAACAAGTGACAGAAGCTTCGTCTCGTCAACAGAAGCAGTACTGAAAGAAATAATGAAATATGTAAATGGGAATTCGGTAGCCCTTATGTATTCGTAACTATGTATGCAAGACAGTAAAAATAGACAGTTATATAATGGTTAATATATGCTGACAAAGAAACAAATAGATAAGCAGGTATACAGACGGACCTACAGACAGACGGACAGATAGATGGAAAGACAAAAGCAGAAAAACTCAGAATGCTCCGTTTCTTTTTTTAGAGTTTGTAAAGTCTCAGCATTTTCAATTTAGCTTGATTATCTTCTGAAGTTCGTAAACAAAAAGAAAGAACTAAGCGTTGCTGCATCCGTAATCCTTTTTAATTTCCTGAGAAAATATGTTCGCAGACATTAATATTCATGTCTCTTCTTTGTGCTTTTGTGTATCTATTTTTTTCAACAATTTTCTTTTTTTTCTAGTGTGCGTGTGTGTGCGTGTGTGTATATGTGTGTGTGTGTGTGTGTGTGTGTGTGTGTGTGTGTGTGTGTGCCGGTGTGCCTTTTTTTTTATATCAGTACCAATTAAGAAAAGTAATGTTTTAGCCTCGAGCATCAAATTTTCCACTATGGCCAACCACATACTCCCTTTCTCTTGTCTGCATCCTGTCCTCCCTTCCTCCTTCACTCCTTCATTACCCATTCCTTCCCTCCCCCTTCCTCTTTCCTTCCCTCCCCCTTCCTCTTTCCTCCCATCCCTCCCTCTCTCTGCTTTCCCCCTTCCTTCATCCATCCATCCCCCGTTTTCTTCGTCCCTTCATCTCTCCTACTCCACCCCTTTCTGCTTCCATCCCTCCCCCATCTCTGTACTAGTACGTCTGTCCTTTCTTCCTCTCAATCTCCCTTCCCCCCCCCCTCCTACATCATCCCCCCATTCCTTTACCTTCATTTCTCGTTGCTAACAGAATCAATGTTGTGATACGACACACACACACACACACACACGCACACGCACACGCACACGCACACGCACACACACACGCACACACACACACACACACGCACACACACACACACACACACACACACACACACACACACACACACACACACACACACACACACACACACACACACACACCATTAGTAGCCAGTCAGCAGGTGCAGCAGCAGACCTGTAGGTGTCGCCACAGGTGTCGTGAGGCTGTACAAGGGACGTAATTGGCGATGTGAAGGATGAAGCTC
>JAPQNM010000040.1:5002306-5018462 GCA_029783475.1 Metacarcinus magister
TCCCTTTTACCGTGAGAGGGAGGGAGGGAGGGCCAGCAACAATGAGGGAAGGATCTCTCGCCCTCCCCTCTCCTCCCCACCCCTCTGCTGGCGAACAATTCTAGTGATTTCTCCTTGTAATAAATGGAAGAATGAGTAGCCAGATAATCATATTCATCCAGCGTTACAATATTATGAACGTCACTTATAAATGTTATCGATGCAAGAATGGACGTGTGTGTGGCATCAATGAAGACATTTTGTTTGTTAGATGTGTGAGAGAGAGAGAGAGAGAGAGAGAGAGAGAGAGAGAGAGAGAGAGAGAGAGAGAGAGAGAGAGAGAGAGAGAAAAAAAAATTGCATTATTACGGAACACCCTTTTTTTATTCATCGTCGGAGTTTGTTGATGGCGTAATTATTATTATTAAATTTTTGTTTAGAGTTTGTGTTGTATACCTTTGAATTGTTAGCCAATCATGTGTGTTACATCTGTTTGCGGAAGTTGAATAACAGTACTAATTACTTATGTTTTTAATTATCCTTTGACAAACGATCATTACAACACTCATTTTCCTTTGTGTATTAGTAGTGGATTTAGTGTTATGTCCACTACTTACTAGAATTCGCATTAGTAGGTACATATTAGTTGTAGGTTTTATAATGTGTTGTTTAGTATGTATATAAAGCATTGATCCTTCATCTTTACAGTTCATAGCATCTTTTTGTAGAGTTCTCGGGAGTGACTTAAATAATCACAATGTATCTCGACTGAAAGTAAAATTATGCAATCTTTATTTACTGTGAAAATTAATTATAAATATTGCATAAGTTTAATACGAATATTAGTTAGATATTGTAATACGCAATGCCATTAGAGTACCTATTCATTCATTTATTTATCTATTAAGAGATTTTCTATTATTTTCTATATATTTATTCTATCTATTTACTATTAAACATATACTTTTATTTATTTGTTTATATATTCTATTTCTTATATAATATCAGCCTTATAATATTGGCAAACATGGCCTGAAATCTACATAAGGTTGGGGACCACTGATACAGAATCTATACAATAAAGACTTTATATAATTTTAAACTACAGTTACAGCCAGTATTAATTTTGAGGCAGCCAAGTGTTACCCAGTACCACAATTTACCACATTTCACCACAGTCCATACCCCATCTAACACCTCACCAAAGTAACACAAAATACCATAGTTACCCTTTTAATACCAGAACAAAGACACGTTTTCTCTCCACGAAGTAAACATAAACATTGTCAAAAGTTCACAGCCACATGCCCGCCCGTGTCTGTCCCTTTAAACCACACTATTACTATTCAAACATTATTACTATTACTATTCTATTATTCTTGGTGCTGAAACGTCCCTGAGACCATTGAACACTTGTTAATACAGCTACGGGCAAAGGCCGCAAAATCCTTGGGCCTTGTCCGTAGGACACTTGGGGCAAGCAGCTCGTTTTGTCACCCACCAGTATGACCGGCAAGCAAGTGTGACCAGTATGTTGGATGATCTGGAATGGGACACCTTGCAGACCAGAGGCACCCTCCACCAGGCAGAGATGTTCTACAAGGTGCACCGAGGACTGGTGAACATCCACATGCCACAGGACATCACTAGGACAACCAGACCCCTAAACAGAAACTACAGCCAAGAGGAACAGCACACTTACAGCCACCCAAGCACACGGGTGGACTGCTACCTGTACACCATGTTCTCTAGAGCTGTGCAAATGTGGAACAGACTGCCAGAAGAAGCAGTCACTGCAAGCAACACCCAAGGATTCAAGAGAGCAGCACTACCAGCCATCCGACAGATGTTGCCTCCACCCACCCTTGAGTGCCTGTAGAAGCCAGGCACTCCGACACTTGCATCCCTGGACAGCGGACACCGCTTTTTGGGATTACTACACTCAAGACTCCACGCCTCCACTATAAGCGTGTGAAGCTCCATGTTATCACCTTCCACCTTCGTCCACCCTCATGACAACACGCTGTCATCCACCTCACATGTGCCTTAATAAAGAACACAGGTAAGCCACCATGCCTGTCATACCTTCATAAGACATCACTAGGGGTTCATAGGGTTAATCTAAGGATCCTCGCTGTCATAAACAAACATTACATCCCATTTTGCATTTATTATCCTCATTAGGCATTATCAACTTGTATTTCTTGAACATTTCTGTAAATATTTGTTTCTTTGGTATTATTTTACATCTTCACCATAATGCTCTAGAGAATTCAGGGTTATATATTTGCATTACCTGATGCATTTTGAGAATGTTTTCTTAATTACATTTCCGTCGCAAATTCTTAGTTAGTGAGATATTCAATGCTTTCTTTGAGACATCCTCTTCGAAAAATAAAGTTTAGTTTGGTTTCAACAAGGTTCTGTTATTTGTCAATCTAAGTTAAGGTTTGGTTAGGTTAGGTTAGGCTAGGTTACATTAATATAGAAGCTATCAAATGTTCTCTATGACCAAAAGTAGGGACTTGGACGAGGAGCAGAGGCAAGACGCAGATGTAAACAAACGCCATTATGGTGAAGATGTAAAATTTTACAGTTTCCTATTTTTCTGTAATTTAGCGGCATAATTGTTTGAGGTGATCTGAACAAGTTTCTGAGGTTGAATTTGCAGTGCATTGTAAAGGTAAGGTGATATCGAGTGGTTAAGGAAAATAATCTTTACCAACATTTCTTGAAAACACACGTCTTTCAAATGAAGACTCCAGAATCATATCCTCTTCATAACTAATATTTCTAACTATTTCTAGCCATGGAGCCCCTGAAGGTGGGTGTACATACCCGTTCCACCGGCCTGACGCTGGTGTACCGTAGTGCTGCGGGGAAGGAGAGGTACCATGTCATGCCAGTCAGGTTTCTCAATAAGTTTGGCTCCATTGAAAATATGTTGAAAGAACTGAAAGATAGACACAAACCATTTTTAGATCAGGTAAGTTGGTGTTGAAAATTGTTTTAAAAAGAGTTAGATGGTGAAGAAATATATTTTGTGTTAAGATAAGATAAGTTTAGCTATACATATATTTTTCAGTCTGTTTCTCTGTCTGTCTGTCTCCATAAAACCAGATAGGACTATTTTCTGCTATACCTAAATTTTGGTTTCTCCATTTCAGACGCCTCTCTCCTCTTCATTATAGGAAATGGAGTCCTGTTGTCAATGACTTACCTTAATTTGTATTCCCAGTAATATTGAACTTGTCTGTGTAATTATTTTCTTGACACAGCTTACAGGTATGGCAGCCGTATCCTCATAGTGCTCGGTTATAGATACGGCATGTGCCTAACTATTGGGCAATAAAATGTAAAAAGCTTTTATAACCGAACCTAACCGAACCAAACCGTATTTAACTAAACCAAACCTAACCTAACTTAACCTAACCCTATCTAACCATAACCTGACATAAGCCATATCCTCATATTGCTCGGTTATAGATACTGCACGTGCCTAACTTTTGGGTAAAAAGCTTATATAACCAAACCGTACCTAACTAAACCTAACATAGCATAATCAACCTAACATAACTTGAAAGATGCTTTACCAGGTAAATAATAAGGCCGTAGGAATAGCAGATGACGACGCGGTACGACTGCCGTATCTCTAAGCACTTTGTATTTTCCTGAGAAGTGTGGGGGGGGATAGTTATCAGAAGGTGTATTCTCACCATGTGTTTCTGAAAATAAGTTTGTGTAAGGTGCTTCCATTGAATAATATAGATTCTAGATTGTTTTGGATTGCCAAGCCTAAGTATTTTTTTTTCTTGTCTTTGTAGATAAAAAATGTGATTGTCAGTGTTGATGTCACTGCTAACAAGTGCAAAAGAGACCAGACCACTGCACCATTGCCTTCCACTTATTTATTTATGGATTTAATTTTTCAGGTTCCAGATGTCAAAATAGAAAAGATGTTGCGCCTTCTTCAGGAGGGGGAGTGAGGACCAAGCCTGGACGAGGCAACAACTACAGTTGGTCGGGAATATTCTATTGACCCGGAGCAAGATCTCAACAAACTGGATGATGCAACTCTTGATAAGAAGAAAAAGGTGATGTATATATATAGTCCGTCAACATCAACTCAGGCTATATGGGCATGTAGCACGTTACCCAGAAGGTGATCCTGCTTGTCAGGTTGTCTCTCAAAGGGATAACCCAAGGTGGAGTCGTTGCTTCCTGTTGGGAGTTACTTGGTATAGGAAGGGGGCTTGCATGGAGACTTGCATTGGGTGATCGCCAAGGCTGGCGTTGGAGGGTGGGCGACGTGCCATTCAGCGTGTGCCCCCAATGATTGATTGATGTATATAAAGTGTTTTGAAGGAAGGGATGTAAGGATATGGATGTGGTGGTGGTGTTTCTTGGCAGTGTACTACATATTAGACCACATAGCCAAGTAGCTGATGTCATGTTTAGCTTGCTGGCTTGTGTTGTGCTTCTTAACCTGTAATCCTTAGTTAGTCCTAGACGCATACAACCAAGAGTTGGGCATATATATATATATATATATATATATATATATATATATATATATATATATATATATATATATGTATATATGGGTGAGAATGATCTGCTTGGAGTTAGTGTGAAGAGCCAATCAGCAATCAATGTGAGCCAACCAGCCAATAGTTTACCAGCTTGGAGTTGGCTCAGCCAATCAACAACTACTTGATTTACTTCCAGTTTGCAGTGGAAATGAACTACCTTCATATTCTCACCATCATGGTTTATCTAGTACCAGTATTTGGTAAAACAAAATCAGTCATGACTGAAGAAAATTCACAATTAATTGTTGAAGAAGAAATCAATTCAAGCCGAGGAGGCTGCTTCGGTGGTATCTTGGCTTGCATCTTGGCGCTCTTTAAGAAGATGAAGAAGCAGAGACGCCATTCCAAGGGTAAGAATAGTGATCCTGGTAAACATTCTGCAGCGGATCTGACGTCCAAGACGTCCTTACGGAAAGAAACAGAGGTCCAAGAAAACAATGAGGAGCAGCATGAAGCCACGAAGGAGGAGTTGGAGTCCGAGGCTGTCAAGACCTGCTGGACCATACCAGACTGTGTCTCCCAGGTAGAAGAGTCTGTCCCAGACTGTCTCTCCCAGGTGGAAGAGTCTGTCTCAGACTGTCTCTCCCAGGTAGAAGAGTCTGTCCCAGACTCTCTCTCTCTGGTAGATGAGTCTGTCCCAGACTGTCTCTCTCTGGTAGAAGAGTCTGTTGCACAAAAGTTCTACCCAGAGGATTCACTTTCTGATTCTGAAGATACCTACGATCAAGAGTTCATTTCCCCTCCCTCCACCTCCTCCCCCTTGTCCTGCACACACCCAGAACTACTGATGCGGCCCCGCGGGGCACTCCTCACCTTCTCCAGCACTGTCGTTGAGCCGCCCGCCATCCTCCTGGTGGGCACTGACAAATACGAGAATGACCACCTCATCTCACAGGCAACTGAGCGCGTCCTATTCTTCCACGTGGACGACATGCCTTCTGCACACGTCTACCTGCAGCTGGAGGCCGGCGAGGGGCTCAAAGACGTGCCTCAAGCCCTGTTGCACGATGCCGCACAGCTGTGCAAGGCCAACAGCTCCCAGGGCAACAAGCTGGCCAACGTGGTAGTGATGTACACGCTGGGCTCAAACCTACGCAAGGATCGCCACATGAAGGCCGGTGAAGTGGGCTTCGTTAAACAGAGGGACGTGCGGAAAATATTGATAGCCAAGAGAGATGAAAAGGTGATGAGCCGCCTCAACCAAACCAAGAGGAAGGTGCTTTCAGCCAAGGTGGAGCGGGAGAAACAGGAGAAGGTCCTGGAGCGACAGCGGCAGAAGGCGAAGATTAAGGACCAGCGACGACAACAGCGTCTACAGCAGCAGCAGCAGCAGGCGAACAATGGATCACAAATGGACACTTGTCAACATTCACCAGATTCAAATGATGCTGCTTGGGGCATCGAGCCCGACGAGCCACCAATGAGCACCCGCGGTGCTGGCAGGTCCAAGCGCAGAAAGAAGAAGGAATGCATCGAACAGGAACATTCCGACGAGCCTCAGAGTGAGACGGAGTCACCAACGCAGAAACAGACAGTCCGCTGTTTCCCGGTGACTGCGGATCAGCGCCGTGTGCTGCAAGGCTGCCGAGCCCAAGTGGAACGCAGGCACGACGTTCGAGTGGATCCCCCTCGGAAAGGGGACACTGAAGGGCGAGGTAGCGTTACCGGTAACCCCGAGGACGTGGCCGAGGCCTTGGCAGAACTGCGAAGGCTCCTTCATGGTCCTTCAGAACCCGTGGAGCCTCAAGGCAATAAGCCAAAAATGACCAAAGCAAGAAAACCACTAAACACCCCAACACCAAAATCAACAAAAACTGGAAACACAAACAAACCTCAACAAAGCAAAGAAAACGAACATTTGAAACGTCGAGGTGAACGTCACAATAAGAAGGTTTAATTCTACAACACAAGGACTGAGCCCTGGGACCTAGCCTGCATTAGCCGTGCACTGAAATAATCTTGCGTCAGCCTCTTCACAAGTGGTGAGGAACATGACCAATGAGTCTCACTTGTACTTCATCCACTCACAGAATTGTTCATCTATGTATTCGGAACATTTTTCTTGATATTGTACTAATGATTATTGTATTACAAACAGCAGTAAGCAACAAGCCATGTGAAAAACTATCTCTTTGTCATGATAATACTCCATTTGTTATCTTATATATATTTGTTTGTTTTAGTGTCATGATATGTCCTTAGTTATATGTACATGAATATTATTTTGACATTGTATTATGTAAACAAAACAATTTACTGTATAAATGTATATTTAATCTCAATGTATCATACTGTCATGCAGCAGATTAACTGAATAAAGAAAAGTGTTTTAAAACTATTTTTTCTTAACCATTATAGACAATATTACCCTTTAAGGACTGTCACTCATAATACTGACGTGTAAGTGTGTGTGTGTGTGTGTGTGTGTATTTACCTAGTTTACCTAGTTGTAGTATACAGGGCCTGAGCTAGACTCTTGTGGTCCTGTCTCCGTATCTACATTGATCCAATTTTTCTTTCAGTTTGTGCACACTATTCACTTCAATAACTTCTTCTTTCAAATTGTTCCATGCGTCTATACTTCTATGTGGAAAGCTATATTTCTTTGTGTTATTCACGCATCTTCCCTTTTTTAATTTCCTCTTGTGGCCTCTTGTGTAATCAGCTTCTTCCCTTGATAGTATATTCTTATCTGTTTTATCCATTCCATTTAACAGTTTGTATACTGCTATCAGGTCACCTCTTTCCCTTCTTTCCTCAAGTTTTGGCAAATTCATTTCTTCCAGCCTCTCCTCGTACATCCTCCCTTCTAACTCTGGAACCATTTTCGTTGCAATTCATTGTATTCTTTCTATTTTCTTTATATGTTTTTTGTTATGTGAAGACCATACAATCGCAGCATATTCCATTTTTGGTCTAATCATTGTAGTGATAATCTTCTTCATCATTTCTTTATCCATATAGTGAAAGGCCACTCTTATACTTCTTAACATAATGTATGTTTCTCCAAATATGTTATTTATGTGCTTCTCTGGAGATAGATTATCCTGCATTACTATTCCCAAGTCTTTCTCTTTATCTACTCTTGTTATAATGCTGTTTCCCATTTTATATGTCCATGTAGGCCTCTTTGAGCTTTTTCCTATTTCCATCACATGACATTTGCTTGCATTGAAATCCATCTCCCATCTTTCATTCCACTCTTGGATCTTGTTTAGATCTTCTTGTAGTTTTTTGCAATCCTCTTGACTATTTACTTTTCTTATCAATTTAGCATCATCAGCGAAAAGTCTTATGTAGCTGCTCAGTCCTTCCGGTAAGTCATTGACATATGTTATAAACATCAGTGGTCCTAATACAGAGCCTTGTGGTACCCCACTTGTGACTTTCTTCCACTCTGATTTTGTGTCCCTTATGACTGTTCTCATCTCTTCCTCTCAGGTAATCCTCTATCCAGTTTAAAATATTTCCTTTCAGTCCTCCAATGTTCTCAAGTTTCCATAGTAACCTCTTATGTGGTACCTTATCAAATGCTTGCTTTAGATCCAAATATATACAGTCCACCCATCCTTCTCTTTCTTGTGTTATATCAATCACCTGTCATAATGGGCGATGTATTATTTGGTGTTGTTCGTTTGTGTCGGTGGGGGAGGTGTGGCGTGTGTGGCGCGCGGGTATCATGTGTCTCCCCCCCGCAGCTGTCTGTCCCCCCCTCCCTTCCACGATAACTTCTTTATTTCATTCTTTATTACACCTTGGGAAGCCTACTGCTGTTTATTTCCGCCTTCTAGACAGGAGGGGATGTTGTTTTGACAGGGTATAAGAAGGTGGGTTTGATGTTCCGTTTCGGGTGGCATGACGAGATTATTGTATGTATAATATGTCACTTGGCATCTGTCAGGCGGCTCCGACCAGGGGTGCTGTGTAACGGTCGCTTAGGCCGGCAGACACGCTTAGGGACTCAAGCTGAGGAGACGTGCGAAGGGGAAGTGGAGAGATTTCTTTGTTTCATCTGTGGTTTGTTTGCTCTCTCCAGGGGCTCGCCTTTCTCTCGAGTTATAAGGTTGTTAGGTATTGTAGGAGGAGGTGCTGACATGAGAGGAATGGTTAGGGAGCTCAATTAACGTAAGATTACATCTGCTTTGGTTTGCTTTGAGTTCAAGCTACGTTCCTCTCGCCCTCCTAATATCCCCATAAGGATATTCTATGAGCTAGGGACTTAGTAGACTCCTCGTTTAGTGTCTCCGAGGAAGTATTGTCTCGTTTTTTGTGGCAAGAGAACTCAGGGTTCTGCCTCCTCCCCCCCGTTGTGACTTAGGGGAGAGGACTTTTGTATGCCATCGTGAGAGCATTGTATGTGCTGGCACTATTATTATTGTTCGTATTGTTGTACGATTGTAACATGCTACTCTGAGGAGGCAGTTGACCTCAGAGAGGATTATCACTTGTGTATTAGAATTCAATGAGAGTATAGTCTTTTCTCCCCCCTCTCCACGATTCAAGTTGGGACGTGGTTTCGGTCGTCTGGGGAGACTAAGAGCTCTCATTGAATTCAGGGAGTTTATATTCCTGGGCTGGACAGTGGGTGGATGCCTACGCTAAGGGTGGAATGTCCCCCAGGGGTATAACCCCGCCCTAGGATACTCACATGTGTTAGGGACGATAATCTCGAGAACGTATTTATTTAGCCTTCCCAGCTAGCCTATCTGAGCTTGGGTGTGTTATCTGTTTGAGCAACGGCCAGTAGTGGACGTGTGTATATTTTCTCCGTGTGTAGGCGGAGTGGCGACCTCTGTGTGAAGCCCAGTGGTTAGGCTTTGTGGCCCTGAACACCTTGAGGGGGTGTTATCTTGGTGGCTTGAGACCCTGGGGGGGGTAGTACCGGAAGGGTGTGTATAGCCGCGGTACTACCAACGGCGTGAGTGAAGCCGTGGTGGGTTATGTGAGGCTGCTTACAGCCTGGGTGTATGAGTTGCGACAGAGACTGAGAATCTCCCGTCGTAACACACCCTTGAGTAGAAACTCAATAGGTTTGTTGCACATGACTTTCCTTCTCTAAATCCAAATTGTCTGTCCGTTATTCTCTTTTCTTTTTCTAAGTACCTAGTCCATTGCTTTTTTATTATCTTCTCACAGACCTTGCAAATTATGCTGGTCAGCGACACTGGTCTATAGTTCAAAGGTTCCTCTTTGTTACCACTTTTGTATTGTAGTGACAACACACATACAACACACCTACATACCAGGTGCACACACACCCAGAGCCTATAATGACTTCCCTTGAGACCGCGGCTGAGGTCGAGATTAACTTGACCTCACCTCACCTGTGATCTGACTCCAGGTGTTCACAGGTCTGCGAGCCCAATATAAGCTGCCACACACACACACACTCGGTCAGTCAGTCAACCACCAGTCTACCACCACACACAGTCCAGGCAACACCTCCAGAGTAGCGTCTGGGAGCCCCACGTCGGGGCTCCCCAGACAACACACACGCTCACCTTCCCTGGGCTCTGTCTACTTGTGTACAACCAACGCTGCAGCAATAAACCAACAAAGCCACATTCGTCTGTTGTCAAACCTTTGTGTGTACATAACTCCCAAACCTCTACAGTATATTGGTATTATTTCTGCTCTCTTCCACTCATTTAGCACTTTTCCTTGCTTCATTGAGCTCTCTATTATGTCACAAATTGGTTTAATGAGTTGTTCTCGACATTCTTTTAATACATGGCCTGACACCCCGTCTGGTCCTATAGCTTTCCTTTCTTCTAGGTTCTTTAACAACTCCTTTATTTCATGTCTGCTTACCTTGATTTCCCACAACTCTGTGCTTTCTTTTCTTTCTTGTGGGTGTCTTTGGATCTTCAATTGTTTCATTATTTTCTTTCAACCTTGTTATTCTTTCTTTTTGTTTGATTTTTCCATTTATATACCTATAAAATATCTTAGGTTTCTCCTTACATTTGTTTACTGTCTTTTTCATATTTCTTTTCTTCTTCTTCTCTTCTTATTCTGACATATTCATTTCTAGCTAATTTGTACTCATTCCTGTTTTCTTGCATTTGCCTTTTTTTAACTTTCTTCCATTTTATATCCCTTTCCTTTTTCGCCTTATAACAGTTTGCATTAAACCACTCTTGATTTCCTTTTTCTCTTACTTTGTAATATGGCACATGTTTTTCTATTCCTTTATTGTACGTCTTTAGGAAATAATCATATTTGTGTTGAACGTCTTCAAGTCTATCCATCTCTCTCCAGTCTATCCCATTGAAAAATAATCTTAAATCTGAATAGTTTCCTTTTTCATAATTTCGTCTGTTTATCTTGTGGTTTTCTTCTCTTCCTTCTTGAGAACGTTCTTCAATCTCAAACTCTATAATTGTGTGGTCACTTTTTCCGAATGGACAGTCGTGGTTTATTTCTTTTGGTAAATCTATTCCTTCTGAAGCACTAAATCCAGTCTTGTTGGCTCATTTTCACCTCTGTACCTTGTGTTTTCAGTAACCCATTGTTTCACAGCATTTTCCATTGTCAGTTTTAACAATCTATTACCCCAACTATTGTCTTCACCACTACATGCATAGTTTTCCCACTTCACTTCGCTACAATTAAAATCACCCATCAAAATGACTCTTTTATCACTTTTAATTATTCGTTCTAAGTTTATCTGGGTGTCCGTAAGTAGCACTTCATATTGTTCCTTTGTCCATGAGCTGGTTTTGGGGGGAATATATGCTACTACTAATATCAGTTTTTCCCCCTTTCCAGACCTTATATGAAGACTCATAACTTCTGCTTTTCCTGAACCATATTCCTTCTTTGTCACTTCTACTCCAACTTTTGTTAATATTATTACTCCTCCTTTCTTACCTTTTCTGTCTTTTCTCCATGTGATATAGTTCTGAAATGTGACCATCTTGTCCGTGATATTCTCGTCTAGTTTTGTTTCAGTTATGCACACAACATGTGGTGCCTTGTTCTCTAGATAATCTCTTAATTCCAATTTTCTTGATATTATTCCATCTACGTTTGTATACATTGTCTTGAACTCCTCCCACTTTTCTTTTGTAACATTTCCCTCTGCTTCTTTTTTCCCTTTTAGTCCCTCTTTCTTATGTACCACTTCTTCAGTTTGTCATCGAGTACTCTCCAGAAAAAACTTTCCTTGTCCTCTTCAGTTCTATCTTCATTTCTTTGTTTGACTTCTTGCTGCAGTTTTCTTAATTTTTGTCTTTCTTCTTCATTCATGTTTTTCTTTATATACACTTCGTTATACTCTTCAGCTCTTTTTAATGTAAATGCTCTGGCCAAAATTTCTTCTGTTACTGCTTGTGATTTGAGCCTTAGCTTCAATGGGCTTGTCTTTCCTTCCTCATAGCATCACATCCTTTGTATTTCCTCTATTTCTTCTTCAAATTTGGTTTCTTCTTCATCATTCAACTTTTTTAGTATTTCCTTAACTCTATTTGCCTCCTCTTTGTCCCTTTGGAATTTCAATGTTATGTTCTTTTCTTTCAACCCGAAAATTATAACACTTTTTTTTCTTTTCCGCTGCATCCCTGATTATATTTTCCTTTGTTTTCAGGACACTTATTACCTCCTTCTCAACATTTTCCTTATACTCTTTTTCTTGTTGCACTATTATTTCCTTGAATGTTTTCTTTCCAATCTCTTTTTCTTCTCCAGCCTTTCACTTCACAATTTACTAATTCCTTAACATGGTCTTCCATTTGTTTCACAGCACCTCCATGGCTCATTTTCAGTTCCTCATTTTCTTTTTTCAGTTTTGCAATCACTTTGTCCTTTTCTTCACTTTGTTCCTCTAGAGATTTTATTTTCTTCCTAAATTCTTCTCTCTCTTTTTCCAAACTCGACATCCAATCTGTAATTTTAATATTACGTTTACACTCGCTCATTTCCTCCTTCATTCCTCTCATTTCTATTTTGGTTTTATCACTATCTTCCTCCACCTTCCTCATTCTTATCATTGTCTTTCCTAATTCTATATCTTCATTAGTAAATCCTTTGAATCCCACAGGGGTACCTGGAGTATCAGCCATATTGTTTGTTTACGTCTGTGTTAGGTTTACGTGTGTGTGTGTGTGTGTGTGTGTGTGTGTTTGTGTGTGTGTGTATTTACTTAGTGGCTAGTAGTCGGGCATACCAGCTCAGAGTCCCAAGTTTGAGTCCCGGTACCCTCTGGCCACTTTTCTTTGGTAATACTGCTGAGAGGTCAAAGATCACCCACATGCTGCCGTAACACTATCCTTGATGGGACTGCAACGTTATATGCACGAGGAGCTTCAGCAGGCAGCATGAGCCTATCAATAAGAAAAGAAGCGTCACTTAGGAAATCTAACCTGTGCTACTAACAGGTGGAGGCCGACCCTCTAAGGCAGTGGTTTCCAACCCCATGGTTGCGACCCAAATGAGGGTCGCTAGAGGGTATTAAAAAAATAGTAATATACAACAGGGTGTTAGAGGAATGGGAATGGAGTTGAGGGAGAGTTGGTCGCTAGTCCAGTTAGGGTCACGACCATAAAAGGCGGGAAACACTGCCTTAGATGGTCAGCCTCCGCCTGTTAGTAGCGCAGGTTAGATTTTCTAAGTGACACCTCTTTTCTTATTGAGAGGCTCATGCTGCCTGCTGAAGCTCCTCGTGCATATAACGTTGCAGTCCCATCAAGGATAGTGTTACAGCAGTATGTGGGTGATCTTTGACCTCTCAGCGGTATTACCAAAGAAAAGTGGCCAGAGGGTACTGGGACTCTGAGCTGGTATGTCCGACCGCTGGCAAGGTTCTTGAGAATATTTCAAATTCAAATTAGTGATACTACATTGAATTATATAAATTAGGTATGGATATGGAGAGAAAACAGCTGAAGTATTTGTAAGTTAAGTTAACATGGTTGCACTTTTCTTTCAGCAAAGCACGACAGTCATTGAATTTAAAGAATGGATTATCTCATGTTTTCTGTGATCAAAGAATAACGGATAATTAGACAGTTTGAATGGTAATTTGCTACAGCTGTTGTTCAGATAATACTAATCACAGAATTGTACTTGCAGGTGATGAACACAAGCTTTGAGAAGAATTCAATCCGACCTGGAGACCCTGATTATGAATACGACAAACAGGTGGACTTTGGCAGCAGTGCAAAAGTAGAAGCTGGTTGGGACTCACCCGAGGAGGACTTCTAGTCATGAGCTGCACATTGGGTGGTTGGTTTGAATGAGGGTAAGAAGTTTAATTTATTACACTGCTTCATGAACAATTGTGACGAGACTTTATGATCATTATTGGATATGTATTTACCACCTCCAGGCATATGATTATCTAAAAATTAAACTTGCATCTTTCTATTGATTTATAGAGTTTGCCATTACTGATAAATATCTCAACAGTTAAACACTAAACAGATGAATATTTTGAATTAGCTTCCTGCTCTCCCGTCACATAAATACTCGTCACAATATTTCTCACATATTTTAAGATAGAGTTTTAAGATGAGTTATAAATCATTAGCATGTTACATAATCTCGCTTTAACTTCCTTTAATGTGATTCACAAAAATTGATGTTTGGCGGGATGGGAGCAAATCTTGACTCATAACCTGTATGTGTCCTCGGGTGTTACACAGTGATGTTATGAAGTCCCGTCCCTAGTACTTATCTCCTGGAAAAGGTCAAGGTGCTTTGATTTTGTTTTTCCTGCAGAAATCTCAGATGAGATAGCGAGAGAGAGAGAGAGATTATTACGGAATACCCTTTTTTTTATTCATCGTCGGAGTTTGTTGATAGCGTAATTATTATTATCTAAAATTTTTGTTTAGAGTTTGTGTTGTATACCTTTGAATTGTTAGCCAATCATGTGTGTTCCATCTGTTTAGCGGAAGTTGAATAACAGTACTAATTATTTATGTTTTTAATTATCCTTTGACAAACGATCATTACAACACTCATTTTCCTTTGTGTATTAGTAGTGGATTTAGTGTTATGTCCACTACTTACTAGAATTCGCATTAGTAGGTATATATTAGTTGTAGGTTTTATAATGTGTTGTTTAGTATGTATATAAAGCATTGATCCTCCATCTTTACAGTTCATAGCATCTTATTGTAGAGTTCTCGGGAGTGACTTAAATAATCACAATGTATTTTTTATTTTTCCCTTGACTGAAAGTAAAATTATGCAATCTATATATACTGTGAAAATTAGTTATAAATATTGCATAAGTTTGATACGAATATTAGTTAGATATTGTAATACGCAATGCCATTAGAGTACCTATTCATTCATTTATTTATCTGTTAAGAGATTTTCTATTTGTATATATATTTATTGTATCTATTTACTATTATACATATACTTTTATTTATTTGTTTATATATTTTATTTCTTATATAATATCAGCCTTATAACATTGGCAAACATGGCCTGAAATCTACAAAAGGTTGGGGACCACTGATACAGAGTCTATACAATAAATACTATATCTAACTTTCAACTACAATTACAGCCAGTATTGATTTTGAGGCAGCCAAGTGTTACCCAGCACCACATTTACCACAGTTCACCACAGTCCATACCCCATCTAACACCTCACCAAAGTAACACAAAATACCTTAGTTTTTAGGGAAATTTCCCTACATTTTCAAAGTCCATATATCACTCCCCCCCCATAAAAAACCCAATTCCCCACAGTCCCCAAGCTTACTTCAGGGGTTGGGGGGGTGTGGGTAGAGATAGGGAATATTGGTTGAAACTGCAAATTTACCACTTTATTTTTTGAAGAGGTCTCACAGAAAACATTGAATATCTCCCTAACTAACAATTTGCGACGGAAATGTAATTAAGAAAACCTTCTAAAAATGCAAGTCTTACAAAGGAAGACTCCAGAATCATATCCTCTCCATAACTAATATTTCTAACTATTTCTAGCCATGGAGCCCCTGAAAGTGGGTGTGCATCCCCGTTCCCCCAGCCTGACGCTGGTGTACCGTAGTGCTGCGGGGAAGGAGAGGTACTGGGTCATGCCAGTCAGGTTTCTCAATAAGTTTGGCTCCGTTGAAAATATGTTGAAAGAACTGAAAGATAGACACAAGCCATTTTTAGATCAAGTAAGTTGGTGTTGAAAATTGTTTTAAAAAGAGTTAGATGGTGAAGAAATATATTTTGTGTTAAGATAAGATAAGTTTAGCTAAACATATATTTTTTCAGTCTGTTTCTCTGTCTGTCTGTCTCCATAAAACCAGATAGGACTATTTTCTGCTATACCTAAATTTTAGTTTCGCCATTTCAGACGCCTCTCTCCTCTTCATTATAGGAAATAGAGTCCTGTTGTCAATGACTTACCTTAATTTGTATTCCCAGTAATATTGAACTTGTCTGTGTGATTATTTTCCTGGCACAACTTACAGGTATGGCAGCCGTATCCTCATAGTGCTCGGTTATAGATATGGCACGGGCCTAACTTTTGGGTAATAAAATATAAAAAGCTTGTATAACCGAATCTAACCGAACCTAAAATAACCTAACCTTACCTTACCTAACCATAACCTAATGTAAGCCTTATCCTCATA
>JAPQNM010000040.1:5029179-5082944 GCA_029783475.1 Metacarcinus magister
CTGGTAGAAGAAGAGTCTGTTGCACAAAAGTTCTACCGAGAGGATTCACTTCCTGATTCTGAAGATATCTATGATCAAGAGTTCATTTCCACTCCCTCCACCTCCTCCCCCTTGTCCTGCACACACCCAGAACTACTGATGCGGCCCCGTGGGGCACTCCTCACCTTCTGCAGTACTGTCGTCGACCCGCCTGCCATCCTCCTGGTGGGCACTGACAAATACGAGAATGACCACCTCATCTCACAGGCGACAGAACACGTCCTATTCTTCCACGTGGACGACATGCCTTCTGCACACGTCTACCTGCAGCTGGAGGCCGGCGAGGGGCTCAAGGATGTGCCTCAAGCCCTGCTGCACGACACAGCACAGCTGTGCAAGGCCAACAGCTCCCAGGGCAACAAGCTGTCCAACGTGGTAGTGATGTACACGCTGGGCTCAAACCTACGCAAGGATCGCCACATGAAGGCCGGTGAAGTGGGCTTCGTTAAAGAGAGGGACGTGCGTAAAATATTAATAGCCAAGCGAGATGAAAAGGTGATGAGCCGCCTCAACCAAACCAAGAGGAAGGTGCTTTCAGCCAAGGTGGAGCGAGAGAAACAGGAGAAGGTCCTGGAGCGACAGCGGCAGAAGGCAAAGATTAAGGACCAGCGACGACAACAGCGTCTACAGCAGCAGCAGCAGCAGGCGAACAATGGATCACAAATGGACGCTTGTCTACATTCACCTGATTCAAGCGATGCTGCTTGGGGCATTGAGCCCGACGAGCCACCAACAAGCACCCGCGGTGCTGGCAGGTCCAAGCGCAGAAAGAAGAAGGAATGCACTGAACAGGAACATTCCGATGAGCCTCAGAGTGAGATGGACACACCAACGCAGAAACAGACAGTCCGCTGTTTCCCGGTGACTGCAGATCAGCGCCGTGTGCTGCAAGGCTGCCGAGCCCAAGTTGAACGCAGGCATGACGTTCGAGTGGATCCCCCTCGGAAAGGCGATGCTGAAGGGAGAGGTAGCGTTACCGGTAACCCTGAGGACGTGGCCGAGGCTTTGGCAGAACTGCGAAGGCTCCTTCATGGTCCTTCAGAGCCCGTGGAGCCTCAAGGCAATAAGGGAAAAATGACCAAAGCAAGAAAACCACTAAACACCCCAACACCAAAGTCAACAAAAACTGTAAACACAAACAAACCTCAACAAAGCAAAGAAAACGAACATTTGAAACGTCGAGGTGAACGTCACAATAAGAAGGTTTAATTCTACAACACAAGAACTGAGCCCTAGGACCTAGCCTGCATTAGCCGTGCACTGAAATAATCTTGCGTCAGCCTCTTCACAAGTGGTGAGGAACATGACCAATGAGTCTCACCTGTACTTCATTCACTCACAGAATTGTTCATCTATGTATTCGGAACATCTTTCTTGATATTGTACTAATGATTATTGTATTACAAACAGCAGCAAGCAACAAGCCGTGTAAAAAACTGTCTCTTTGTCATGATAATACTCCATTTGTTATCTTATATATATCTGTTTGTTTTAGTGTCATGATATGTCCTTAGTTATCTGTACATGAATATTATTTTGACATTGTATTGTGTAAACATAATATTTTACTGTATAAATGAGGCCAAAAAATATCTAATTCTTGATGTATATTTAATCTCAATGTATCATACTGTTATGCAGCAGATTAACTGAATAAAGAAAAAAGTGCTTGAAAACTGTTTTTTCTTAACCATAATAGACAATATTACCCTTAAAGGACTATCACTCATATTACTGACGTGTGTGTGTGTGTGTGTGTGTGTGTGTGCGTGTGTGTGTGCGTGTGTATTTACTTAGTGTAGAGGGTATTAAAAAAATAGCAATAAACAACAGGGTGTTAGAGGAATGGGAATGGAGTTGAGGGGGAGTTGGTCGCTAGTCCAGTTAGGGTCGCAACCATAAAAGGCGGGAAACACTGCCTTAGATGGTCAGCCTCTGCCTGTTAGTAGCGCAGGTTAGATTTTCTAAGTAACGCCTCTCTTCATATTGATAGGCTCATGCTGCCAGCTGAAGCTCCTCCTCATGCATATAACGTTGCAGTCCCATCAAGGATAGTGTTACGGCAGCATGTGGGTGATCTTTGACCTCTCAGCGGTATTACCAAAGAAAAGTGGCCAGAGGGTACCGGGACTCAAACTTGGGACTCTGAGCTGGTATGCCCGACCGCTAGCAAGGTTCTTGAGAATATTTCAAATTCAAATTAGTGATACTACATTGAATTATAGAAATTAGGTGTGGATATGGAGAGAAAACAGCTGAAGTATTTGTAAGTTATGTTAACATGGTTGCACTTTTCTTTCAGCAAAGCACGACAGACATTGAATTTGAAGAAGTGATTATCTCATGTTTTCTGTGATCAAAGAATAACGGATAATTAGACAGTTTGAATGGTAACTTGCTACAGCTGTTGTTTAGGTAATACTAATCACAGAATTGTACTTGCAGGTGATGAACACAAGCTTTGAGAAGAATTCAATCCGACCTGGAGATCCTGATTATGAATATGACAAACAGGTGGACTTTGGCAGCAGTGCAAAAGTAGAAGCTGGTTGGGACTCACCCGAGGAGGACTTCTGGTCATGAACTGCACCTTGGGTGGTTGGTTTGAATGAGGGTAAGAAGTTTAATTTCCTGCATTGCTTCATGAACAAGTGTGACGAGACTTCATGATCATTATTGGAGATGTATTTACCACCTCCAGGCATACGATTATCTAAAGATCAAACTTGCATCTTTCTATTGATTTATAGAGTTTGCCATTGCTGATAAATATCCCAACAGTTAAATACTAAACAGATGAATATTTTGAATTAGCTTCCTGCTCTCCTGTCATATAAATACTCATCACAATATTTCTCACATATTTTAAGATAGAGTTTTAAGATGAGTTATAAATCATTAGCATGTTACAATATTCAGAGTCCAAAGTTGTCAATGGAATCCACAAGTTTAAGTTTGGGCAAATAAGAAGCATGTAGATTTTCAGTTTATAATCAGCTTTATTTCAGTTTTCATAAGAGATGAATGGGTTTAAAAACAAATTGATTAGTTTTGCATCATGCAGAGGTATCAAATCAAATTTAACTCTGAATTGTACAGTATCCAACCAACACGTCCCGTCCACACGCTGCATAATCTCACTTTAACGTCCTTTGATGTGATTCACAAAAATTGATGTTTTGCGTGACGGGAGCAAATCTTGACTCATAACATGTATGTGTACTCTGGTGTTACGCAGTGATGTTATGAGGTCTCGTCCATAGTGCTGTTTTTGTTACCTATCTCAAGGAAAAGGTCAAGGTACAGTAAAACCTCAATATAACGAACCCGCTTATAGCGAATTTCAGATATAACGAACGTCATTTCCTGGCCAAACCAAGTCGGATATAATGAACCAAAGTTCGTTATATCCGAGGCGTGGGGTGAACCGGCCGAATTCTCCACTTTGTTTGAACATGAATGCATCAACGTGCACGCCACTCAGTCCACAGTTAGCTCTCACTGTGAAGGATTGGTTGCGCTCGTGCTCTCGCCACTTGCTACCTACTACATACCTACTACCTACAGTAAATAGTTTGTTCATTTTTGTCTAATGTAACATACACCAATACACTTAAATTCAGTACCCCTGTAACAACTCTGTATGAACACGTCTTAACGAACGAAACCCTGTAATAGCGAACTCGTTCGGTATTTTTACCGAACTTCGGATAT
The DNA here is from genome assembly GCA_029783475.1 of Metacarcinus magister. Taxonomy (NCBI): domain Eukaryota; kingdom Metazoa; phylum Arthropoda; class Malacostraca; order Decapoda; family Cancridae; genus Metacarcinus; species Metacarcinus magister. The sequence goes on from JAPQNM010000040.1 coordinate 5,032,933, forward strand.
AACGAATTATTGGCTATAACATCAGACCCCCCTACCCCAATTGGTTCGTTATATCGAGGTTTTACTGTACTTTGATTTCATTTTTCCTGCAGAAATCTCAGATGAAATAGTTGGTCATAATACTTGATGAAAGATATTAATCCAAAGTTAGGTTTATCTGGATGTTTGGCAGATTTGTTTTTGTTGGAAACTGTACGTCAATATAATACAATCATATCACAAGCCTCTATCATTGAAATTATTCTGGATTTAAAACTTTCAAGTGTCCATTTCTATTAGTTATTTCAATTCTCTCTTACTCTCATACACTTTTTCCATACATTTAAACTGTGTACACCTTACCCTTGCCTTTAGCCTGTGATCCTCATCATTTTAGGCTCGCTTCACACAAGCATTTTTTTCTCGCACAGGTTTAGAAATCCATTAAGTTCAATGAGACCTTTGACACGGTGCTCGCGCAGCAGAGATTCAGCCGCAGCATGCACTGCTAAACTGCCCAGTGATGAGCATTCTAGAATACTGTTGAAGGCTATGGAGCACTTCAGACGGACAGTTATTTCACTTGTGTAAAGACATACCTTCTTTACACACTACTGCACGGGAAAAAACTGCCCGTACGACAGATTCACTTGCCTCAGCCACAGATGAACCACAACTGCCGTGTGAAATAACTGTCCGTCTGAAGTACTCCATAGCCTTTGACAGTATTCTAGAACGCTCACCGCCGCGCGGTTTAGCAGTGCATGCGGCGGCTGAATCTCTGCTGCACGGACACTGTATGAAAGGTCTATTTTCCCGTGCAGGAAAAAAACGCTTGTGTAAAGTGAGCCTTAGCCTGTAGAAATACCATTCAGACTATTTTCAACCCGTAAGTCATAATTAGGTTTGTCACTATTTATAAAAAGTAACAATATAATATAAATAACAACAACACATTATCTTCTCAACAAGCAATGTAAAATGTCAGATCAGATTTAATACAGGGAAGGTAAGATATGTGATATATTATGTACATATAATTCTTTGACTAGATCAAACAAACTTATATACATAGCATAGCCAGTACTTTCTATACAATATTGCAACTGGTTGGCTATATGTGCTTCATTGGTTAATAAGTTAACAATAATCTATATAATTCTCAAGAGTTAAACATCCATTCACAGCTTAAAATATTCAAACAAAAATTTCTTACTGTTCAGTGGATACAAAAGCGCTGTAAGCAGCATGAGCTTCAAGGTTTTTTAGAGCAGACCAGTTTCAGCAAAAGGAAACTTGTCTCCTACAATACTATTTCATCAGTATACATAGTGTGATGCAGTGCAAATCATCTTGTATGTTATGAACAAAATCACATTTGTGCAGTTGACAGTTTCTTCCACTTTCAGCATACAGAAGTGAATTACATTATTCTCTTAGCCTAACACTGTACACTTATTTTCCAGCACTTTGGATGCACCAAATAATCGCACATCTTCACTACCAGTAAGTAGATGGTAAGTAAACACAATCAACAAATCATTGTGATAATTTGTCCATTAATTTAGAACATCAGATGGTGGACGGAGCTTGCATCATGCAGCTGATCTGTTGTCCTTAGTTTCTTACCATCTATTGTGTGTCATTTAAAGTATTTCAAATACTTTATGTACATGTAATTTTACAATAAATTTGTGTTTACACTCCAGGTTATGACAACTGCATTTCAACAACAATTGTCACTGCAGTGCTCTGTAACAAGTGTGAGTGGAGGACTTAGGAAATGGAGGGCTGCTGATCCTGCTGCTGTTGGCCCCTCATGGCATCTTTTAAACACGCCTTGAAGCCTGCCCATCCCTCAGAAGGTTGTTGTTGCTGGATGGGAAGAACATCAGTTAGCAAGTAATTAAATACCTAAACTCTGTAATTCTGTGCTAACCTTTCTCTGCAGTCCCGGAGGGGATGTGGAAAAGAGACTATAGATAGATAGATGTATGCTTAAATTCCTGTACATTCTCATAATTGCATCTCAAAAAATATTATAATAAACAGACTGCACCTTATTAGATCACCACATTAGGTCCTCACACCACGGCCTTCATCTCACTCTTGACGCACTGCTTGAAGGCATCCCAGCCTTCACTTCGTGAGGTTTGCTGGGTAATAATAGAAGCCATGGTGTTAAATGCAAGTTATGAAAAGAAGCAACACTCTTGTGGTACAAACTCAATCATATTAAACTGATTAAAGTTAGTTATTGGTCTGAAGAAAAAAATCCATAAATAATAATCAAACAGCAATTTGGTGTCATTTCTACCAGTTAATAAAAAAACAAAACATGTTAATGCAGAGAAGTAAATCAACAATAATAATTAGTCATAATCACCCTAACATTAAGATAAATGAGGTAAATATATGTATTGAATGAATGCTGAAATTGTAGGACTAGGATGCCATTATGCTGGGAAAACAATGCAAGCTTTACTAACAAAAGTAATCTGTGTGTTGCAGGACTGACCTTGAAGCCACGGTGCAGCCGGTCTCTCATGATGGCTATGAACTCCTTGTAACTCAGCTGACCATCACCATCATCATCAAAAATCTTGAATACTGTGTCAACAATATGAGGACTCAGCTCGGCACCAGTGCAGATCTTGACCGCTCGGTGGAACTCCTCTGAAAGAACACAAAGTGAATAAAGTGTTTATGATCAGAGCGCTTTCACACCAGCATTCTCGTACGCGCATTCACAGCGTTTTAAAATTCAATGGAGTTTAATGAGACCTTTCACATGACACGTTGCATATAACGTTTGCGCCGCATTGTACGCAGCACAAACTGCCAAGCGCGTCCTTGCTGGCTACTAGTGCCAACGCATGTACAAAAATCTAACGCGTTTCTGTGCACGTTCGACGTGCACAGAAACGCCCGTGTGAAAGAGGTCTAAGACAGTAAATCATGACCTCTACAGGAAAAGTACAGATGTTTGAAATACATCAGTACTAAGTAATAATCTGCAATTAAGTGCCATGAATGTTAAAGTGACTTTCAAGACAAATAATATGTGAAAATTATTCTGAAAAAAAGAAACTTGCAATAGTTAGAAAAGCATTGCCATTTTATCTTGACAAAAGCACCAATTGCACAAAAATCTGTTTTAATAGCACCATTTCCCTGTAATTTGTATTATGACCAGAAGAACCAAATGTACATAAATAAATTCAAGATTATCACCTACTTTCTGTGATGTATATTATGACCTATTAATCTATACAATAAATACCAACTGTTCCTTGATGCCTGTAAGAGTTGAGTCTCACTAAAGTACCTTGGGAGATGGGTTGATCAGCTAGGGTGTACATCTTCATGGCAATGGCAAAGTCATCCAGAGTGTTGAGGAACTGGCAGAACGACTTGAATTCACAGAAAGTGATTCCTTTCCCCTCTGGGATGCGGTCCAGAAGTCTCTCTAAGTACATCTCATACCTAATAGCACCAAATATAGTTAGAGATTGAACACTTAGTAACATTAGTGTAAGTATTTTCATCACAAATTTCTACAAGCTTATGAGCAAAGGTAAATACTTGAATTGAATCTGGGGTGTACCAGCAACAAATCATGCAAAATGAAAACTATTGCTATTCCCATGTCAAAAATATTTCCCATCACACACACAAAATAAAGTGATGTTTACTATTTGAGTGCAATCCATACAATACACAGCTGTACTCATTGACTGTCAATGATTTAATATATCTGATACCTACTTATGTAGTAACAAATACTACATTCTTATTAGGATTACTTACACAACACAAAGACACATATTCAAGACCTGATGCACCGGGAGATTGTGCAAGAATTGAGTCTTACTATTCAAATGCTGTAGGCCATGCCCCCTCTTTATTTATCCATCTTGATTGACAGAACTGGCAATCAAGTGACGTCTCGAGGCAATTGATGGATTTCAGCACCGAGATTGGCTGCCACTTCTGCCAATCAAGATGGATGAATGATGTGGGAGCGTGGCCTACCAGCATTATCAAATAACCTTGGACAGCTGTAAGCTCAACTCTTATGCAGTTTCCCGATGCAATGGATCACACAGTTCTTGAATATGGGCCAAAGTTTCACAGTTTTCAACAGTACTACCAATTGTGCTTCTAAACTAAGTGCTATACACAATATTTAAATACAAGGTACCAAATCACAGAACCTCACAGCAATAATCTGTGGGTTTACAGAAAACCTAGGATAGTTAAATTTTCATGTAATGTCTTATTAATCCGTACAGCGTTGTGTTGAACAAAGGAACCAAAATACCTCATCAGGTTGCACTTTTGGGAATATATTATTAGTTTAAAACAAACAAAAATTTTTTTTTTAATGGTATGTGTGTAGGGTATAAGGATTCTCTAAAGGATGGTAATTAAGGTGTTTCCCATCCAGGATGTCACCGATAAAATGGAATTATATTTTACTGTAACCTTATCATAATCTACATTAATTGCATGTTTGTGATATATTACATATACTTAGTATATCTTATTTTGTGACATATACTTACACATTCAAAAATAGTGTGTTGAAGAAAATGGAAAGAATGTATCGTTATCTGTTTACTTGGTGTGTATATTGTAGCCACGACCCAGCGTGAAAAGCGCAGGAAAAGTGTTCAATGACATTCTATTGAATGCAATTATGAATATTATACCAAAGAGGAACAAGAACATAAACTTATCCACTAAAAAAACATGGCTTGTTTCATTGAACCACTCTTGGTCATAATTCCTATATGCAAATTTGGCAGAACTATGACAAAATTTGTAGGATTTGTCAAAATAAATTTTAAGCATAACATATGGCAATTTGATTGCTTTCTATGGGATAAACGTAAGCATAAAACAGTGGTTCCGTATATATACATATCAATCACTTCTCTTAGGAGTGTGTATATGTACATACTAAACACTGTACGGGTTAATCCCACATTTTTCTTTTTTCTTTCTTTCTTTCTGTTGTATAGAAATATGACTATGGAAAAGGAATGAAACATTTCATATTATATACTTTCACTCACACACATCCTCACTAAGAATATTTACAGATATTGTGACCATTTGTGGCTAAACTCAGGAATGGTCATGAATATGAAGCAATGATAACGGCAAAAACTTAAGCTTTTAATTTTACAGGATATGCACATTACGATGAAAGTTCTTTTCCTACATTTCATTTTTTTCAAGAGGGACGGTATACTCCAAATGTATTTTTTGTAACTAACATTCAAAGTTTCAACCAAATTCATATTTTTAGAGTGAGCTGCCCTCTTGAACCTCATATCAATAACTATGTAAACTTTTACTCATAAATTACATAAATTATGAAGAAAAATAATCTTATCTGTGCAGCAATTACTGAATTTGTAATCAAATAAAGAATATGTACCAGTGTATTAAAGATACATATCAGCTAAAGCATATTCTCATTTAGCATTCTCTGCCAATGTTGGTTTATAGAGTTGATTCTACTTTGATCTACTTAAAGCCAGTGTGTACAATGTGAAGCTGATTACTAAACTAATGTTCACTTTATCCCCACTTCCTTGTGGCAAGTAAACAACACTAATAAGCAGGAGTGGTCAAGTCATTAACCCGATGCTTCATCCATCATAAATGTGCCATGAAGCCTCTAAGTCCTCTAACACAAACTACAGTGTGTGTGTAGGTGTGTGGTGAGGTGGAACATCTCTAGCAATGATTAATGTGCACCAGCCACTTGATACTTGTTTGAGAGCACCCTATGTGGCAACAGGATGGTCATGATAATATAACAATAGTACAAAAGACATTCAGTACTCAAGCACTTTGTATATATATATATATATATATATATATATATATATATATATATATATATATATATATATATATATATATATATATGTGTGTGTGTTTATATATATATATATATATATATATATAATATATATATATATATATATATATATATATATATCAACCTTGTGTTATGATATTTGTTTTATGATATTTTGCATATACGATCTATTCGTTTTACTATCCCTTTTTCAATTCATGATCAGGAATGTATCCCGATCGTAAATTGCGGGAATAGTATATATATATTAACATCATCTAAACACCACAAATGTCTGCTGTCGCCCCCGCTTCCCACTTGAGAACACTCACGCAAGACACCCACAATTCAACCCGTCTTCCTAAAGTCTCCAATCAACTCATCCTCAGCTACACTCGCTCATCCATCCATATCAACTGTGGTTCATGTCACACACGCACGCAATCCAAACTCACAGCTAACAACTCGTTCATCATGATTAATCTCAAAATCTCAACATTTCTGAGGTTTTGATGATATGTCAGCAAAAAAATCATTTGGTGGGGATGCAATGTAAAGGAAAAGTAGTCAAGATGAGTCCCAGCATCACCACCTTGCCTTCAATGAATGATGGATGATTGTGATAGAAGTGATTGGAGAGCAGCGGTGAATGCATGACTAATGACGTGGTCTTGACGACACTTGGAGGAGGTTCTCACGCATCTGGTTTAACCCTTGGATCATATCAGGTGCAGGGGGGTAGAGAGCATGAGTCAAATATGAAGTAGCAGGGGTAAACCTTAGGAATCTGTTGAGTATACGACTCCCGCCTTTGTCCCTATTAGCGTGACTGACCTGACGCACTGTTTTGGGAAGGGAGCACTTCTCTTCTCCTATAGGGGCCTAGGAGCAAGGTGAGAGAAGTGTATATGTATGTGTGAATGGGCGTGTGTATGCGTGCCTTTAGGGGGATAACAACCTGGTATATAGATAGATAGACTAATTATTTTTGTACCTCTTGCCATCTTTTTCATGAGGGCAAACTAGTGGTTCCTTACAAAATAGTGTGTATGTATTACCTCGGCAGATGGAACATATGAACAAGTGGTGCCTCAGCTACACATACATGCATTGCCTAAGCTGTGAAGTAATACGAACTGACACTCAAGAATAATCAAATGATCTGGTAATCGTTAGGTTTCTTAAGTTAATACTGAATGTCTACATTATGTTATGCCATCTACAAGTGTACACAGCTTCTGGAACTGTCACAAGTATACATACATACACACAAAGAAATGTTACTAAGTACATACTGTCATCGGGCAATTAAAAGGATTCCAATAGGAAGACTCAGCCCATCAACATAGCAACATGAATAGTTAACATGAGTCATCAAGGTTTAGTGGTCATCAACTAGAGTGCATCAAGTGATGGTGTTGTACAGCAGGGTGTCAGGGGCTACAATCACCTGTAAATCCTTTTTGAAGACCTGAATCGTAATAAACATTGTCTCAAAAGTCAGAAAACTAAAGATATGGGAACAATGTTTCACCCACATTTATGCATCCACACATACACAAACACATGATGTATACATGTAATACAAGCAAACCATGAAAAAAAAAAAATTTCTATCAAGAGAAACACTATTTTCTTTTTCAAGTATTAGATAATTAAAGAAACCAGGATATTGAAGAGGAAAAAATAGTTGATTGCATAGTATACACTAGTACAACAGACTCATCCAGCCCAACAGGAGAAAGGTTCACCTACTGATCAGACTGAAGATAGGTGTAACGCAACAAGATCTTGGCAAAATCCAGCTCTGTTATTGCTGGAAGACCTTTGGAAAACTCATTGAACTCAATCTCAAGAACCTCTGTCTGAAGATTTTCCATGAACCTGAAAGGATGGTAATCAAATCAATATTCTCATGATCATTCTTCTTCACAACACCATCACCTTAGAATAAATTGTTGGCTTCACGAATGCTTTCTCTCCATAACTGTCTATCAATGGCATCGACTTTCTTTCACAGACCCAGCTTATTTCATACGTCTCCCTACCACATCCTCACTTTATTTACTGATTTTTTTCTCATTCTTCCTTTCATGGGTCTTCTCAATTCTCCTTCATCTGAGTCCAGTCCTCAGCAAAATGCCAAAGACCCACCTAACCAGTCTCATTCCACTTCTTTCTAGTTTCTTTCAACTGTTTTCTTCTACACACACATGAGCATGACAGAACACTATTCATGGCTGTCCTTGCTTTAGTTTACATTCACCTTCAACTTCCATCATTTTCCAACACATTAAAACCTCTATAATTTAACCTTATTGGGGGGACCTGGGTCGAATAAGCTGAAAGTCTGAATTATCCAATTATTACCTCTCTAGCCCCCCCACACAATAAGAACTCACTAAAACATGCCAAAACAGAACAGATTGTAGTACTTGTACTCAACAAAACATGGCTGATACTGAAGTATTGAAATGCAGTACGTACTATACTGTCAAGCTGAGTTTGTCAATATCAAAGTTCACGATAAGGTAACAGCCTCGTCTCATCACGGCATCTGATTGGCTGATGCACTCCACAGATTCAGACGTGGAATGTATCAGCCAATCAGATACCATGATGAGATGAAGCTGTTGCCATAATGTGACCATTGTTATTCACATACTCAGCTGGACAGAGTTTTTTTTAATGGTACTGTACACTGAACACTCACCACTCATCAAAAATTAGAACTCGGACTAAAACAGGTCAAATTATCCAAAATTTGAATGATACGGGTTCAAATTATCGAGGTTTTAGTGTAGGTTTAGTGTCCATATTCTTCAGGCTTCTGTCTTAACAACCTTTCCTGCCACTGGGGTACAAGTAAAAAAAAACCTTACTTACCTTTTCTCTTCTGAAGACCCATAAATGACTAAAAACATCCATGCAAAATTTTTTGTTTGTTTTAAGGTCAAATTTTTACCAATCAAAAAGGTAAGCATTGAGCAATATAAAATGAACCTGAAGTTTACTCACATTTTAAATTCTTCAAACTTGAGATCCTGTTTTCCTTTGCGACCAAAGAAGTGAAGGAGGAGAGTAGTGTCAACAGCATGACTCTTCTGTAACTCATCCTCCAGCACCACCTCATCATCAGGATCAGCATCTGCATCAACACAAACACTTTAACGATTACCTTAACACCAAACACTAAAGTAATAACATCACAACCACTACTCAAGAGATTCACTCTTACATACGCTTCCACTTACTAATTTCCACACAATGCTTATTCTCATTCACTCAAATTACTCTTACACACGACCAAATTCTTCCACCAATAGACACAATTTGATTTACCTTCCACTCTCTTTCATCAGAATTTATCAAACTGAGACCTTTACCTAACATTAAGAAAATAGGTTTATCATGTACTGGCAGAGGAAAAAAAATCATTGCTCCATCCATACCTCACAAATCAAACTATTACATCTTGTTCACTAGGAATATGGAAAGGAGTAATTAAGCTTCAAACAGTACCTGGATCATTGGCTTTCACTGCTCCTTCCAACGCCCGATTCAGCCGGTCTCTCCGAGCAGTGCTGAAGATCTTCTCAAGCTGAAACAAATTATAAGATTAGATGTCTTCCTTAGCTATAAACAACAGTTGATTTTAAAGCTTAGCTGTGAATCAATCCCATCCTGGCTCTATAATCAGAGATAGTGCACTCAAATCTCAGTACGAGTATACAATAATTCCAGTAAATCAAGTAAAGAATTAAGATGAAATCATAATATTGTTGGGATTGAAGCATTCTAAAATCAGCAACAATTAAATCACAGTTGTTGTATCATTAATTTATCAGTTCACACCACACTAGGCAAGCAGTTTAAGTGATCGATACACTGCAGCAGCAACAGCAGCAGCACCAACACCAGTCCAAACTACACCAACCCACACAAACCCATCCAGGTGATCACAGGCCCACGTGTTTCTAGATGATGCTAAGAGTCTGACACAATGCTTCTTTGAATGACAGTATCTTGTTTAATATCAACTGACTACTAGTGCTAAAGTTATGAAAGGAATCATGAATATTTCATGATAAGATTTGTAAATATCTAGATGTCAACTAATAACTACCATTTCAATATACTACAACAAAATTAGTGAAAGTGGTCATGTAAATCCTAATTCATTCCTGTCATAAAAATCAGTTTGCAAATAAATATTTTGAGTTATATTTCAACATATAATGCACAAAAATATTTCTGCCTCAATCATGTAAGTATACATATATATATACAATCAACATTATTTTGGTATCTTTTTTTTTTTATATATAACTACTCTTTACTACCTTCATGCACACACACAAATACAAATAATAACGAGAATAAGTAATCTCTACACAGACTTTTGCTGTTGTTACATTTTAAATGCTTACAATTTGGTAAGGATGTAGCACACATGTGCAACATGTATGTACACTGTATGGTTAGTTTTACAAAGACTAAACACTGATACAATCGTTATTCAATTACAATTTCTATATACAGTAGGGTCCCAAATTGCTTGTGATACAAATCTTAAATAACGCAATTTGCAAACCTAAATTAACAAAATTCAATGAGAAACCAAGCTATGCAAAGAAAAATCAACTAGTGTGACCCTACTGTATTTAAATGTTCACATTCCATTATCTTGTTAGTACAACAATGACAATACATTCTACATTAGTCAACTACCAGATGCATTTCATCTTAATTTCTACAAAAGTTCTCTCAACTTAGAAAAAAAATATGTATCTCATTACTTTCAACAAGTTTTCAATCGGACACACAATTTAATATGAAACTTGGACAGAATATATAATATAAAGTCTAATAAAATGGAAACCTACATTCATAATGCCTCAAATAATAATTAATCCTTTAGCCCTAGGGGGGGAGGGGGAGCTGCAAGAATACTACCACCATATTTACTGCAGATCACAAAAGGTGATATAAAGGGATGGAGCGAGTGGTCTGGGAAGTCCCTCCTCTGTATTTTCTCCGATGAAAAGACAGAAGGCAAGGAGAAAGTAAAGTCTCCCTGAACTGTAAATACCTTATCTTGGCTACCCCCTTTTAATGAGGATATAAGACAAGAATATATATAGGAAAATAGCTAGGGATAAATAAATAAATCTCCAATAACAAAATGATAAGCCTAAAGCATATACGTGGATATAAATAATATCACTAGTATACCAAAACAATCGCTGCAGAATGTGAAGTAATGAAGGAGCCAAAAGTAGAAATTCAGAGTGAAAGCACTTAAACGGCACAAGAAATTACCAAAGACCAAGAACAGGTGTGTGCATCCTACAAATCTCTAATACAATTCTTCGGTCTTAACAGTAAAAATTGTGTAATCTATGATCACCTCAGCAAATAGCTTAAATAATATTGTTATCTCCCCTTTCAAATTTTGGTAAGCTAAAGCAAAAGAAAATGTCAAACAGAATTGACTGTATAATTCAATGTTTCACCAATCTTATCTAAGCTCTGAGGCAAAACCAGAGTAAAAGGAAGCACAGAAATCATGGCTGAGAATAATTTAGCTTTTGCTTCAGCAGGTCAATATCATTAGTTTGGAGGTCCCATTCTACAAGTACTACAAGAAATCACCTTCAGTAAAACTCATAAATAACCCTAAACAATATACCCTTTAATGATTACCGTGATATCCTTAATGAAGGCATCCACATAAGTCATGTCAATCAAGAACACATACATATTTCTTGACTAATAAGAAACAGAAACAAAACACTAAAGGTCTTAATATTTCAAGCTGAATGAAATATTAGATGGGTAAGTTATTGAAGAAGGCTGGTTCTATAAAACTCAAGGTAGTTGTTGTAAAAGAGTGCAGGCCACACAATCAGCAGTTAGTAGGTATTTTGGTATATGATGTGTTTGTGTGAGGATTAAAAAGGTGATTAAATAATCCCCCTGAACTAGGCATCTATCATCTATAGATCATATAGTTCTGCTAGGGTTAACGAGTGGTGCCCCTCTCACCAAGAAGCTGCCGTGAGCCAGAATCGAACTCACAACCTTTAGGTCACAAGCCGAACACTGTACCACAGAGCCACCCGGCCCCTTTGTGTGAGGATCTTTTCAAATGTGGTACAGGCAGGACAAACATATCTAAAGGAATCAAATCTACCTCAATCATTTCAGTAACTTTGTAAAAATGTTTTAATCCCTCATTGTCTATCTGACTGTTTTAGATTATTTGATGTTTTTATTTTTACTTTACTTCAAATGTTTCATATGACATAAATAACTTTTTAATAAGTAAATCAATGCATCAGTTTTCTGCAATGCAGTTTCACCTGTAAACCGGATTTAGTCATTACATAGATGTACAGATTCCATTAGTTTAACGAGTGTAATAATGAAGATGAATTAATTGGATGATCTCTTATGTATGACACACATTCCTTGGCCTCTGTATGCTGTGATCCAGAATGGGTGTTTAATTCAGTGATGTTTGGAAGAAGTTTACTCAGTTTACACAATCTGGTATTTCTTCTATGAACCCATGATTTAAGTTGTAGCTAAAGTTACATTAAATCACTAAACATGGCCCATTTTAAAGCTCTGATGTCTATTGTGAAGCTCGTCTTGTTCACTGCATTACAACTTCCTGTACAACTTGGTATCTTTCTTCTCATGATATTAAAGTTTGAAAACCCAACAAAGAAACAAGAAAAAAAAAATCTACAAATGACTAAGCACATCATGTCTCAATACCTACACATAACAATATCAAAATACTCTCCCCAAATAGACACTTGCTTCCATACCACAATTTTAATATTCCTTTTGAGTATAAGTGTAAGACAATGTTGTTAAGTGTATGATGCCAATTCAAAATTAGTAGATGCTATAAATGCAAACAAGAGCACTTTTCCTCTCTCCACCACAAGGCAGTAAGCTGACCGTCATATAGGAAGTCCCTGCCAAATTTGAGGTCTGCTTTATAAGATGGAGGGAAGCGCACATAAATATAAAATGCCATAAAACTCATTCATAGTTCGGCAAAGTGAAAATAACTAAAGCTCTGTTGTTTTGAATTTTAAGACAGAGCTTCAACTTTCTTAACTCTGAAGCCTTTGATATATACTTTCCAATGATGCATTAAGTTTAGTATTTTTGTGTATGAGTATACCATAATTCATGATGCTATTCACACACAATGGCAGATAAGAAGACAGGTTTGGTGTGGTGGCAGGTGTCTGCTACGGCTGTGATTGGTGAGGAGCTGCCAGAGCACCAACTCTGTCAGTCCTTCCGCCTAGATAGTGAACTTTCAATGTTCTTTGGGGGAAGATTTATAACCTTCATTCTAGTCTAGAAAAGGGGAGAGCAGAGGACAGGTGAAAATAGTGGTATCCAACATAAACCATTCTCGTCCTGGTGGCATGCTTCCCCTTACATCATTACACGCAGGGCCTCATTTACACTATGATATATGAACTACATTGCAACTCAACCACAGGATAAGTGAAGTCCTAAAATTGTAAGCTTGGTAGAGAGAGGATCCAGTGCAATTTTAGCAAGGATGAGAATACATGTTTGATGGATAGGAAACTGTATAAGACATAGACAGGCAGCAGCCTGTGTTAAGCTGCCTCTCCACACACAGCACACGGCACATCCAGGACATCCAGACAGAGGGAGCAGTAGGCGCACAATTGAGCGAGGCGCCGGCTCAGCAACACACACTACAATATGGTCTATGTATATTACCCCAATACGGGCGCTGTCTACAGATCGTCCCACCAGCAGCTGACTTACGAACTGCCTCGTTGCCTTCAGCTTCTTGGCCTTCTCCGAGTCAGGGTTTTCATCATGGATTGTTTCAGACACCCAAGTGGAATAGGCACGGAAAACACCGGCAGTGATCAAGTCCATTAACTGTTACACAAGATGGTATTGTCAAACTTGAAAAATAAACATACTGCATCATCACTAGGCTGCAAACTTAATGGGAAAAGAACACTTACATATTCACCGATTCCTAACTTCCTGAAAATACATCCTACCCTCAATAATAAAAAAAAGAAGAAAAAAAAAGGGTTGTCTATGTCCTCTTTCATGCTCCTGGCTTTACAAAAAGACAGCATTATACATGTCAATCAAGTTAAACAAAAGATAAAGTAAAATGAAAGGTTTTGCTTCCTAAAGTACTTCTTTAAAACAAGCTGTTTTTAGGTTGTAGACTATTTGCTACTTATGATTATTTAATATGAAAATAGTATGTAGCTATTTTCCTTTAGCTTGCCTCCATTCAATATGTAAATAGGACAAAAGGTGGCATAGTCAATATATTAAAGCACCTACTTTCTTGATTCCTTCTGTTAATTTTGTGAACTAAAGCTACTTAGAAAAAATTTTGGTTTTTCCTTATCCTTCATGCTGCTTTGGCCTATTTTATGATTCCTTATTAAATCATCCATCCAATCTGCATCACCTGAAACATCATATTATTTACTCATTACATTCACTCATTACTTTATGAGGAAAGAGCGTGGAAGGCTATGCTATAAACAGCTGTAATACTCCTCCACTGAGCTGTGTTTCAGGCCCAGATGATATCCGACAACCTCTACTCCTCCCCCTCCCCTCCACACATACCACAAGAAACTCCTCCTTGTCCACTCGCTGATTCCCGTCCGTGTCGAACATGTTGAAGGCGATGCGGAAACCCGTTTGAGGTTCTGTGGAATGTGACTTTGTATTAGAGTCTGTTACAGCGATCAGTTTTATATGCATCAATAAAGGTTTAAAAAGACAGGAAAAGTATGAAGGTAGTGAGTAATTATTTAGTCTTCAAGTGTAGTGAAATCCTGATAAAAACAACTAGATAAATCCAACTCCATAATAGGAGGCAAAGGTTATGGTGATAATGATGTCGATGTTTACTTACTTGTGAGGATTGACAGCAGGAACAAATATTCTGTGTAGGAAATAATACCTGAAAAAAAAATAATAATAAATGTTATTACAATTACAAATTCAAACATCAACAGTATTAAGTTAAAGGCAACTGTTATAATGTTTCATCAATGCTATTACCCACAAACTAATTTACAACTCCCCCTAGGGTCTGGCGATAAGCTAGATTTTTTTTTTAACCTATTTTTGTTTGCCCTTGGCCAGTACCCTTTTAATGTAGTATATCTGGTAACTCACCCTTATCAAATATGGTTCGGAACATGTCTGGAGAGCCCTTGGCGAGTAGTGGTGTCTCCTGCCCAAACTGTTCCAAATCCCTTTCAGTCATCATCCTCCTCTTCAGACGAGCTGCAAGAATACAACCTCAAGTAAAGACTCAAACTTCTTGGAGTGTTAGATGATATACAAGTTGGCACACCAATATTGGATTATTACTTATTTTTTTTATGAAAGTATTTATTTCAGTATTAAAAAGACAACATATTTCATTTCACCTCAATTCTACAACATATTTCTAACCTCAAGAAAAATGCACCACTTTTCTCATGTATTGCTACAAAAAACAAAGTTGCCTTTTTGATGTGTGAGTCTGTATTCCAAAATTTAGGATGTTAATTATGCAACATATTGATCAGCTTTACATGACTTTAATAATGACTAACATCCCATCACATTTTGAATCATGTATGTAGTGCAGAATTCAGAAATAAGTGGGAAGGCAAATGAAGACAACCATCAACTGAGCATAAAAACTTAAGTCTACATCCTTTAAATATTAGTAACATTCATATACAAGCTGCCATCCATTAATACACATCAACGTTGTTAGGTGACTCACGGCGAGGCTCTGAGTCTGTCACTGATTCAATAAAGTCCTGTGGCGTCATGTACAGCTGACCCTGGTACTCCACAGACGAGAACTTGATAAATCTGCGTTCTCGATGGTTCAGCTTCAGACCGCGCAACGAGGACTCGTCAATCTAATGAAGGATAAGGAAGCTTAGGAAATTCATCATCTATTCTAGGATAATATAAGTAAGGAATGGAAATATTGTTGGGTAAAAAATATCATCATATATTGGTAGGTAGTTTTTATCAGAAGTCATATGTATCATATGACTTCAAGAAACCCCCGATAATTCTAGTTAATAGGACCGTATCACTCTGAGACAAAGTTCCAACTCCACACTGCTCTATTTGAAATTAATCAATGCAAACTTTTTATTACCGGACTTACTATATGTGTTGGTGTATATGACGGCCTTTTAACTTTAAAAAATAACCCCCAAAATTGGGGGTCGTCTTATAAGCCCAATATAAAATGTGAACCTTAAATCTTGTGTTGTAAAGGACGTTGTTAGTGCAGGTAATGATTGGCTTATCCCTGCCTTGCTAACAACAAATACTTTGTACTGAAATCACTTACATAATTCACAGTATTTCAATAAAATAATAAAAGTGGAGCATAATAAAAAGTACTCTTATCTTATTATCTTATATAAGATATGGTATGATTGCACAACTAGAATAAATTCATTTTATGGACTCGTGGAAAGATGAAGAGGAAGCCGAAGCCACCATATGTGTATAAGCCGAGTGGCTACCCTGGAAAGGGGTAGTCTTATACGGCGAGTATAGCCCCAAACCTAAGTTTTAACTAGAAATTTAGGGGGTCGTCTCATACACCCAGTCGCCTTATATATACGGTAGCTTATCATAGCCTTCTCAGAATTTATCAAGTAATGGAGAAAAAATAACACTATTTTCTAGAGCATAGTCGTGAAGAAGTATAATAATACCGCAAGGTTTTATGAATTTCAAATACACCAGCGTATAGTTGTGACTTCATTTCAGAACAATGCAGTCTTATTATCTAGAATTACTGTGGGTTTCGTTAAGTGGACCACACACTGTAACCTTGTCATGTATGTATGTATCCAGTGTAGTACTGAAATACTATACAGATCAGTTAGGAGCTGTAGTAATGCAGATTTACCAAACATTTCATAAATTCATATTAATCACCTTTGGTAATGGTGAAAGGTTTATGGCAGACATCAAAAAAAGAATTATAAGACCAAGCATATCTATGGAATCAAGTCTTCAGATTAAATCACAAAATATAATGTTTTTCACAACTATTAGGTTAGGTTAGGTGCCTCACTGTTTCATAATTAGATAAATCTTACTTATAGCATCTCTTCACGGATCACCAAAATATTGACATTGGTGATGAGGTACGTAATGTACAACACGTTTGTGGTGGTTTTATTTGGGGGACGGCCGTAGTTTGGCCACAGAGGCTCTTTAAAAATCTGGTAGATGCCTCAAATTCTAACTCCACACAGATGTTAAGTTATGGTTAGGTTAAGGTTGTTAGGTTAGGTTACGTTTATGTTATGGTTAGGTTAAGTTAGGCTAGGTTCGGTTCAGTTATATAAGATTTTTACATTTTATCACCCAAATCCAGAAAAAATCTAAGGTTGAGAACCCAAACCTTTGGGTAATAAAATGTAAAAATCTTATATAACCGGACCTAACTGAACCGAACCGAACCTAACCTAACCCAACCATAACATAAACGTAACCTAACCTAACAACCTTAACCTAACCATAACTTAACATCTGTGTGGACTTAGAATTTGAGGCAGCTACCAGATTTTTAAAGAGCCTCTGTGGCCAAACTAAGGCCGTCCCCCAAATAAAACCACCACAAGTGTGTTGTACATTACATACCTCATCACCAATGTCAATATTTTGGTGATCCTTGAGGAGATGCTATTAGTAAGATTTACCTTTCAAAGTTGTAGTGTATCATACAGTTAGTCTTACCAGTATACCTAATACATAAGCTATGTTAGGTTTGGTCAAGTTAAGGTTAGGTTATGTAGATTTACCAATATACCTATGCCCATTAGTCTAACCTAACAACACCTTACACAATCATTATAACCCTAAATCACACAGTTGTCCAGGATATTCATTACAACTCTATGGTTTGACATTTAAGGTAAAACTGCGGATACTATGGAGATAACATTAGCGTCTTCTCACGAGGTTAATACATACATTTCAGACAGAATTAAGGTTGCAGAATAGCATGCAATATATATCAACTTCCGGAAACTTGTTAAAGCAAAAAAAAAAAAAAAAAAGTAAGAGGTTGGTAGGCTAACCTTATCTTCATATTATCCAAAATTGCATCTACTTACAGGTCGTCTAGCAGCCTCTACGACCGTGTTTCCTTGCAACCACTTCCAGCCTAAGTACATGGATGTCGCCGCCGCTACACCACATAGGTAAGTACTGCGAGTATTCCCCACGCTGCCACGGTAAGCATGGGTCTTAATTGTCCTAATACATTGTGCATGACGGACTGGTAACGTAACATTTTGACACAGACGTCTCACTATCGACGCCATATTTGTAGATAAAATTGGGTCTGTCTTTGTAACGGATTGCTTTTGTGAGTTTGACTGTGTGGATCAGCTGATTATATGGTGTTATTGTAATATTAAGGTGTTTCTTGGGTTAGTCACTTAGTTTGTGTTCACTATTTCACTTTAGTTTGTACCATAAGGTTGTTGTTGTTGTGTTAAAATTGACAAATACACTAATAACTCGTCTAAATAATATCAGAAATAATAAGTTTTGCTGCCACTGACCCTATCTTTCCATCTAACAACTGGCCTATAAAGAGTCTCAATTTCACTCACATACACTTTCTACACAAACTCTTTACTCCTCATTCTCTCAAGATGACCTCAAAGTATATATTTTCACCCATTCCACTACACCACACTTCACTCCATTTGCACAAGTTCTCATGCTACATCTTCCATACACGCTTTCATTGCTTTCAGTTCACCCGACCCTATCTTGCTCCTCTCAGATAACTTATTTCCACTGCACACTCTTTTGACTGCGCTGTTCCCTATTCCATGCCCAAGTCTCTGATCCAATATACTGGCAGGAGAATACTGTTCCTTAAACCTCTCTTTACCTCAATGGACACAATCCTTCCTCTCATAACCCTTGCATGTGATCCTATGACAACTGCATTTCACAGTTCTCTCTGATTTCTGAAGTATGTTCCGCGCAGAGGGCCGCTCTCGGGCAGCATAATGTGCGGGGATTATGGGGGGGATTCAAGGGGCTTGGATAGGATTAGGATAAAGATACGGATTAGATAAGAGGCGGGATTTGGATGGTAATGATTGGTGATTCTACTTCTAAATGTCTCAAGAGTGGAACTATTAACTATATGAGATAGGAGATGATTCCACTCCACGATGCTGCGGGGAAAGAATTAATATCTGAATATGTCAGTGTTTGCTTACATAGCTCTGTTCCCAAACTCTTTCACTTCCTACATCATCTGTTCTCCTACAACTACTTCACACACTACTGCTGGCACATTCACCCTAATATTACAAGGCGTACTAGAGTCAACCACCTCTACTTCCTTCCTTTTAAAAACTTACTCTTCCCAACATTTAATTTTAGCTAGAACTATTTCACACCCTACTACTGGCACATGCACCCACTACCCTTCCTTGCCCTACCGTAAGAGACCCAAAAGCACCATGGAAGGAGTAGGAAAGAGAGAAGAAAAAAAAAGAAAAGAAAGAAAAGAAGAAAACAAGAGACTGTGTGTGTGTGTGTGTGTGTGTGTGTGTGTGTGTCATTGTTCCCCTTAACCTTGCAGTAGTGGCCAGCCGGTGTCCTTGTCTGCTGTCATCCTGTCCCCGCTGAGTGGTGGCTAGAGCCGAATCAGCTTTGCCGTGAAACTGATTGGGAGGGTCCAGTCTGCTATCTGTCTGTCTGTCTGTCTGGCCGGGTCGTCGAGAGAGAGAGAGAGAGAGAGAGAGACTATAGTTATCTAACTCAAATCATCATACAATAGTCAACACAAACTACATATATTTCTAAGATAACAGACGATAGGAACTGATAATTTCAATGCTGACGTACGTCCTGCCGTAATGAGCCACTATACTATTTTGTTCTTCTTTCTCCCTCTAGATCAGTGGTTCCCAAACTAGGGGTAATTTACCCCCTGGAAGTAATATAACAGTTTTTTAGGGGGTAATGGCGGGTAAAATATACCTAGTGTTTTAATATAGTCATATACATCAATATTGACAACATTATGTGAAAGGGGTAGCACGCCTAATGTGGCATGTTAAATTGGGTAACAAGCTGAAAAAGTTTGGGATCCTAGGCTCTAGATGAATACAGGCAGACCCAACAATAAGAGATGAAAATACAACTTTTAGAAGGGAAAAAACATGCTTTATTAAGAAAAAAATGATGATCAACTATTACAATAAAAATGCAATTCTAAAACTAAGTGGACAGCTATATAACACTTATCAATGATCTACATACTACTTGTTAATTGTCATCACTGTGTTGTTAATTTATTGCGTCCCTTCCCTTATCCATCTTTCCACTCTTCTTCCTATTCTCCAGTTCTACCTCGCTCTACGACCACTTCCAACACACGTGGTTACTCCCACCAGCTCACCAATGCGTTACAACCACGTGAACATAGTCACGCTGGAGCCTGGCCCAGCACACCTGTGGCACAGAGTGTATCAAACTGATAAACATCCTGTACTCGCCCCTTCCCTTCCTACCGCTTCCTACCACACCAATACGTAGCTAGGTGCTGTTCATGCTTGTATAAGAATATAAAAACACAAGCACATGAGAAGACTACATAATGACAGTTGGCTTACTAGTAACATGATAGCTTCTGACAACAAAACAAAAATAAAGTATAATCTTTTAAAACTCATAATGCACTTGTGTTACTACCTAACTATTAATAATATCATAACGTTTGTTGCAATCATCTGCTACTCTATTTGCAAAAACTATTTTAGCAAATATATTTCTCGAAAATGAATTTACCTAATATAAATCTATTGCCACAAGTGTTATACTGCTGAAGGTAATACATATCAATGAGGTGTTGAAAGGAAAGTCGCAAACATTTCTAACTTTCAAGGTTGTTGACTAATTTTTCAGAAACATACTAGCTTCTTAATGCATAACTATATGTATAATGAATCATAAAACACCGAGGATCGACCACTTGGACCATGGTGGTAGAGTCTGGTGAATAACAGGTGAGGAGACTTTCCCTTCACACCCACGTGGCACCCACCCGCGACCTCCAGCAACACACGCACTTGTTTCCAGCACCCTTCTGTTGCTCATCACCCACGCACGCACTGCCAAGGTTTTTTCTTGTATTGTGCCTTGCCGTTACCTCACGTTTTTTCCACGTGCGTCACTCAGTATTATTTCATATATTATCCATGTATTTAGTCACATTGGTGCTGCTTTGTACAACTAACCAGTTCAACTTCACAACGTTAAGGTAATTTTCTCTGTCCCTAAAGAACTACACCCACTAGTACAGTATTGCTTTAATCATTAGTTTAATTAATTAACTTGCAATACTCACTAATCACAGTTCCTTGGATTATTAT
This sequence comes from Metacarcinus magister, assembly GCA_029783475.1. NCBI lineage: Eukaryota > Metazoa > Arthropoda > Malacostraca > Decapoda > Cancridae > Metacarcinus > Metacarcinus magister. The sequence continues at coordinate 5,054,287 of JAPQNM010000040.1, forward strand.
ACAACTCACATCCTGCTACGCCTCATCATTCAATGCATTCATTATAAATGTATAAATAATGATGTACCTATTACTATTTTTTCACTTTCTTTCTTATAACTAAATTGGCAAGGCAGACTGACGCCCTTGAGAGGAAATAAGTAGTACTACATCAGGCAGGACTAGATTATGGTACTCATGTTTACTAGTTTATTTAGTTTTTGTAGCACTTACAAGGCTAAGGTCAAAACTTTTTAATTAATTGGATCGCTACGCCGCTTGCTGACCAATAAATAATAGGTGTAATACAGTATTACTACTATCCATCTATCTATCAATGTATTTCTTCATATTTACCTCTCTCTTGATGTATTTATTTATTTATTCACGTATTTATTATTAATCTATTTATATATGTATGAGTGAGTGAGTGAGTAAGTAAGTTTGTGTGTGTGTGTGTGTGTGTGTGTGTGTGTGTGTGTGTGTGTGTGTGTGTGTGTGTGTGTGTGTGTGTGTGTGTGTGTGTGTGTGTGTTCAAACTATCCACACAAGTTGTTTGCGGGTTTGATGACTACATGTAATCATAAAGCCGCGGCCTCACCCCCTTATCAACGTAATTACATGGCAGCTAGTCTGTCCACCTCTCTCTCTCCTCTCACCCTTCCTTCCCTCTCTCTCCCTCCTCTGACCCTTCCTTCTCCTCCCTCCCTCCTCTCACCCTTCCTTCCCTCTCTCTCCTAGCTGGATGCAAGCGGAGGGGCCACTCAGCCACCACCTACCGAGCCGCTGGTTAATGTTCACCAACGCAGCTCTCTCTCTCCCTCTCTTTTTCCTTCTTGCTTTCTCACTTTGGTTCGCTTTCACACTAATCATCTCAGGCCGTTGACTTCCTTTCCAGAATCTTATTTTATTTATATATAGGAAAAAAGATTGTTTAGCACACACACACACACACACACACACACACACACACCGCCAGAAGCTCGTTCCCATGTTATCAGTAGGAGGGCTACAGAAGGTACTATGGAAAAGTGACCAGAGGAGAGTATGGATAAAACCGTTAAGGAAATATACTAAACGTTCATAAGAGACAAAAAAGAGCGGAACTACGACACTAAGAAGGTATTAAAAGATCTGGATGTAAGAACATAATGATTATAGATAAATAGCTACATTGATGAATATATACAAGCTTACGTTCCTAACATTCCTAGTCCTGTGTGTGGAGGGGGGGGGGCGGTGGAGGGAAGGAAAGGCGAGCCAAAGTCAGAGGTCAGAGGTCAAGCGTCCAGCAGTTCCATATCCTGAGGGAAAACGATACAATCTGAGAGGCTGAGGACCACACATTCTGCCTCAATAAACCTCCAAGGCGACCCTCCACTGTAGAAATGTTTGTTGAGGCGAAGCGACCATGGATATTCAAGAGACGCGAAATTTGTAAACAGGACACTAAAAAAAAAACTAAAGTGATTATGAGACGAAAATACTGATTGTGTTTTTTTTTTTTATATTGTTATTTCTATTTGTTGTTTGTTTATGAATGTTGGTCTCTCTCTCTCTCTCTCTCTCTCTCTCTCTCTCTCTCTCTCTCTCTCTCTCTCTCTCTCTCTCGGAAGTAATGTTGACGTGTCCGTAACAACTCTCTCTTCTCGCCGGTTTACTCCTACTCCACCCGCGCACAAAGACCGTCCACACACACACACTCTCTCTCTCTCTCTCTCTCTCTCTCTCTCTCGGTATGGACGACTGAATATTCCTCAGAACTGATCTTGCGCCTGGAATACCTTTTTGAGAGAGAGAGAGAGAGAGAGAGAGAGAGAGAGAGAGAGGGGGGGGGGAAGGGAGGGAAAGGAGGGAGGAAGTGACACGTCATAGTTTCCTCTGATAAACAACAAAACATACATACACGTATCATGAATTTTAAATATCACATCGTTGTGCGTTAGTTGTTACAATGTGAAACTTTCTATACATTACAGTGCTTATTTATACACAACTTATACATGGCATATTTCCTCGCCTTACTTTATCTTTTTACCTTTTTTCTTTATTACTGGTTCGAAGGGAAATAATATTGGTCACCCGTTGTCTCTGGTCCTGTCAGTCGTGGGGTAAATATTTGACAGTGTTTCGGCGGCTCTATCCTTCCATCTTTTCCTTGAGTCATCGGAAATATAAACAGCTCTGCAAACTCCACCTCCTCTACTTTTATTTTTTGTTATTACGGGTTAAGTTTCGCGTCGTAGTTAATTTGTTACGAGTAGTAAGAAGCAAAGGTGAAATAGTCTGTTAAATGGATGTTACATAAGACGCCTTAACGGGTACTTCTTTGCTGTAAATATCATGGGATAGTTAACATTATAATAGTTTCGTCACAAGAGACTGAGGCGTCAATTCCAAGAAGTGTGTTATCCTGTTTTACTATATATGTGTCTGTGTTGTTGAAAATGTAAGTAGAGCCACGTTGTAGTAGTAGTAGTAGTAGTAACAATAATAATAATAATAATAACACCATGCAAGTATCTATTTTCAGCAAATGCTACATAGAGACAACTGGACCAACACAATATTTTCCTTGTGCCGACGTGGTGCGCGGTAAGAAGTATAGTGTGATATTTCCTTTTCCTCCTCCTCCTTCTCCTTCTCCTCCTCCTCCTCCTCCTCCTTCTCTCTGACTCCCATAACGGTCATTGCAAGCTAGATTCTATAACCGGCACATGTACGAGTATCCATTGAATATGCTACCATACAAAGGCCAATAATTATGCCTACCTATCTTTAATCCCAAAGAAGTTTTTTGTTGTTGTTAATCCTAGCTTATTTACACCGTCATAGTTAAGTTTGTATTATAACAGAGAGTGACAAATGATAGAAAGGAGGAACGTAACAATTCTTAAGGTTTTTTAGCAGTAAGTTGTGAATCTCGAAGACACTTGTGAATTCTTAAAGATGACACGCCCATTGTTGCTGGGCTGGGTGGTGCGTGACCGTTATGTTTCACGTATGTACTACAGTACTTTAAGTTATTGCATCATTGTTATAGATGACTCCATGATGATGATTCTTCTCTCTCAAATATATCGGTTGTTTATGAAGTTTGCATACGCTGTCTACTTGTCTTATCTTTTCCTCTTAAGTCGTGGATGTGTTGCAGCTGAAAGCGTTCACATCATCTTGTATCGCGCTGTTGAGGATGGATGGCAGTCTCTCTCTCTCTCTCTCTCTCTCTCTCTCTCTCTCTCTCTCTCTCTCTCTCTCTCTCTCTCTCTCTCTCTCTCTCTCTCTCTTTATTTTGTTTTATTTAAACAAAGTAGCACATACAGAACAGTTAGCATCTACATTACATAGATAGTTGCAAACTTACAGGCTAAAGAAAGCAATGCTATTGCTTTTCTATCTAAAATATACATGTATAAAGTAATAATTAATTAATTACCCCTGCCTCAGTAACCAGTCATTTATAATCTTCTTAAAGCACTGCACATTTGTGTCTTTAAGTATCTCTCTCTCTCTCTCTCTCTCTCTCTCTCTCTCTCTCTCTCTCTCTCTCTCTCTCTCTCTCTCTCTCTCTCTCTCTCTCTCTCTCTCTCTCTCTCTCTCTCTCTCTCTCTTTCTCTCCCCCCCCTACCACCTCCAGCCCCTATGCACAGCGGTTTGTAACACCTGTATCCGAATCATGTGTATAGACGAGCAGCTGCTGATCCCACCTACCGGCAGACGGTCGGTGGGAAGTTAACAGGTGTGTGTGTGTGTGTGTGTGTGTGTGTGTGTGTGTGTGTTGCTCAAGGAATTACTCCACGTGTATAAGTTGACGTGTGTTAGCGTGATAGCCTGTTTGTCTGTTCTCTCTCTCTCTCTCTCTCTCTCTCTCTCTCTCTTTCTCTTTCTCTTTCTCTTTCTCTTTTTCTCTCTCTCTCTCTCTCTCTCTCTCTCTCTCTCTCTCTCTCTCTCTCTCTCTCTCTCTCTCTCTCTCTCTCTCTCTCTCTCTCTCTCTCTCTCTCTCTCTCTCATAATCAACTCTTCTCACTATGTTTCGTAAACCTGACAATGAATACATAAACTTGAAATGTTTATAAGAAAAACTGTAGCACGAAACTTAAACAAATATATAAAACAATAAAGAATAGTAAGACAATATTACCTACCAAACCAAAGCAAGGAAGTGAAGATACGTAAACTTTGAATATAATCATCGAGAAGAGGTAACGTTTATAAAATTCTCGAGAGGTGAAAGTCTATAATGGTCTGTAAAGGGATGAAGAAACCACACTCAGTTGGTGGAATGGTTGTATGTAGTACCGCGTGTATCCAAACGACACGTGTACACTAGGAAGAGGAGCAGGAAAGGGATGAGGAGGTGCAGGTGGAGGTGGTGATGGTGGTGACGGTGGTGGTTGTAAGAAAAAATAAATAACAACAACAAACACACGCACAATATACTGGAATCAATATATATTTGTATTAAACTTATACAAACACCACCAGACAAGTAAATAAGCTAAACCTAGAGGAACACACGGCAGGACAGAATGAGCATGTGACACACACCACGTAACAGGTAGTAAGCTAGATGTCACGTGGATGCCTTAAGCTATAAACTAAAGATAATCAATCATACGTATAATTTCTCTTCATATAATTACAGCCAAATACAAACATATTATATATACTACCTGGAAATCCGGTACACAGTGGTATTTACCTTGTTTTCCTACTTTCTTCCGCTATTCTTGCCTATTCTTATTAATGAATTGTTGGGTCTTCCTTAATCATTAACCTATTAAATGAGTAATTATTTAGCTTGTGTCTGCTTCTCAGATTAATAAATGTTTTTCCAACCTCATCTGAAGTGTGTGTCCTTCCATTTGAAATCCTTATTCAAAGTTTCTATCTTTCCATCTGAAATCCTGAGCGTGACCTTGGGAAACGAAAAAACAGGGATAAAACTAATGGAAACCATCTGTAAATTTCCCCTTGCCTAAATCAAATTAACTATTCTCTCTCTCTCTCTCTCTCTCTCTCTCTCTCTCTCTCTCTCTCTCTCTCTCTCTCTCTCTCTCTCTCTCTCTCTCTCTCTCTCTCTCTCTCTCTCTCTCTCTCTCTCTCTCTCTCTCTCTCTCATAAAAGGAAAACAAAGTTGCGTGATGTATTGTTTCAACTTAGGTGGGCGAAATGAAGTCCTGTGTCGCTTTTAAACTACAGGAATTGTGAATAACTCTCCTTTTACACGTGTTCATGTCAAGGTATGGGAGGATAGGCGAGGAACTATTGAGCAATGTTAGTTGAGCGACATCCATATTTGATAGATTTGCAGTGTTGTTAAGTTGCACATAACAACCTCAGCAAAACATACTATAATCTGTAAACAAAAAGAGAAAAAAATAAACTTATATAAACACATTTAAGGTGCACGAACAGCTCATATGTGGAATTCAGTAATTGTCATAGAGCTCTATCACAACCTCCACAGGTATAATCAATGGATAGGGATTACTTGTATGTTTTCAATCGATAATTACTGTTGTTTGCCTTAAGTTATAATCATGACCACTCGCGTATTTCATCACCATATGGTAGTATTTTCCCTGTCATTGGATTTAAAGTCCCGGGGACGACTCAGTACCCACAATCCACCCGTTCTCTGACACATTGCAGTGACGTCACATTGACTGGCAAACACTACTTGAAAACCTCCACACACGCTCTTCTAACATTCGTCATGTTCGCCTCTTCAAACATTTAATAATACCGGTTTTCCATACTGGCGTACTTACCAACAAACATTATATGGTGTTTATATTAACATTAAAGACTATAGGTAGGGATACAGGGATGAAAACCGTAATAAATACAATCACTGGTAACGGCATCGAGCAGCCAATGGGGTCGGCCCACGACTGGCCACGTCTGCGTCTCACCGCACCTTCTCACTCTCCTCCCAGACTGTATCAACAACCCACACGATGAGGTTGGTTGGAGTTTCCGTTGCCGTCGTGCTAGCCACCTTGGCTCTAACAGTAACAGCAGAAGAAGTCACCTTAGATGAAGGCGTGTTAGTGTTGACGAAAGGCAACTTTAAGAAGGCTACAGAAGACAATGAATTCGTCCTGGTTGAATTTTGTAAGTACAACTACTACACGTTGGTGGGCTTTTCCCTCCCGGTGAAGATGCTCGTGGGTGTGGGTGAAACCGGTATACTGGCTAAAGGTTAGGGACAGCATAGTGATGTCTTATACGATGCTATACATAACAATGCCGTGGTTGTATGAAAGCCTGTGTGTTGCCACTTTGTATGAAATTCATGTGAAATCATTTTATGCTTCGAAGAATCTGTCAATATCAGTGACCTACCTTACTATTTATTATATACGGGTACACACTTGTGAAATATTTGCAGTAAATCATGCAAACATGGTGAGTAAATGGTTTGCGGGACTTCTTAGCGCTTCAATAATTGTTTTCTTAAGTTAGACGTTATAAACCCTCCATCCTTATATCAGTGGTAACGTGCATGGTAACTATATGATCAAGGATTTTCCATGACGCCCACAATGAATACTCAAAATCGCTCTTACACATTGCCCTGTTTGGGCCTCCAGCATGTCTGTTAACATTTGGCATTTAAGTGGAAGGAAAACCAAACATACTGGAAGTTCTCTATCAATAACATTGAGTCGGCTAAGTATGGGCATAAGATCCTTGCTATTTTGCATGGGTATTGTTGTTCACAGCGTACGTGCAAGGTTAGTAAACAAGGAATGACATCTGCTAAGTTCCTTGGCTACAGGGAGGAGCATCTTTCAAGGGCATTGGTTGCCAGATGTTTCTATTCTTGTCCCTGTATGTTGAATAAATGTGTTGTCTTGAGCTCGTACTGTTGTAACTTAATTCAATGTACAGGGAAACCTAATGTTAAAATAGTGTTAATTATCCTCGTACTCAAAACGGTCTCCATGGCATTGCATTTGTTGATTATTTTGAGTTTATATTTTGTCTTCGATACTTTAACGTAACATTGAGCTCTTATTTACATGTATTGTTTAGCGAATTAATATTAAGTGTTTAGTAAAGTCATCATTATGCAGGATGTTTAGTAGAATAATAATCAGAGTTGCGTGCGAGAAGGACAACACGCCAGTGTTAGCACCTAAACATTTTAACATCAACTCGTATATTCGGGTAGCGGCTGTTTTCAAGGGGTTAATAAACTAAGGGAAACTTAAATGGAAGCAGGGGGTGAGGACTGGGGATCTGTGAAGATGAGGTGCACTGAAGCGCGCGGTGGGCGGGGGAGATTACGGGAGGGAGGGATTGTCACCTAACGGTACCATGCATTCCAGCGTTTTCCCGAGTTATTCTAAGTTTCCGTGGAAGTGCACTTGGGTTAGACGACTGGTTAGCATTAAAGGAAAGCAGTGTGCATGTTGAGAGAGTTTGTGTGTAGGTGTGATGGTGTAAGCGTTGGTGGTCATATAGGGAAAGGTTGTTCACCCCGGCAGCCGGCACTGGCCGCCCTCCTTCCTTGGTCTATCACCCCTCTCCTTCTGCCCCTTGGGAACCATGGTAAAATTCATGGTTTATAAAATTGCAGGATAGTGCGAAAAGGGGGCAGGAGCTTATGCATGGATTACTTACATAGGGTTGTCAATTTTTTTTTTCTAAGTAATTTTATAGGTCCTCTTGCAGCGTGATTATTTATTTGTGTGGCGCGTACTTTAGTTACATTACCTCATTCAATAATTTGTTTGAAGGGTTGCTTTAAACTTCTAAACTAATTAGTATACAGTAAATTAAGGTGTGAAGAATTTCATCCTTTATTCCTGTTTAATGTGTAAGCACTGAGTTGCCTGGTAATTTATATTTGGTATTTTATTAATATTTATATATAGCTGGTTTATTGGTTATTTATTGCATTTATCATTACAGATGCTCCGTGGTGTGGTCACTGTAAGGCCCTCGCTCCTGAATACGTCAAGGCTGCTGCCAAGCTGACCGAAATTGGATCTGCCATTAAGTTGGGTAAGGTTGATGCCACTGAAGAAACCGAGCTTGCTGAGGAGCATGGTGTCAGAGGTTATCCCACCCTCAAGTTCTTCCGTAATGGCAAGCCAGTGGAATACAATGGTGGTCGCCAGGCTGATGATATCGTGAACTGGCTAGTGAAGAAGACTGGTCCACCAGCAAAGGCAGTTACATCTGTGGATGAAGCCAAGGCCCTGATTGATGCAACTCCAGTTGTGGTCATTGGGTTCTTCAAGGATCAAGAATCTGCTGGAGCAAAGCAGTTCTTGGCAGCTGCAGGTGCCACTGATGACCATCCATTTGGTATCACCTCTGAGGATGCAGTCTTCAAAGAGTATGAGGTGGAGGGTGAGGGCATTATCTTGTTTAAGGACTTTGATGAGGGCAAGAACAAGTACGAAGGAGAGATCACTGAAGAAGGTATCACCAAGTTTGTCACTGCCAACTCCTTGCCACTGGTTGTGGACTTCAACCATGAGACTGCCTCCAAGATCTTTGGTGGAGAGATCAAATCCCACCTGCTCATCTTCCTCTCCAAGGAGGCTGGCCACTATGACTCCCACATGGAGGCTGCCATGAATTCTGCCAAGAACTTCAAGGGCCAAGTATTGTTCGTCACAATCAACACTGATGAGGAAGACCATTCTCGCATCCTCGAGTTCTTTGGCATGAAGAAGGAAGAAGTAAGTATCGTAATTTAGGGTAAACTTTATTTAATTCTGAATTTCACATTAAATACAATATTATGCTGCTAAATATTTTGTTGATTTGATGGACACTGTTTCAGTTGAGATCTGAGGATTTTGGAAATTTATAACCTTTGTCTTTTCAGGTTCCCGGTCTGCGTATCATCAAGCTGGAGGAGGACATGGCCAAGTACAAACCAGACTCCTATGACCTTAGTGAGAGTGGTCTGACCGCATTTGTGCAAAGGTTCTTGGACGGAAAGCTGAAGCAGCACCTTCTGTCACAGGATCTTCCTGAAGACTGGGATAAGGAGCCAGTCAAGGTGAGAACTATACCATTTTCTTTACAGTACTTTAGTTTTGCTTGCAATATATAGTAAAATTTTGTTGCTATTTGGGTAGAACTGTAGTCTACTTTTAATTGTTATTATTGCTGATCTTGCATTTACATTTGAGTTTAATTTGTCTGATATAATGCCAAATATAATACTTGATTGTATTAACCCTGTGGTGTGGACTACAACAATCTTACCACTGTAATCCCTGTAGTTCGTAAAAGACAACAAAAGGGACTGAGTGAGGGGTCTGGGAAGCTCCTCTGCATACTCTTGCAAAAAGACAAGGTGCAGAGGGGGAGCATAGAGTAAGGTCTCCCTAAAAGAGGGTATCTGAGACGAGGCACGCATACATACCCATGCACACGTACATACATACTACTCTCTTGTCCCCTGGGACACCAGAGAAGAGTATACTCTATTCAAACGCACTGCATCAGGACAGTCATGCCAATGGAGACAAAGTTGTTAGTGTTTTTTGATATTGATTGATTGTGCCATCACTAGTACCTATATTAAATGGCAACTGTATTCATTTTGCTGTATGACTTTTCTTGACTGAACCAGTTTGTTTTTGTTTTCAGTCCTATGCTGCTTAGTCTATTGTTGAAGGTAGAATGCTCATTAAGTGCTGGGAAAGCAGAGTGGATGGACAGTTGACAATTTTTCCTCTTCCATGTAGATCCTAATTTATGGTTAACTTTCAGGTGTTGGTGGCTTCCAACTTTGATGAGGTTGCATTCGACAAGGGTAAGGATGTACTTGTTGAGTTCTATGCACCGTGGTGTGGGCACTGCAAACAACTGGCTCCCATCTATGACCAGCTTGGAGCGAAGTTCGAAGACGATGACACTATCCTCATCGGCAAGATGGATGCCACAGTGAACGAGATGGAGCACACAAAGATTCAGTCTTTCCCAACGATAAAGCTCTATAAGAAGGAAACTAATGAGGTGATGACTCTTGTCTGGTCTTGATTACAATTACATTAAAAGATTGCACTTAATGTTGACAACTTAATTTTTAATAACTTGCAGTAATTTGTTGAATACTATAAAGTTTTATTAGATTTTGTTAAAAGCTTTTAAGTCTGAAATATGATTATAGTGATTTATGACATATTGAAAACACTTAACAATTTCCACAATTATTAGGTGGTTGAGTACAATGGAGAGCGAACTTTGGATGGCCTAGCAAAGTTCTTGGGAACAGGAGGTGTATATGGTCAGGCACCCCCAGAAGATGTGGAGGTAGGCAGTCAGAGCAGTGCCTGACTACCCTGCATGATCCTTGATGCCGCTGCAGATTCCGCTCCCTCCTACCTGCACTGCACGACCTAACACTTATTCCCTCTGCTTATGCTCCTTCCCTTTACTTTCTGTCCATAGGTGGTAGATTACTCTGGAGCACGCACATTGGAGGCACTCAGTGACTTCATTGAGGGCAAGGTTGCCAAGGAGAAGGTATCTAGCTTTCTTTACCCTTTTAACCCTTAACCAATTTCTTCCCTCCTTCAATGCTTGACATGCAGAACCTCTTCACATTATCTTGCTTGCTATGTATAGTTGCATGTTGCCTTATCCTAGTTCAATGAGAATCTTTGAAAGTTTCTGTTGGTGGTAAGGGATGCATTTAAACATTATTGTTTTTCCCCCAGGATGAAGAGGAAGAAGATGAAGAGGGTGACGTGCCTGCAAAGGATGAACTCTAGGATTTGTCGCTTTGGTAACCACTAGGGATTTTACTTTCTTCGATGAAAGTGTTTGTCCTTACTTAGTTTAAAAAGGAACTCCCATTCACCACATTCTAACTTCCTGGTTGACAAAAGAATAATTCCATGTTGCAAGTGGCCCATTGCCTCAGGGTAAAAGTATTAGCGTTTTCACTGATAAAATACCATTGGTCGTGCCGGGAGTTCCTGATAAAGGAGTTATTTCTGATAACTTCTTTAGTTTAACCAAAACATGTTGGATGTTGAAAGATTTCATTCAAAATGTGATGAAAGAGCAATGTATGCAAAGAGTATTTTTTCTATGCTTTAATGTATTGGATTACATTCCTTCAGCCTTTTTTGTAAATGGGGCGTTCTAACCTTTGTGACTGGTACATTTTTCAGCCAATTGGTATTAAAACTCACTACACTTCTGATCTGTGGTGCTGGTCAGTGGAAGATGGTGGTAACGCTGACAAACTTGTTCGCATTAGTGATGCTTTACTGTTGTCTTCCGCGGTCCTGATGTGTTTCCTTGGATAAAGCACAATGCTTCCCGTCACAGTGTGTTGCGTGCATGAATGAGGAGTCCGAGGTCCCTGAGCAGTGTATGATTAAACCCAATGACCTTTTTCCAATAAAAGTGAAAAATCTGTGGTTAATTAGTTTTTCTTCCCGAGTATGGAACATTAATTAACTGTACACAAATTTATATTTGGTGGAGATTAGATTTTAGCCTCTACAGTGAGTTCAGTCTGGTCCAACTAGTTTACGCTTGGCCTTGCATCTTAATATGGGATATCGGTGTCTTTTGCTAATTGGAACCGAGATTTGCATCCAGAATTTTATTTAATCTGTCCATTTTCTCTTCCACACAGTCACCAATGAAATTGTGGATTCAAAAGAACCAAAATCTCCAGGATTGCCATATTAGAATCTCATGCCCTTAGATTCTAGACAATTTGTTTCAGAACAAATGCATTACAATACACTTGTACAAGACTAAAATATACCAATAATTTGGCATCGGTAAGGGTAAGAAGATTTTCAGGTTAACTTTTGTCTCAACAAAGTTATGGATTGTGGACGAATAAAGTTGATACAAACTGAGAAGCAACATCCTTAGTTGACGTATACAAATAGAAACTGGCCAAGTCACCCAACACTATCATAAGCCGTGTGTTAGTCCTGAAACACACCTGTAGAATAGGCAGTGGCCCATTTTATACATCGGTAAGGACATCCATATCTACAACGACTTAAGTCCAGTAACAATGTAACCTCCTCATCCATGAGTCTGAATTCGGCCATCTGATATATCTAGTCTTTATACTTGACAGTAAGTCGAGACCAATAATCTTAGTGTCCTTGGTTGAGAATATTCAAGTCTAGTAGGTCAGTAGTACCTATAGTCCATTCGTATATTCTTATTTATCTTTTTGAAGGAAAACATTAGCCAAACAAATTCATCTAATAATCAGTAGCCAATATTCATTAACATAAACACGCCTTCAGTAGTTGCCTCTAATTATTGGTAATTCATTGCCAAGAACAATCATTTGATAATCGGCTAATGAAAATTAAATAACATTACATTAAAATATCTTGAATTGTTTTATGTTAACAAATGTCTTGTAAGAGTTGATCTTATATTTGTAGAATATTATAATGCCTCAGTCGTAATACTTAATGGTGTTTGAGATGAGTTCAGATATGAGCACTACACACCAGTGTTTTGATATCACGAGAATACTGCATGCTACAAAACAGACGCAGGTTATTCAGTGTCACCTGTATGGAGTTCTTAACCTAACCAAACTGTAAACGCTCATAATAGCAATTGCTTTTAAAAGTTATATCATGCGTTTTGGATGAAACCGCATATAACACGATCCAAGCCAGTAGCTTTCTAAATAAAGTTTACGTTCTGTTTTCTATTGGGGTGTACTAAACCAATATGCTCCAATGTCTATGAATAATAGTTGTCAAATATAACATCCCTGCAGAAACGGGTTCGTATTTACCTTATGGGGCATTTCCATCTGACATGACATTTCCTGCATGCGATAAGGGAGACAACCACGTGGACGAGTAGTGTAATGCGTAATCTTGGTCTCAAAAACAATTTGCAACGAAAACACGTCACGATTGTCAGTGTGTAGTAGCATATATACAGATCAGTGCCAGTTAAAACATGGGCTAAGCAAGTGTAATAACTTGTGCTTTGAAACACTGAAATGGTTATCTGGAGCCAACCATGAAGTGTGAAGTATACAGTTCAAAGGAACAAGGAACTGAACCGAACTGGGACATTGAAGGTACATAATATTTCATCTGTCGAGTCTATATGATCACCAATACTCTAATATATTTATGTCACCCTTATTAATCACTACATATAACACTCAACTGAAATAAACTGGGAATATCAGAAAGGTAGCTGCACGGTATTGTAGCACATGCTTGTTGGAGAGCTTCAAAACAAGGCCTCATTTGACACTAAAGACACATTTGACAGCTGTGTAGTCAAATTTCGCGCGGGTTTATAGTTCGTATTCATCAAACATGTTTCATACCTCAACTACAGTCCTCTTTGTAGTTTCCTATAGTCCAATGGTGTATTTTATCCCTGTTTCTCCTTAGGGAATGACAAGAAGCCACAGCAACAACAAAATGTGACTGCAAACTATTTACCTGTAAGATATAGTCCCGTTGTTAGGATTCTTTCTATATATAACATTCAAGATACAAACACAATCAAAGTATCCTAAAATAAAGTTCAATAAATATAATAATCACATAGATAATAAAACCATTAATATCTGTTTAATAACTTGCGATGAGTAGTGTTAAATGTATACACTTTGAGACGGTCTACCTGCAGGCGTGAATTCCCGCGTTATTTCCATCAGTGGAGTGTTACCTGAGCTGATATTCAACAACCAACCACACCTGTCCACAATGAATGTACGTACACATACACCATTCCTGTCTATACACTAATGAATGCACTATGAAATGATTTAAAGATAGACGTATTGTGATTGATGTAATGTTGGTTATTGATGCCTGCTGGGCCAACCAAAGCCTCGCTCTAAGTCAAGTATTAACTATTGGTAATCGCTTGAGACTAACAAAAACAGGTCAAATGCCTCCCAGATCACTATATATTATGATGTCCAATAAGTGTAGATAGTGCACGAGAAAACTAATGCAACTAGACATTCTATATGTTTTTGTGTTTATACCACACTAAGTACTAACTTTTAGCTTCGTGGATAATGTTACCGTGTTTAGATGTAGGTCATATTAACTTACTAATATACACAACCTCACACACATGCTCCCTCCCATAATGATTGTTTTATGACTCGCTACAGTATGGGGTTAAGTTTCACATAATATCACGCGTTCGTGGTGGGCTTCCTGTTTCTAGACTACATGAACATAATACAGGCTATGTTATCCACACTGGCTCACTTTTATTAGTGTCGTTGGTCTTACAGGGGCCCAGCTTCCTATTTATGTTTTTGGGTGTTTACTTTCCCATGAACTAACTTCTTTCTAGTTATGATTAGGTTGTGACACCTATAGAGGAATTAAAAGGGAAAGATCCTCCATTAATATTTGAGTAATGGGACGCCTTTGTCTTGCAATGGACTCATAAAGGTTGCTCATGATGATGATTTTGTAGTTTTATGGATTCAGTTGATTTTTTCCCGAGTTTCCTTCTCCCCGCCCTTGAAGTGAAGCCTGGTAGTATGACAGGAGGCAGTGATAACACAGACCAGGCCATGTGTCCCTCAGAGGAAGTGTAAATGGTTGAACAAGGTGTACATAGATATGGCTAGCTAGGCTCTGAAACATCCTGCACTACTGACTGGGATATTTTATAATTTTTGCAGGAACGTGAGATGAAGAAAATTAAATCAAAGAAGAAGGGTAGAGAGAGACGAGCTGCTCAAAAGGCTGAAAGAGCGAGGCAATCTGCTGCTCAACTACTGGTTAACCAAGCCAATGCACAGGTAAGCAGCAAGACAGACATAATGGATAGTGGTAATAGTAAGATAGATTATGCATTGAATTGCTGTCATAGTCACTAGTTAACCTTATTTTATTGGATAACACTCAACTAATAAACATTCTGTAGACAGATCCAATCTCCAAGTTCCCATCTTTTGTCAACTATGAGCGCAATGGGATGAGCTGTAACTTAATATGCAAGAAAGTGAAGGAGCTGGAGCCAGAATTGCTGGAGTGGGCCTTCAATCTTTGTAAGGACAACATGCGACCATTGTAAGTCATGGATGAAATTATAAATAGAGAATAATGACTTTCTAATGATAGTCAAGAGATATACAAATAAGTACAATATTATTTAAATTATCAATGAGTAGTTTTCATTGACTCATGACCTATAATATAATTTAAGTTTTAACCTTTTGGTTTCCATCTGACAAACCTTTGCCTTTCATGCAATTGCTACATCATGAAACCTCCACAGCTGCTGAACATAGAACATTGAACAATTAATTACATGACCTCAGCTGTTTAACCCATTTAAAAAAAAAATCCCATTAGGCTGTATGTCTCATGTCTGTTGGTATGTACATTGATTGTTTTTTCATTATTATTATTTTTGTCCCTTAATGAGGTATGAGAAGAGCAGTCAAGGTTGGCATGAAGATGAGAAGTTGGAGGAGATGACTGAGGATGCTGCCTGGTACTTGGTGGTGCTGGACAAGGCTACAAATAAACCTCTCGCTTTCTCACACTTTCGCTTTGACATGGATTATGGGGACGAAGTTTTGTACTGGTAAGGCCCTTGTCATTTGTGTCCTCATTACACACATTGTCATATAGTTCAGGTTTAATAGAAACTGTATCTAAATCATCATCATTGAGTCCACTGCAGGATAAAGGCTTCTCCCAACTCCCTCCACTCATCTCCATTAACTGTCGTCTATTCCAGGTCATCCCAAAAAAACTTCATCATTAATTACTCCATCTAGTTTTCTGTCTAGCCTACCAAAAGCACTCTGAGATGATTATTTTTGTCATGGTCTGTATTTGTGCTGATTTTCTGTCCTAAGTAAAGAGTCATCCTTTAACATTCACTTGGGTTACATAACATAAATAACAGTGAATGTTGAACATCTACAAATGTTCTGCCCTCCTTGACAACAGTCTTAGACGAACTATTTCCTTATATAACTAATGAAAAAACATTTGTGTATTTTTAAAAACATTACAATTGGCTTTAAAGCTGTAAAAAAAAGTTTGTGTTTATGGGAAAAACACCAACTGATCCTGCAATGGCACAAGAAAACCTGCGAATACTCATAATCATTACTTAAAAGAAGTCACTTGTAAAGGAACAACTGTGTATTCTTGAACGCATTCAATTACTTTATCATCTTTAATTTCATAGTTTGGTATATAATTGTTAAACATCATCTTTGTTATTGTCATGTTCATCTTCATACCAACTGTTTGATTGTGCAATTGCAAAAACATCTGCTTTAGTTCATCTGTAGTTCGCTCATGAGAATATATATAACAATATCATTGGCAAACTGAGATTATTTAGGTATTCTCATTTATCTCAATTCCTACCTCTTACCATTCCAAGTTCTTAAAAACTTCCTCTAATACTGCTGTGAATAGTTTATGAGAAATAGTGTCACCTTGTCTGACCCCTTTCTTTATTGGTATATTCTCACTGACTATATGTACTACAGCTTAATAGTAGCAATGCTTTCCTTATAGATGTCTTCTAATACCTTCACATATATTTCCCGAGTGCTTTCATAACTGCTGAGGTTTCCACCGAGTCAAAGTAAAGAGTCAAGTATTATTTTAAGATGAACTTTAATGATGAAGTAGGAAAGTAAGATAAACTTCCACCATCTCCAGCTATGAACTGCAATTGGAGGAGTCAAGTCGGAGGAAAGGACTTGGCCGGTTTATGATCCAGGTGTTGGAGCTGATGGCTTTCTCTAACCAGATGCAGAAGGTGGTGCTCACTGTCTTCAAACACAACCCAGATGGCATGAACTTCTTCAAAAAATGCAGGTAGGCATACAAAAGATTGGTTATTGTACAGCATTCATTATCAACAAGCTGTTTCTCATCTTGCAAAAAGACAAGATAGGTATGTGTAGGACAGCAGCTCACCTCCTAAACAGCAAATCTGTATTGCTGTTATGGTTAGGTTAGTACTAGCATATCATGTGTACTGATTTCCCATAACATGTTAGCTAGGGTAGTATTATATGTGTAACTCCAGCGTTATCATACAATGTATCACCTCTTTGCACAATAGCAGTATTATAACCAATGAAATTTAACCAAGATGTGTGTAGATTGCTATCTTCCAAAGTATTGCGTATTGGGAAAAAGAAAGCATCAAAGCAATTATGTCACCAGTACTAAAGTTGTAAACCGGCTCATCCCTGCCTTCACATCTTGACATGGTGTGCATTGTTAGTATACTACAAGGAGTACAACCAACAGGGAGGTGCTGTACAACATCACCTGTTAGTTTTTGTAATTTTTTAATTGACAATTCTTGGGACCCGATTTCCTGGGAAGAGGCTCCATGTTTTAGCCACCTGCTGCGGATCCCCAAGAGTTGGATTTTAAAACAGGCTAAGTGAGGCAGAAGAGAGTAAGATGGATGAGTTATCCAAAATGGAATATGTATGACTATAGGTAATATATTGATCATATTTTCAGGTATGATATTGATGATACTTCTCCAGTGGACTCTTATGAAGAAACCTTTGATTACTGCATCCTTAGTAAGCTGAACAAGATGAAGCCAACACAGAAGACGTCACTATGAGCAAGGATTGTGTTATAGACATGATACTTCCCTTGGGGTCCTGGAGTTGTCTTGCATTAAAGGTTTGTCAATTATTAGTCTTTTCAACATGCTTATATATAATGACTTAGAAAAAGCTTAGAATTGTGGTGGGAAATGTAAGTAAGAGTTCTGCTACTGTAGTCCCTGCTCTTCCTAAAAAGTGACAAAATGGACAGTGAAGGGTCTGTATACTCTCCTATGAAAAGACAAGGTGCAGAAGGGGAAGGGAGAGTAATGCCTCCATGAACCCGGCATGACTAGTCTTGGCTACCACCTTTAATGGGATAAGAGACTGGTATATAGATAGATAGATAGAAAAAGCATATAACAGGATTGATAGGAATGGCTTGTGGAGTGACAGTGGAGCATGCAGTGGCAGTATCATAACCAATGACGTTTAATCGAGGTGCGAGGTTACAAGATTGCCACAAGCAGAGTGCCACAGGAGTATTTGGGAAAAATTACTCGTAACCAGAGGTACTTCTTGTACTACCTTTAGCTTATCTCCACCTTCATGTGGTTGCACTGTTAGTACACCTGTTATGGTGGAACAAAAGGGGAGAACGCAGCAAAGATCAGCTGTTGATTTTAGAATTTTAACCTGACACTTTATGACCTGTGTCCCTCTGATAGAGCAATGCCTTAGCTGCCGGTGGACCCATAGTGGGGAGGACAAGATGGTTATGGGCAGAGTGGGGCCTTCACCTTACTGTGGGAGGGAGAATGCATCTTTGAGTGGGATCAATTAATGTAAATGGCCTGAGTGCTTTAAAAGGGTAATTAATGGAGAGTTTTGAAGGAGGAAGGTTAGACGTTACGGGAATACAAAATAAACCATATGAAAGCTTGTGGAGTGATAGATTGTGATTAGGAGTGGATGGAAGGAGTGGTTTAGTGTGGATTGGATGGGAAAAGCAAGGGAAGGGGAAAGGAAAGGTGTGCACTTCTAGTCTCCGATGATATTACAAAGCAGAGGCACATGGATGGAAGGGATCTACATACAATGTCTATAATCTTATCAAATGACAGTTTGTGCAGGTATTTAATATAAGATCAAAACGAAGTAGCAACATTATTAATAGGCTTTTTTTATTATTATTTAACAGTAAATGGTACTTAATCTATCTATCTATCTTTGTACTGGGCTTATAAACCCATTAAAACAGTGTAGCCAAGACAAGGTATTTAGGGTCCAGGGAGACTTTGTTTTCCCTTCCCCTTGTGCACCTTGTCTTCTCATAGGAGAGAAAAGAGTGGCTTCCACACCCCACAAGATCAAAACAAGTAGCAAGATTATTAATGGGATTGTTTTTATTCGACAGTAATTGAGTTAATACTTTTGAATAATATCCAAATTCATATCTCACTGCCTTTGATGCAGACTGCATTTCATACATTTTCAATTCCTTGTATAGACAGGCTTTGGTAATAAAATGATGATATATTGTCATTAGTTACAAAGTTGAAAGGAACAGGAATGAATATAGAATCAGTGAAAGAAGAGATTAAAGGAAGGCTTTTGTATAGATCATGTTGGCAAACCTTGAAAAAGTATGCAATGAGCCTGCCATTATGATTCCCTGGATAGTAGCCATAGCAAAGGCATATCCCACACCCACTACTGGACTGGTAACCAACTATTAGCAAATTATAATCAAATATATTTCTACATTTACTAAACATCCACTAATAGCTATCAAATATATTTCTACTTTTACTTCATATCCACTACCTTGAAAGTTTGGCATTTGCCGCCTCGTCCCCTCCAGGAATGTCCCACAAGGGGATGGCCACGGCAGAAGAGCCTCCATCTCTCCCTATCAACACACTCCCTCCTTGCTTGTTCAATCCCTCCCTCTATTAGCAACTCTTTCACCTTCCGCCCGGTGGAATACTCCAGGAGAGGTACTTACGGGGATGTAGGCAGTGCTGCAGACTGAGTGATTCCCCGTGTCCTCTCTTCCCGGTTCCCTTAGTGTTTCATTTACACAAGAGAGCAGCTGCAGCCTGCCCTCTAAAGACAACTTCTTCTACTACCTACATAACATTACTACACCTTACACTTTTACACTCTCTTCAAATCAAAATTTTAAAATGGCTTCACCACACCCAGCCTCGGAGTCCCCATCTGGGGAGGGGACCACAAATGTCCCCAGGTCGGACTGCCCCTCTGCTGACGACCTCGGGTGTCTTGACACTTCCTCTAATACTTTTACTCTCGATTTCTGCAACATTCGTGGCCTTAGATCTAATTTCCAATCTGTGGAACACCATCTCTCCTCCACTAAACCTCATCTTCTCTTCCTAACTGAAACACAGTTGTCTGTGACTACTGACAGCAGCCCCTTCTCTGTTCCCTCCTACTTTCTCTATCCTCATTTTCAATCCAAAGCTGGCTGTTGCGCATATGTGCGTAACGACATTACTTGCTCTCGTGCCCACAATCTTGAATCTTCAGAATTTTCTACCATCTGGCTAAGACTTCAATGTCACTCTCTAACTAAATTCATCTGTGCTGTATATCTCTCACCTAATTCCTCTGACTATGTAAAATTCTTTGACTATTTGACTTCCAAGGTGGAGCACATCCTATCTCACTTTCAATGTTCACCACCAGCTTTGGCTTTCATCTTCTTTCACTGACCAACCTGGTGAACAAACCTTCAACTTTGCTATCCTTCATGACCTAGAGCAGCTAGTGCAGTTCCCTACCCGTATCCCTGACCGCCTTGGAGACACGCCCAACATTCTTGATCTTTTCCTAACTTCCAACCCTTCAGCTTACTCTGTTAAACTTTCCTCTCCGTTGGGCTCCTCCGATCACAATCTTATTTCTGTTACCTGTCCTATCACTCCAGTGCAGCCTCAGGACCCGCCTAAGCAGAGGTGCTTCTGGCATTTCAACTCTGCTAAGTGGGAAGACCTGAGGCAGTACTATTCTGATTTTCCTTGGGATGATTATTGCTACCATGTCAGAGATCCTTCTCTGTGTGCCGAGCGCATAACAGAGGTGATTATCTCTGGCATGGAGCTATACATTCCTCATACTTTCTCTAATACTAAAGCTAAAAAGCCCTGGTTTAACTCTGCTTGTTCTCGTGCTGTCAATGATAGAGAGGCGGCTCACAAACGGTACCGTAGCCATCCATCTGCTGAAACTCATGCCCTATATATTTCTGCCCGTAATCATGCCAAATCTATTCTCCAACTTACTAAAAACTCTTTCATCAATAGAAAATGTCAAAATCTTTCCAACTCTAACTCTTCTCGTGATTTCTGGCATCTAGCCAATAATATCTCTAACAATTTTACTTCTTCATCTTTCCCTCCTTTAATTCAACCAGATGGCCCCACAGCTGTCTCTTCTTTCTCTAAAGCTGAACTCTTCGCTCAAACCTTTGCTACCAACTCTACTTTGGATGATACTGGGCATATTCCTCCACCCTCTGACTACTTCATCCCTAAAATTAGAATTCTTTATTATGACGTTTTCCAGGCCCTCTCTGGCCTTGATTCTCGGAAGGCTTACGGTCCGGATGGAGTCCCTCCTGTTGTTCTCAAAAACTGTGCTTCCGAACTCGCTCACTGCCTGGTCAAACTCTTTCGTCTGTGTCTCTCTACTTCTACCTATCCTTCTTGCTGGAAGTTTGCTCACATTCAACCTGTCCCTAAAAAGGGTGACCGCTCCAATCCTTCTAACTACCGCCCTATAGCTTTGATTTCCTGCCTTTCTAAAGCCTTTGAATCTGTCCTTAACAAGAAGATAATGAGGCATCTATCAGCTCACAACCTTCTCTCTGATTGCCAGTATGGTTTCCATAAAGGCCGATCTACTGGTGATCTTCTTGCTTTCCTAACTGAATCTTGGTCATCCTCTTTTAGGGACTTCGGTGAAACCTTTGCTGTCGGCCTTGACATATCGAAAGCCTTCGATAGAGTCTGGCATAAATCTTTAATTTCTAAACTACCCTCCTACGGATTCTATCCTTCTCTCTGTACCTTCGTCTCTAGTTTCCTTTCCGACCGGTCTATTGCTGCTGTAGTGGACGGTCATTGTTCTTCTCCTAAAACTATCAACAGTGGTGTTCCTCAGGGTTCTGTCCTATCACCCACTCTCTTTCTATTATTCATCAATGATCTCCTAAATCTGACTCAATGCCCTATCCACTCCTATGCTGATGACACCACCTTGCATTTTTCAACGTCGTACAACAGACGCCCAACCCAACAAGAATTAAATGACTCAAGGCGAGATGCTATAGGACGCTTAACTTCTGATCTTTCACTTGTTTCTGATTGGGGCAGAGCAAACCTAGTTTTGTTCAATGCCTCAAAAACTCAATTTCTACAACTATCTACTCGACATAACCTTCCAGATAACTATCCCCTCTTCTTCAATGACACTCAACTTCCCCTCTCCTCCACATTAAGCACACTCGGTCTATCCTTTGCTAAAAATCTAAACTGGCAATTTCATATCTCTACTCAGCTTCCAAGAAGTTAGGTGTCCTATGGCGTCTGCGTCCATTTTTCTCTCCCTCTCAGCTGCTTGCTCTGTACAGGGGCCTTATCCGCCCATGTATGGAGTATGGCTCACATGTCTGGGGGGGCTCAACTCACACAGCTCTTTTAAACAGGGTGGAGTCTAAAGCTTTTCGTCTCATCAACTCTCCTCCTCTAACTGACTTTCTTAATTCTTTAAGTCACCGCCGCAATGTTGCATCTTTATCTATCTTTTACCGCTATTTTCATGCTGACTGCTCTTCTGAACTTGCTAACTGCATGCCTCCCCCCCTCCCGCGGCCTCGCTGCACAAGACTTTCTACTTCTTCTCATCCTTATTCTGTCCATCTTCCTAATGCAAGAGTTAACCAGTATCTTCACTCTTTCATCCCTTACACTGGTAAACTCTGGAACTCTCTTCCTTTGTCTGTTTTTCCACCTGCCTATGACTTGAACTCTTTCAAGAGAGGAGTGTCAAGACACCTCTAATGTTAACTGGATCTCCACCCCTTCATTCTATTCTCCTACTGTCCTCTTTACAGGGTCTGGCGACAAGCGGGATTTTTTTTTTTTACTTATTTGTTTTCCCTTAGCTATTGCCCTTTTAATGTAAAATGTTAGTGTTTCCTCTCCATTCCCATCTGAAGGCTGTTGTTTCCTCCCTCAGGCTACAGTCACATCTGGAGGTGCCACAGCTGGTATGCGCGGCACCACTCCTGTGTCCAGTGGTATTCCTCGCTTTGGTATGTATGGTATCTGGCGGTCCACCATCCTGTGAGGAAAACAAAACTCTGCTTTCATCAAACTGGGATTATGTCCTTTCTAAAATGTGACTGGGATATTGTTCGCTACTTTGTACCAAACTATCACCAATAACTGCCAGAGTGTCCTGTTAAAGAGTGAAAGATAAACACATGACAGGGATTGTGTTCCCTTACACTGTAACATATGTACAACAAGAACTCTCATTTGTATTATTATTATTTAAACTCATTCCGAGCTTCAATAAAACAGAAAATTCAGCATATATATTTCTAAATTACCCTTTAATCCTCTAGCTGAGATTAGTTGATATTTTATAGAAAAGGAAACGTACTGAATGCAGTCGATGATTGGGCACACTGATACACACAAGGTGCAGCCGGTGCAATCATCGGTGACCTTGGTGAGGTGGGTCTTGGAGTCAAAGAGGATGGCCTGGTACCCAGAGTCATTGCAGGTCATGTAACATTTACCACAGTTGATGCACATGTCCTGTAAAACATGTCAATTTCAATAACGTGCAAGTGCAACAAATAAACGAAGAATGTTGTTAATTTCAGTGTAATTGCATAGTGATATTACCAGCTACACCATATAGGACAAAAGGAAGTTTATAAACATGTAAGTAATGGAAAAAAAAAAATAGGTTTGCGCTAAAAAATAATAATTGGCAACCAGTTCTCAAGTCAACTCAATGTAGGTATTGCTTCCTTACCTCATCAATGAGTGCCACCTTCTGTTGCCTGTTGTCCAGCTCCCCGTAAGAGCCCACCATGGACAGTGCTCGTCCTACCACATCCTCTACGTTTGGGATGTTACGCTCAGGATGCTCCGTCAAACGTGGCTGAAGTCCTGTCCGTGGCAAGCCATGGCTCACCTTGTGGCTGGCTATCCTCTTGTCTCTTTCCTCTTTGTAAGGACCAAAGTTGGGGAGGCTCTGAAGATAAAATAAAAGGTTGAGGAAAATACATTAGTTAAACAATTTCAGTAAGATGAAGACAACCAGGTTATGAGGAAGAGTGAAACAATACTTAGAAGGATTTAAGACATATGAAGGGACTCCAGGAAACAAGTTGTGAGCATGGAAAGGAAATACGAGGAGACTTCAAGAAGCAGGAACTATGCTTAAATAAAAACTCCTTAGAAAAAAAATTAATGAGGAATGCAACAAGAGAGAAGTAAATAAATTAATGTAGGTAAGGTAAAGGACGTTTCACACAAGGTATTCTCTTTGGGCAGCTTAATGTGCGCATATATTTTTTTTTTTTTTTTTTTCTCAGGTGGGCAGAACACAGAACACTCACTGTGCCCACTACATCTGCGAGCTGCACCACATTTTTGCCAAGCTGGTGTTTTGGTGTCGGAGGAGACTGTCCCATCCAGTTTTTCTTTGACTTCAAGGTGTTGAGGTAGAGGAGAGCCTTGAGCCCCAGCAGGTAGTCCTCAATCACTGTAAAATCTTGGTTCTGAACGGAGCTGCAAACCTGGGGATGTGGCAAAGTTTTTCATCAATCTTTAATCTAATTATTTAATACACTTTTAATTTATTTAATTAATTACTTGATACCAAGCTTCAGCAAATTAATTTTTACCATAATAGACCGTTCCCCTTTCCCGTACCCGACATAATAAGCTAATCAGATCAGAACAGAACCTGGTGAGGCTACATCTTCATTCACCGCAATCATGCAAAACCGTTCTTCCTTGCTTTACAGAAATGGAAATGGAAATGAAGAAGTAAATGAATGAATAAGATACAAGACAATGTTAGTCTTACACTTTGTATTTCCACATTACCTGAAGAGCCGAGGCACCACCCATAAGGAACTGTAGTCCTGCATCAGCTGAGTCTATTCCACCCGTGGCCAGGATTGGGAAGCCCGGCAAGGCACGGCCAATGGCAGTCACGGCCCGCAGAGCAATGGGACGAATAGCATTACCTAGAAACACATTTTATTTTGTCATTATGATGATCAGCAAAACATATATTGATTTTAATCGTAGGTATAAAACTTTATATTATTTCTGGAACTTTAATTTTATTCATCTTGGTTATTCTGCACTAGGGAAGCCACAATATAGATGGCAGCACTAACTTCCCTATTCTTGATTAGCCCCCAATGCATCTCATTAGGTATTATCTCATTATACTAATACAACCATCCACTGTGGCATTTTTTTCATCACAGACACTCTTCACATTTTCTTTTCAGCCTTTCTTAAAAGTTAAAACATTTGTACACACCTGAAACTCCTCCATAGGTGGTTCTCTTCTCCTTGCCGATGGATGGCCAAGCTGACCCATCTGGCCTCAGTCCCATCAGTCCAGACACTGTGTTAGTGGCTGTTACACCATCAGCACCACCTGTACAACAAACAGATTCATGCATAATGAGTTTCACTTACTTATTTATTTCCTATTGCCTTAACCTGTTAAGATTAGTTATATATGTACATACATATAAAACCTATTGTTGTAATGCTCCAGCAATCTTGCACAACTGACCTTCTTGTGCTGCCTTGGCGATGGTGACAATGTTGGTGACGTTAGGAGTAAGTTTAGCGAAGAAAGGAATCTTGGTGGCGGCTCTCACCCAGCGACAAATATTGCGTACTAACTCAGCATCCTGGCAAACATAACACATTGTTATCATTGTCACAAACCTCATTTTCCATAATAAAACAAAGTTTCAGATTCCTGAGCAATAAAGCCATAGAGCAATTACTACTACCAAATTCACTGAAAAATTAAGGTCTTATATCTATTTATCTACCCAGTTAATATCTCCCTTAAATATAGTGTTTATGGTTCAGGGAGACATTACTCTCTCCTTCCTCTCTGTGTTGGCTTTTCATAGGAGAGAATACAGAGCAGGAGATTCCCAATCCCTTCCCTCTGTTTCTTTAGGTGCTTTTAACGAACCACAGATAATACAGAGGTAGTATTCTAGTAGCCCCAACCACATGGGGTAATCAAGTTATATACTTTAAAAAAATACCTTATAAAGGTGAGTATGTATAGTTGATGAAGATGTTGCTTCAATAATTGTGCTATTTAAATATAAAAACCTTATGATTATATCTCAAATGTTCATCCAGCTGTAATTTTTGTAATTTTGCTTGAGAATCATAAGATCATTGTCAGTGTGATACTTTCTCTTTGATATGAGACAATAACTTACTTGGCCACAAGCAAGTCCCATCCCACGCTCTCCCATGCCGTGCGGACAAGACAAATTGAGCTCCAAAGCATCAGAGCCGGCAGCCTCAGCGCGCCGGGCAAGCTCCATCCAATCCTCTTCATTGTAGCTGCACATGATGCTGCCAATCAGCACCTGAACACAAGGAAAAATATGAGTGGAATTTTCAACACAAAATCAAATATTATAGAATTCTTTATAGATATTCACTGTGATTAAAATGTATAAACAGCACCTTGTCAGGAAAATCTTGTTTGATTTCTGTGATGATCTGAAGCCAATAGGCACATGTTTTCTCAGAGATGAGTTCTATGTTGAGGAAGGAGCCTTGGCCAGGGCCATACAAGTGGCCTGAGGTGGTTCCTCGCACTATACGAGGCGACACATTGGTTACTATGTCCTGGTGGGAAAAAGGTTAGTATTATTAAAAAAAGGACGGAATGTAACTGATTTAAAACTGTTAAAAGAATTTCAAGACTACAAAGTGAGTAGTCAGAATATATGAATTAGCAGCAGACTATGAGAATGAGCAAACATTTATATTTTCTTAGGGCATTCTACAATAATAAATCCTCATGTACACTTTTTATCTATTTCTTATGTCAACATACTAGAAATTTAGGGCATACTACAATAAGAAATTGTCAGATGTCACTTTTCATCTACTTATGGTGTTAATATACTGGAAACTCAGGTCTAGCAGACATAAATATAACATCAAGTCAAAAGTGACCAAATACCTTGTCCAATACAAATGTTTTAGTAACACAGAAACCCCAGCCAGCCTGGAAGGCACGCCGGATCATGGGTCCAGACGTGGTGGGCGGGGCGGAGGCCAGACCAAAGGGGTTGGGGAACCTAACAAACATATTACAAGGTTTATATAATACACACACATGATACCCAGGTAACTAGAGTTGACAGACCATCTTAGAGAAAAAAACAAATTGTATACCTAGCAGAAATAAAGTTATGAGGACATTCAACCTACCATTGAGAGTAATAATAATTATAGTATGTGGAGGAAGAATAGAAAAGGTAAAAAAGGTCCAACATGAATCATGGATTAACATAAGTTTTAGGTATAATTTAAATGTAATGATGTCAGCACTCACCACCCACCCGTCCCTTACCTGATGCCACAGATGTTGATGGACAGATCCACATCATCAATGGGAGTGTAGAACTTAGGCAGCTGAGGTGACTCCGGCACAAACATACCATGGAGAGACTGGACAGGACAAACAAAGAAAAAATACCTTAACCTTTCTCTTTACTGAATACATTATCATTCTTGCTTAATGTTTATTCATATGAAGCTTTCCAAAGAATATCGATTGATATTGAAAAAATTACTGCACGTAATGGTAAGGTAATTTATCATAGCACTTAAATAAATTAAGATTATTCATTTAAAGTAACATCTATGAGAAATATATAGCATTTTTGTTAGAAGTAGGAGAAAGATTTGAGGAGAAGCAGTATAGTATAAAGGTAAGACTACAATAAAGCATAATGAAAAACAAAACATACCTGTAAGTATTTATGTATGTTCCAGGCTGCCGTCTTGCCATCATTGACACTTTCCACAGTGGTTTCAGCAACACCAGCAATGTCACCACCACAGAACACGCCTGGTGTGGTGGAGGCCATGGTGTTGCCATCCACCTCAGGCAAGCCCCACCGGTTCAGTTTGACAGGAGCAAGGGCTGCCTGGACTGTCAACGAGAAACACCATTTACTTCTACAACATAACATTGATCTAAGCATATTTGCATTTTTCGCTCTTATATGTGTAATAACAGACCTATAGTTATCAAGGAGGAATACTTACCATCCTTATCTGAGAGTCCCGAGCCAAAAGCAGATATAATATAGTCACACTTGAGCCGCACCGTCTGGTCCTCATCCTCCAGCCACGTGCCATCCTCTGCCTGTTCTGTCCTCACAAACTCCATGCCTGACACTCTGCCGTTCTTCAACACCACTTTGCGGGGTGATAGGAAGGGAAGGAACTCACACATCTCCTCACGGGCAAGTTCCATCTAGAAAGGGTGATAAGGACCTGTATATTACCTGAATGTTTGACCTTATTCCTAATATATACATTCTTGCTGCCTTACTTTTCAACCTTCAGCTTATGAGGAAAATGAAGATAGATCACATATGAGGTTTCAATATAATATTTTTCCAAGGTCTCTGTGCTTTTTAAGAACATACCTCTTCAGGCACTGCCCGGATATTGGTGAAGCCTTTCCTGAAGACAACGAAGACACGCCTGGCGCCGCATCGCAGGGCAGACGTGGCACAGTCAAAGGCTGTGTCCCCAGCCCCGAGCACCAGCACCACGCCCTTCACGTCAGGCAGCTGGGCCTTGCATTGACACATCCCTTCACAACAACACAACAAAACTTACAACCACTCTACGATATCACTTAAATATATTGTAATGAATATTGTAAGGACTATCAATATTTTGATGATTCGAATGTACTAAGATGATAAAAATTGATGAAAAAAATTTAGTTATGTGTGGTATAAATATTTAATTAGATAATCCTATGACAGAGGATGTACTGTTTACACACACAC